>CM029384.1:22882110-22967110 GCA_017165825.1 Hepsetus odoe
CAGCAGAATATAAATTTTATATCCCCCCCCCCCCCCCAATTTCTTTGGGTTTTCATCTTTTACTGCAGTCCTTCTCAGGCTGGGATGCAGAGATAGTTTCTCTGCACGACTGCTCACATTTAATGGATGTAACGATGCAGAAATATACAAAACGGGTGTAAAAATTCATGTTTCAAAATCAGGTCTAAGAAACAAATCCAGTGAGCGAAGCTAAGAACTTTCTTCAGGGATGGGGTTTTTCTGTAGTCTGTCAGAGGGCCACTTGAAATTCGAGGCCGCGGTTGTTGGTGATTTCTACTTTAATGAGTTCAGCGGAGAGAAAAAAACTCTATGCAAAGCTGTTCAGGAACCGGCAGCTAAAATGGAAAATGCAAGAAATGTGACTACGAGCTCACCATACAATTTGGATTTAGTCTCTTATCCAGTAACCCAATAAGAAACAGATCTGAATTGCCCTGCAGTGTGAACCTGACAGCATATGTACTGATCTGAATTAGTCTTGTTTAAATGGTGCCTACTCAAATGGCAAATTTGATACGGAATGAACCAATTTTGCTCGTGGACCGCATTCAAGGCTATCTTAAAACCGGACAGAGAGAACTGATTAACCATCGCTGATGGTTAAACAGTGGCTGAGAGATTAATGGCTGTAGACCTACAATCACATCTAGCCCAGTTGTTGGTATATATGGGCCACAGGTAGATCTAATTAATATTGAATGTTAAATTTCATATTACATTTCCTGTGTATAACATGCTGAAATGGTAATCGTGTTTTAAGATGTGTTGATGAGATGAATGCCTTGATCACATCAGTTCAGCTGGCTATTTACACACCGTCCTCTTCCCAATGACTCTGTCTCTTACTACAGGTTTAAATAAGAAAGCTGAGCGGAAGGGATGCTTTGGTTTAATCACGAGATTCGATTCAGGGAGACACATCAAAAGATCTGTGAAAAGCTCATGCTGCTCCTTGTGTGGCGACGAAAAATACACCCCTCCCGCTAGTACAAAACTGGCTTGTAGCACTAATCCCAGACTGAGGTCCCCTGGCCTGCCGAAAAGGCAGGGAGTTGCCAGGGTTCGTCCCGCAGCACAAGCTCAGCAGAAAGCCAGGTTTGTAATCTGGCTCAGGAAGTACCCCAAGGTGAAACTCTGTGATGTAGCTCAGGTGTTTGGCGTGATCTCGCGTGACTTTTCATGCGTTTTGCCAGTGCTGCTGCATCAAAATGAGGAACGCAAAAAGGTGCCGTGCTTTAAGAAAGAGTACCGGTCTCTGACGCACATTTGTCCCGCTGGTAACGGGAAACGGATTGCCAGCCAAGTCTGCAAGGTGTTTGCTGCAACCAATAGCTGTGCTTCTCTCTCGTCAGGTGAGCAAGTTTCAGAAGCTACTGGTGGTGAGCAGGTTTCAGATATAGCAGTGGGTCATGAGGGGTTTGCCAGGACTTGGGAATGTCATGACTTGAGGTTCCTGGACCGCGAGAAGATGAAGAAGACCTCTGGTAAAGAAACTGCTGGGAACAGAGCAGAAAGTTCAACTGTGGCCACAACGGCTCAGAAAGACACTTCAGTGACCCGCGTGCCCCCTTTATTACTACGACGTGTGCCGGGCTGCAGTGGCTTTGATTCTCCACAAAGTTTCGTATGTGAACTTGGAGCTGATCATAAGGCGCCTGCAGCACATCACAGTCCTCTGGAGGAAAATGTTGAAGATTCAGAAGGGGACGCATCCTCTCCACTGTCATTCTCCTGCCAGAGAACCCAAGGCTACACGGGCTGCGCTCGTGTGTCCTGTGCCCGCACGTGCAGGCCTTGGCCCTTCCCCAGGCATGGGCCTCCATCTGAAATGAAGGCATCAGTCCGTGCTGGTCCACGATGGATTACTGGAACAGATCCAGTGGCAACAGAGCCTGCAAAAAGTACTAACACTGAGTGTACCCCTGGACAGAATTTCAGAGAAAGTCAAGTTAAAAAAACACTAAAAGTCACCTTTGCAATGCAATGCGAGGTGGAACCAGATCCTTCGGAGGTTGGCAAGACTCCAAAAGATCCAGCAGAACACCAAAAAAATCCAAACAAAGCAGCTGAGCTAGATCTTAACATGGCGAAACCTGGGTACCATTCCATCACTGACCTTGAACCCTCTGCAGGGAAAGAACCTGCTTGTTTTCCTCAAGACAAGGCACCTTGTACTGTTGAGAACCACACTTCTAAGGCTGGGGAAAATTCCCCCAAATCTTCCAGTGGTCAGAGAAATCTTTTAGGTTCTCTGAAAGACAGTCCTAAAATCAAGACCGTTGAGGTCAGAGGGCCCCCCGATGATCGAAGACAGAGTCACTCCTCATGCAAAACTGTTGAAGGGAGCAAAGATATGATACCCTGCACTGTTTTGGATAAATTTGAAAACTTGAGTGCCAAACCAAAAACTCATCCTATCACACAACATCCTGTGGAGGAAACGCATACCGCCCCCTCGTTCTCTTCCTCTTGCAAGGCGGTACATTTCAAAGCTGAACATCAGGCCAGTTCTTCAGTGATTGAGCATCGCAAGGAGGAGCAAAGTCCTAATCCTGTTGTCGATAACCGGCTTATTCCTTTGTGCTCCAAAACTACTGCACCAGCCCCTTCTCCCCCTGACTCTACCACAGGGAGAAGATTAAAGAGACGATTCAATAGCCTGGCCAACAAAGATGACTCCTCTTCATCTCCTGGTGAGGACATGAAGGCACTCCCCTCCAGTGATGATCCTCAGGACACTGATGCAGAAAGTCAGCTGCAAGAGAATTCGTGCGAAGTTCATAAGGCAAACCAGAGCTCGTCCCCCCTCCACTCGCCACAGTGCTCTGTGGTTGTTGGCAGTGAGCTGGACGTTTTGAGAGCATACGAGGAAGACGCCATCATACTTGATGTGATCCAGGACGACCCAGATCTCTTTGGGGCAGTTAACATGGAAAGTGCAGAAAGTCATGCCCGACCACCGTGCCCGGACGGAGGAAAGAGGAAGCCAGCGTGCTTGCAACCTGAAGAGTCTGCGCTCAGAAATCATTGTCACAAGATAGTTTGGGACTTGGAGCCAAAGAGGTGTGTGTTGCTGAGAGTAGATGTGTCACAGTTTAGATGTTTTCACTGCAATAAATGTTGTCTTTCTAAATGTGGAATATTTTTCTCATAAAGCTCCAGGCCAGCGCGGGCTGCTGGCGTGAGGGCAGACAACCATGAAGATTCTTGTGCAGGTTGGTGCTCCTAAAAAAAAAAAAAAAATCTTGGTGTCTAACAAGTTTAAATAAGATATTTGTCGTTTTGTGGAGGTCAGCTTTGTATTGGATTTTTTAAATGTTGAGAAAATTATTGTAGAAAGTGAAATGATGAGGATTTCCTAATTACTCTGGAAGCAAGAGAGTGGCCAATATATCATTTACTTAAAAATGCAAAAAAAATTGTACATTTAAAATAATGCAGATCATTTCAGTCTAACCGTATGTTTTTACTTTGTGCATGCAATGTTTTATGTCATCAAAGTAAATCCTATCGATTGGACGATGGGTAAGCGGGGAGCGTGAAATCAATCCGTAGACATTTTTGCCGCTTTTGAATACTCTGATGGAAGCTAAATACATCTGTTGAACGTTGTTGCTCCTTGCCACAGCGGAGATGCTCAGGAGTGGAAATGCTCAGGACTCGGTGGCCCAGCTGTTGCTCTGCAGAAGCTGCACTCCATTTAACCGTATGTCCAAGCCAGAAGAGGTCAGTGGAGAGTGCAGCTTTACATTGTTTACAAGTGCTTATATGGTATGACCTGTAAATATACGGCCCTCTTCTTTCAGACGGTCACAGACTTCAATAATAACCTGGATAAGAGCTGTACTGATGAATATTTTAACAGCATGGCGACCAGAACTGGATCATCACGGCTTTTGGTGGACCCATGCAGCAGTGGTGGGTCATCCCTTCTCAACCACGCATACATTTATAAACAGGTCGCGGTAGAGAATGTGAAGTGTCGCGTTTTAATGAACAAGGGACAAATAATTCTGACTTGTCCTCTATGCAGCTCATGCCACAGCTGGCACCGGTGTTCCTAGATCTTTGCCAGTTTCGGTGAGTAAACAGCCCGTGGAATACACTTCGGGCTGTGAAAATATGAAGCACAAGGAACTCCACCAGTATTGTTGGTATTACTTCAGTCAATATCACACATGCAAATGGATAGTGTGCCGGTTTCTTCATTTGCCCAGAAATGAAGATGAAAAGGTATGAGTTTACGGGCAATGTAAGGGGAAGGTTTCACAGTCGTAGGTACAGATTGAATGTGATTTGTCTGAGATAGCCTCTTTTGTTTATGTTGCAGTTTTGTATGGAGGCGGTGCAGAGGTTTTCCTGTGCCGGAGCTCCTCTTTTACAACGAGCAGGTAAAAATGGCCAGAAAGGCATTTATGCATGTTCAGGTTTCCTCAAGACTCCCTGCCCCCTGCTGCACGAGTGTGTGGCTTAAATGCAGAGTATACATTTCTGTGTCACAATGGCAGTCACTTTCACTTTTTCTACGAGAAACTGCGGCACAGCTCGCGCAGATCATTTCGTTTTATTCTTTTTAGCTCTCAAAACGAACATAAAACCCTTTGATTCAACACGGCCATTTTTAGCCAATCAGAGATTAGGTTGCAGTGGTATTATGTGAGTTTTTGAAATCAGTAACCTGGCGTAGGAAGGGTTTTCATCAGCTTATGAGTGACATCTGGCGAATCAGATTTCATGCTCGTATGCAGTGAATTGGTGTCAATTGAGTCTTTGTTTTCTGTCTGCAGTCGATGTGTTTGTTGGGTATTACACGAGCAATTCTCCTGGTGCGAGCTTCAATCAGAATGTAGTGAACTCTCTGCTCTCCTCTCTGCTCAATGTGGGAATGCTAAAGGATTTGATATCAGCCATCAACACACTTCTCACACACAAGAAAATGGTGAGCATCTGAGTTTGTGTGCCCGTATTGACTTTTTACCGTCATTTGTATTCAGCGTCACAAGATGGTCCGACAAATACTATAATATTTAAAGCAAAGTTCATACGAACACCAGACTCCTCCTGAGCCCAGTCTAGTTGATCTGTGGAGGCATGTTTGGTGTCCATCATTTTGTTAAGTTTCAGATCATGAAGCAGAGCTCAGAAGACTTGTCCGTGTGTGTGTGTTTCTCTCCAGCCTCCCCCTGAGCTTGTGGTGGCACTTTATGAACACGTGACAGAGAGAGGACTGCTCACTTCTGCCTCAGAGCTCATACTCCTCACCTCAAAGGTGACGCAAACAGCCTCTCCATCCATCCATCCATCCGTTTTCAGAACCACTTATCTGGGACAAGTCGTGGTGCAGACATCCTCTCTTTAATAAAATAAGCTTACTCTCCAATATGTGTGGCCCATATTAGCAAACTCTGTAAGGTTTTGAATTCACTGCTTTTGCAAAAAACAATGGTTTTAGATTTAACTGTTAACTGTCTTTGCATCACATCTACAGTACTGTGCAAAAGTTTTAGGCAAGTGTGAAAAAATGCTGTAAACAAAGAACGCTTTCAGAAATGGAAGTGTTCATCATTTATTTTCATCAATCAACAAAATGCAGTGAATGAACAAAAGAGAATGTAAATCAAATCAATATTTGGTGTGACCACCCTTTGCCTTCAGAACCGCATCAATTCTTCTAGGTACACTCGCACACAGTTTTTGAAGGAGCTCGGCTGGTAGGTTGTTCCAAACATGACTGTGTTTCAACCTCCGTGTGACACTGATGATCATCAGCACCTGTTTGGTAAAACTGGTTGATCATACACCGACTATAATCCTACAAAATCCCCGACTTTGTGCAAGTGTACCTAGAAGAACTGATGCTGGTTTGAAGGCAAAAGGTAGCACCGAATATTAATTAGATTAAAATTTTTCTTTTGTTCGCTCACTTTGCATTTTGTAAATTGATAAGAATAAACAATCATTATTTTTATTTCTGAACACATTCTTTGTTTACAGCAGTTTTTCACACCTGCCTAAAACTTTTGCACAGTACTGTCTCTGTCTTAAAAGCCTGCCTCTTTTAAGGAAAAGGATGAAAAATCATCTTTCTCTTTCGGCTGCTCCCGTTTAGGGCTCACCACAGCGGATCAACCGTCTCCGTTTCTTCCGGTCCTCTGCATCTTCCTCCTTCAAACTGACCACCTGCACGTCCTCTCTCTCCACGTCCATAAACCACCTCTTTGTTTTTCCTCTTTTCCTCTTTCCTGGCAACTCCATCTTTAACATCCTCCTTCCAACATAATCCTCGTCTCTCCTCTGGACATGTCCACACCAACGCCACCTTGCTTCTCTCACTTTGTCTCCAAACTGTCCAACCTGAGCTGTCCCTCTAATATACTCATTTATAATCCTGTCCATCCTCGTCACGCCCAACGAAAATCTCAGCATCTTTAACTCTGACACCTCCAGCTCCGCCTCCGGTCTTTTCGTCAGTGCCACTGTCTCCAACCCGTACAACATAGCTGGTCTCACTACTGTCCTGTAAACCTTCCCTTTTACTCTTGCTGGTACCCGTCTGTCACAAATGGGGAAAAAAAGATGAAAAATTACCAAACAAACTGACTGACAACTGTTTGGTGAATAAAACCTCACAGATGTGCTACAGTGATCTAGGGTTGAACACTTTTTTTTTTTTTTTGCGATTTGAAAGGTGCAATTCAGGGAAAGTTAAAACTTGTTTAATTCTCTGTTTCGGTGTGTGTATAGATCATAGAGGCCGGGTGTGTGTTTACTGTCAGCCAGTGTGAGCTGATGCAGTCTCAGCTTCAGATGCTGCAGGTACCCAGACAGCAGATGGACATTTTCCATGCTGCCAAATGCAGGTGAGTCATGCTTTTACTGTAATTAGATGTTGAAGCTGGAGAATTTGAACCAGACTGCCTCAGTTGATTAATGACATGACAATATTGTAATAAAGATTATTTACATAGAAATGTGAAATTTCATTCCAAAACACTTCACTATTAAGCTTCAATAGCTTAAAAAGTGTTGCATATGAAAGTTAAAAAATCTGAAGAGTCATAAAAGAGCATTTATGATTCTGCCATACCTGATCCCAACATTAATCCAACCTGCATTATTGTTTTCTGTGTTGGTTTTTTAGAGCTCTGGCCACAAAGCCACACACCGTTGATGTTTTAGCACAGGCTATGGTCCAAGTAGAGGTGATAAAAGATGATTCTTTCTTTTTTCTTTCAACTGAAAACTTCCTGTACATATAGTCTGTTAGCAAAGAAATATTCTGTGTTCAGATTTTGCTTCTTTATTAACCACTTCTAACATGCAAGTCGATTAGAGCAGTGGACATGTTTTAGGTGACCGTCAACTTCAGTTTTAGCCGTGCGAAGAAGCAAAATATGGGCAGCAATCAGGTCTTTACCCTGCATAAATAATCCTTTATTCAGCATCAAAATAGTTTTTTTTTTTTTTTTTGCATGTGGTGTAGATGTATAAGCATCAAGAAAACTGGGCTGGACTGGCAAGCGTGTTCTGCAGTGTGTGTGATGGTTGTTACACTGCTGGAGAGGTTTCAAGGTTCTGCTATTGTGTTACTATGGCACTGCAGAAAGAAACGAAAGACAAACTCGCTGTGCCCTACGAGCTATTCGCCGAGTCGGGTATGGTCATTAACATGCATGCAGACTTTCCTTGTTTTTGTTTTCTGTTCTTTTCTGTTCCTTATATTTTAACTGAACCATTCCCTCTTTGTGTGTGTGTGTGTGGATGGGTTGACTGTTCAGTGTGTCAGGAATTACCATCTGATGGGCTGGTTAACAGCTTTTTAGGACGAGTGGGAGTCTCCCTGATGTTACTCTATCACAGAATACGAGACTGGAGCAAGGTGCGTATTTGCAGACCGTCTAAATAAGACTGTTTTCTAAAAGAAGATGGAGGGATGTTTGCTTAACGACTTAATATAATATTTCTAATGCTGCATCAATCCCGTTGCGGTGAATCTGTTTAGTACTACAATGGTGGCTATTTCTCAGTTCACTGATCAGATTCTCCACAAGAAGATCTCAGGAATACGTGCATGTTTGTAAACAAAAAAAAATCAGTGGGGAAAAAAGGCTTTTAAAGGATTTCTTCATTATCACTGTTACTAAATATAATGTAATTACACAGTAATATGGATTTGCCCAACTCTGGCCGATTTTGGCATAAGTGGGCTGTAGCACCGGTTTCCATTTTTTATACCGCAGAACTGCAAAGAAGACTCTCAAAGTGTTTCGTTAACGTGTGCCATTGCCATGTGGTTTTGAAAAAGTCTTGTGATTTTGTATTTTTTATGAAGGGTGTGAAGATGGTCCACATAATGTCACGACTACATTTGGAGTTCTCCAAGCTGAAAGGTTTCTTGGCCACCGAGGACAGAACATCCCGTTGTCAGCTCATCACGTTAGCTGTAGAAATATCCCTGAACAGCGGGAGCATCGAAGGAGCATTACATGTGCTCAGAGGTGACAGCACTATTAATGGGCTGCAGTTAAGTTGCAAGTTTATATTCCAGCTTAAGAGTATCTACACATGTTTTAAATATGGTCACCTGGGGTCGTCCATTGTTGTTTCATGACCATCTGAGCCTGAGACGAGTCAGAAGTATTTAGGCCTAATTTTACTTATTTGGTAGACTTAGAACATACTTTTTGGCGTGTTTTAAAATGTCCGTTTTTGCAATTTTAGAAGAGGATTGGTTTGTCAGCTCAAGCACATGGCCTTGTGAGCAGGCAGACGTGGAGAACCGGAGGAGAGTGCTGACTCTGCTCACCGGGAAAACGTCGCACAGAGACGCGCTGGAGGTTCTCAGCAACCTGCCAGGAATTACCCAGCCACTCGGTGAGCCACTGCTCAGGCTGACGCTCTGATTGACGTTGTTAAATCATTTTCTGTTTAATTCCGAAAAACAAGTAAATTATGCAGGAAAATCAGCGCATTAACTTTTTCTTAAATCATTCCTTTTGTTAAGTAGATTTTAGAGTCCTCTCTTTCATTAAGACGTCGGTTAATGAAAGGACCGTTGTTTGGTAGGCCGAGCCCTATTGCTCATCAGTCAATAGTTAAATGACCTCTCAGTATTTTCTTCATCCTAGAAATATTCAGTATTTTGATATTGATGCTGTACACATGCCTCATACACAAATTTTTATGTATTTTTTTCTTTTGCGATAAAAGACTCGTGACAGAATTTAAGATATGAAAATGGATCCTTTATGTTTAAGCCATTGTGCCCCTCATGGTTCTCCATATTCCACAGGTTCTAAGATTGTTTATTTTCAAGACTCACCATCCCTGTGATTTTTGGTCTTGAGTGTCCAGACTCGAATCTTACTTGTTACTTGGCCATTTTAATTCAGTGTGTGAAGTTTTATGTGTTTTTCTGCATATTTGTGCTCAGATGGTATTCAGGTGGGTGAGTACTGCAATGTGTTTAACGCTCACCTACAGAAGTGCACGATGAACCAGGCTTTGCTAGTCGCTGCAGACACTCTTGAGTTCATGTTGACGCACAGAATCACCGCGGACGTTCCGCTTCTTCAGAACATAATCCACAGGCTGGGAAAGCAGAACGTCTGGAGCCGCGCCAGAGCTTTGTTCAAACGTGAGTCATTCGATAAGCTGATTCCTAGTGAGTTTATTCATTTATATGCATATATTAAATCATATTTATTTCCGTTTTGCTAAGGTGCTCACTCTGGAGGTTTTTACTCAGAGGTAGTGCATGAGCAAGATTGGTTGGCTGTGCCCTGTAGTCTCAGTGAGATTGAGCTGACTGTGGCCTTTGAGATGTTCATCACCTCTGTCAAGACTCGCCTTCAAAACCCCAATGAATCTTCCCACCCGCTGCTCATCACACTCAAACGGTGTGTACATTTGGTTTACTGCTTGTTTTGAAAGGATTTTAGATTCAGTATAGCGTTTAGAGATAGATTGACCATCAGTACGCATTAATCACTCCGCTTTTAATCAAGTTTGATTTTACTCGGCAAATTGATTGGCTTATAAAAAAGTACTAAAAAAGTACTTTTAATACATGGCAATGCTGCACTCAGTGAGTCTGATTGGTGACTCCAAGGCCAAGACTTTGATAGGCCAAGGGATTTGAGGAGTTTAACTCACTGGTGCTGATGTGCAGGCAGTGGTGGAGTAAATGATTAGAAAAGGAGACGATGGTCAGCTTGGGAGGAATGAATGTTTGTGTTGTAGGAACTCCGGCGGCGAGGCAGCGGAGGAAACCGAGTATCTAGCGGCCGGCTGCCGCATGCTCTCGGCGGCGCAGATCCCGAACCCCAAACTGAGCATTCGCTACATAGCTGTCAATCGGAACCAGGAACAGTTCTTCCACCTGGACCGCAACTCTGCGTCCAAGTGGCTCTCTCACAACCACCCCTGGGCACAGGAGCTGTGGGCAAGCTAACACGACGGAGACGCACTAAAATGTTGGTGACAAAAACCCCCAGTAAAACAAAACCCCAATGAAAAGTGATTCAGCACCTCAAGATAATCCTGAGCAACAGTTCACGCAACGCGCATCTTCTGCATTCAATGTTCTTTTCTAGACCTGAAATCGGGTCCTCCGCATTGAGCGCGGTTCTAGAACGCCTTGGCATTTCTGAGCTGTGGAAATAAACAAGTCCAACAAGTCCAACTCCGCTTCCTCACCGGTATTTTTATTTTACATTAGTGCTTATTATATGGGAACCTTTATCACCAACATTTTAGTTTGTGTATTGTTTTAAACACGAACGCATGTTGAACAAATTAAACATGTTTATAAGAAGGCATTTTCTTTCCAGGTGGAGTTATTTGAATTTTTATTCAGTTAAAAGATTCGTCTTTGCTCTTCGTAAACTTTTCTAAAGCACCAAGGAAGTTGAAGATGCACCTAGTTTCCAAGACCCCGCGCTGGCAGTTATTTGTGCTGCTTTGTTAGGTTTTATGTTTGTTTTGTTTTTGTTTTTTAAAAAGCAGACAAAACAATGCTTAGGTTTTCATTTATAGTTTTCTGAGAAGCACTGCAATTTTATTATTGACTGTAAGTCGAACATGCCCTTTTTATTCCTGATAGACAATCAGCATTTTGTAAGGTTTAAAGCTGACGGGGCCTTCTGGAAAGCTCAGGTGTACCTCCCTTCAGCGGGGGTAATTAGGGTTTTTTTTGGTTTTTTTTTTTGGCCTGGTTCATGTTTTGACTCATGTCTGTAAACGAAATGACCAATAAATAAAGTCCGTCAAGTCATTTTCGCAAAGTGAAACTAAGTTGAATCGCAGGTAGGAAGACAGAAGAGCTTTCTTAAGGGAGTTTCAACAACTGATTTAAAATGTCAGCAGCTTTAGATGTAAAGAGTTTCATCCCTTTCACAGTGAAAGCTATGAACGCTCGTAGTTATGAAAGTGCTGGATTTTTTTCATTTTACAAGATTTTTAAATCATGGGTGCTGCCGTAAGGCAAGAAAATACATTTTCACTTATTTACCACTGTTATACTGTTTAGGGAGTCGGCCACAGGATCGGAAGATTGTGGGTTCAAACCCCTTACCCGTAGGTCGCTCTGAGGTACCCTTGAGCAAGGTACAGTCCCTGTCACTGCTCCCCGGGTGCTTTCATAGCTGCCCACTGCTGCACGGTGTGTGTTTGTGTGCATGGGTTAAATGCAGAGGTCCAATTTTGTTGTGGTTCACTGTGTGCTGTGCTGTGACCTCGTAATGATGAGTAGTCACTTTCACTTCACCTTCACTTTTCATTTTGTCTAGTGAGTTTGATGTCTTTGTTGAAGACATTTTAATGCTTTAACCATTTAGAAGATTTTTTTTTTCACTTCATATCACTGTTTATTTATTTTTTAGCCAGTAGAAATCTTTAATTTCCTAATGTTGGAGCTCCGACAGTGAAGAAAGGCTTTTGAATTTCAAGCACAATCCTCCCTGAAATTAACCCGCTGAGTGAGACCACCAGAAACTCCCCTCTTCACTGATTAACGCTCTAGTTAAAACCGCAGGATGAGCTGATGTGTACAGATGAGGTCCAAATGTACTAATGCAGCTAGAAGTTGAGACGTCCTGAGGACAAAATAACGGTTGAATCTGTACAGTTTTTTCACTGGCTAGCTAATGAATCGGTCAACGGCAGAAATCAAAACTATTTTAAATAGCAGACCTCTCTGACTTGGTTTAACACAAATGAAGTTATGAGGCTTGTAACCGAGTTTGGTTGGACCAGAAAGTGACACAACCTCTTCAGCCAATGATGTAAAAAATCTATTCAATAAAAAAGATCATAGCTGTAATTGCTATGAAAATGCAATTTATTTAAAAATTGCTTTTTATTTATTTTTTTTAAATGCTCAAATTTGAAACCTCAAAATCAGAATCACTGTTTGAGCTTGTGGTCTTGACGTGTGTAATGGGGAAGATAGATAAAGAGTTAAAGGGCCCGGGGACAGAATATCTTTTATTTCTGTCCTTGTGGCATTTATGTGACAGAACCCGACCACTGAACACTCCTCTGGGTGATTCTGGTGGTGTATAGTAGGCGATGTTCATTGTCCATGATAGAGAGCAGCTCAGTGTCCTCTTCTCTGCCGCTGTCACCAGAGTCCAATTCTGCACCGACCACCGATCCTGCCGTCTGATCCGACTAATCAGTGATCTCAGCAACTTTGAGCTACCACCCGAGCATGGAAGAGCGTGCTTGCAACCGCTGACTGATAGAACATCTGCAGAAGATCTGACAGATGTTAAAGGAGCGCAGCCTCCTCAGAAGATGGGAGTACCTTCCTGTACAGAGCCTTTCTCCATCGTGTCATCCAGCTGCACCCCAAAGTTTTCGTAGGCCTTTACCCGCTCCACATCGACGACTCCTAGAGACAGGTCTCAGTGAGGATTTGGAGATGTGATGACACCAGCCCACAATGTTATTTACCCTGTTCTCTTTCTCCTGTCCACTCCTGACGCACCCCACAACGGCAGCGTTGTCAGAGAACGTCTGCGTGTGGCAGGTCCCTGAGTTGCCGCTGTACTCCGAGTGAAAGGAGGAAGAACAGTTCAGTGAGGAGCACCTGTCTTACTGATTACAGCCTGTGAGGTGCAGTTCCCAAACCTGACAAGCTGAGGTCCACCAGTGAGGTAGTTCACCAGTTGCGAGTCCAAACCGGTACAGCTTGTCCCTCAGCAGGAAGGGCTGGACGTACTAAAGGCTGCACTGAAGAACCTGTTTGTGCGGTGTCCAAGTGTTCAGTGACGAGGCCCCAGGATCGAAAGGTTGTAGGTTTGAATCCCAGACCTGTAGGTTGTCTGAGGTACCCTTATGCAAGGTACTGTCCCCATCACTGCTTCCCGGGTGCTGGATCTGGCTGTCCAAACACTGTGTGCTGTGTTTCACAGTGACACAAATTAGTTTTTTTTTTCCATCTTTGTGGAGGATGTTCCTGCAGTGGAGACGTCTGGTTCCATTCTCTTCCACTGTAAAGAAGTTTATTACCAATTAGCCATAATTAATGAACCATCTCACACCAAACGCACTCTGACTTCAGAACTACGAGAAAAGACAGCGGTGTCTACTTTTGGACATATTGTCTCCGTGCAGACACTGACGCAGAGCTGGGACAATCTGTGCCACAGTGGACGGTCGTTCAGACAGTAAGGGGCGCTATACCCGTTGTGAACGGCGTTGGCTTCGATAAGACACACCCCCAACCGACGCTCCTCCTCCTGTCTTTAATCAGACACGCCCACAACGGTAACCCCTCCCCCTTCCCACTGCTCCCCTGCGCCGCCGCCGGTGTGCACGCGATAGAATGTCCAGCGGCTCGTGATTGCGGCGGTGAGGCGCGCGACGTAAGTACTGCCGGTTTAGTTTGTTTATTTGTTTGTTTTTTTGTTTGTTTTGGAGGCTTTTCTTTATTCTGACGTTTCCTGTAGGTTTTAAAAGCAGAGGAAATGGCCTCTAACATTATATTCTATTATTTATTTTATTTCTAACTTAACCAGATTCAAGGTATTCTTTTTATAACACTTTTATAATTTAATACTCATAAACCTCAAAAGAAGCACAGATTAACTATTTCGAATGAATATATAATATATATATATATATGCAAATGCCCCTCATTTCCATATATTTTAGTTGGGAATCACCTTGTTGATGCAAAAAAACATTTTTTATTTATCAAACTGAATCATCTGGAATATTGAGTGGATTAAATTAAAGAAAATGGAACAAATGTTTTACTGACAGGCTGCTGAGCGTCTAAAGATGTAATGTCCTAGATAAACCTTCACTCAACATTCAGCAGTAAACGAATCAGCTGATCATCTGGAATCATCTGCTCCTGGTTCTTCACTGCTTCATGACTGAAGTTAGACGCTTTGTTCTGCTTGAAGGTTCAGACGTAGATCACTGTGTGGATTAACCAACACAGAACTATCAAACTGCTCAGGTACAGAGACTGGACTGAACATGAGAGACAACAACACTGTCCTTCAGGAAGATCTGGAGAACTGCTCAGGTACAGAGACTGGACTGAAAATGAGAGACAACAACACTGTCCTTCAGGAAGATCTGGAGAACTGCTCAAGTACAGAGACTGGACTGAAAATGAGACACAACAACACTGTCCTTCAGGAAGATCTGGAGAACTGGTCAACGATAACAAAAAAAAAAAAACACCATTGTTCCACAATTGTTTTTATTTATTTATTTAAGCACAAATGGCAGGTTTTCTGGCAGAAGCTTGAGTTCAGTCACCAGAGACGGTCCTGATTTTAATATCAATACTTTGATCCTTCATGGCTAAATAACATGTTACTCCAGGCTATAATATTTTTATCACTTTTTCTTCTTTTTGGTAATAAAAGTTTGAAAAAGCAGTGTCTCGTTTATTTTCCCTTAAACTCAAGGGTGGCCTGCGTTTTATATAGGAACATATATATAACATTTAACTTAGTAACACACTGTAGAGATTTTCTGTCCTCTTATTTTTGTCATTAGTGTAACATGTTGCTGCAAGCTAAGCGAAATGGCTTAACTGACTTCATTTAAAAATGTCATTTTGCAAAACTCAGATTGAAAGCGCTAAGTGGTTTTTGAGATCAATGCTGTTGAATTCTTCTAAACTGGATGTTTTCCAGGTATAACCTCTATTCACTATAACCCCCTTCAGCCTGCGCTCATGAGCAGATGGCCTCGGACCTGGAGGTGTGTCCGCTATGTAAGCAGCTCTGTGGCACCTCCTCCAGCTCCTCCACCTCGTCTTCCTCGCCCGTGACCTCTGGCTCCTCTGGCTCACGGAGGCTGCAGGTGCTGCCCTGCCTGCATGCCTTCTGCCAGCAGTGCGTGGACAGCCTGCTCCAGTGTCCCGCCTGCGAGTGGACAGGGCTGCAGGGGGAGGTTGGAGAGGACCCTCTACCCATCACCAATTTCCTCCTGAGCGGGCTGTTAGACGCTGTCGCCGCCGCAGAGGAACCCGATCGACGGAGTGGGAGTGAGTCTCGTCCTGCTCAGTGCAGCCCGTGTGAGGAAGGGAACCCCGCCAGCTCGTACTGCCTGGACTGCCAGGTGAGAGTGGCATTTATCGGCTGCGTCTTTCTATGTGGGTATTGTTGCTCACTATACCCAGAAAAGCAGAGCATTTAACCTGTCATCATGTTTCTCACCCCTGCTGCCAGGAATACCTGTGTAGCAACTGTGTGTGCGCCCACCGCCGCGTACGCCTCACCAGAGACCACTTCATAGAAGGGCTCGGAGGACGCTGGAGGTCAGACCCCTTAGAAGCACGAGACAAGGACTTAGATTTCGGCTCTGCGTTGCTGTACGGCCTTCAGCACCAGGCCACGTTCTGCCAGCAGCATGACAACGAGGTGAGATTTTTTTTAAACCCCTTCAGCTCTTAAAGGACCCACATCCTGCGTTTATGTTAAGATGTGAAAATGAATGATGACTATTTTTGATAGTCCAAGTGGCCCACTATCCATCCTCTCTTTATTCCTTAGGATTCAACAACATCATTTATAGGCTTACAGCTTCTTCTTCTGCTGCTTTCGGCTGCTCCCGTTTAGGGTTCACCACAGCGGACCATCCGTTTCCATTTCTTCCTGTCCTCTGCATCTTCCTCCTTCAAACCAACCACCTCCTCTCTCACCACGTCCATATACCTCCTCTTTGGTCTTCCTCTTTAGGTCTTCAGCCTCTCATTTCTTTATAATTTGGGAGGAAACTTAGGCAGTCGATCTATTGCAACAAGTGCAGACATACATCAGCATCATCTGAACCTGTTTCACGCCTTAAGTTCGACAGCTTTGTTCTGCTCGAATGATTCATACGTAGGTCTCTGTGTGGCTTATATAGTATGCTGGCTGGTATGAAGCCTTTGTTAAGTTTCCTTTCTTTCATCTACAAGAGCTGCTCCCAGTCCTGAACACTCTCAGGGTCAGGTACAGGGACTGCACTGAGAACAGGTGCCAAAATCTTCAGGAAAAAATACAAGAACGTCCTGCTCTTTAGAAGCACAACATGAGGAAATGAAGGGTGGTTCAAGACGTTTGCAGATAACCGTATATGCAAATGACTTGTTTCTGGTTGGCTGCCCTGTTCTACGCCTGATTTTCAAAAGCATTCTGTGGTGAAACACTTGACAACCGAGTCTGTGTTTGTGAGATAAGATGGTGTGCAAAGGATTTCCTCCTCCTGCCTCTTGAAGCATCACTCCTGTCGCCTAGCAACCTCTGCAGCTGCAGCAAGTGCCACGGCTGTTAGCAGCATACTAGCTACAAATTTGACAACTGGAGAGATTTATATTTTTAGAAATAATTTGTTTCAATGATTTAACGTTTCCATCATTTCAACTGATGAAACCAATCGTCGCTGCCACAGAGTGATGCTCAGAATAGGTTGGGCTGTCATGGCTGCAATTCTCGATCGCTCTTGAAGGAGCTTTAGGATTTTCGAATCGTGACGCTGTGGATCATTCTGTCTTTGAAAGCGACCTTTTAAGGATGTGACCTCTGAATTGGGACACACTTCATATGCCTCTCCCCTGTGAATGGGCCGAGCTAAACTGGGGTAGTGGAGTAGGTATAAAGGTGTTGGTGCAACACGGGGTTCGTTTGGTCCAAAACAGGCTGTTTTTGCAGTATTGTTTTTCAATAGTGGAACTACAGAATGGTGCACAGCTTCAAATGTCGGTTCAGTTAAGCTGTCACCATGGCAACGTGTGTGTTTGCATGCCTACCTATTAACAACAGCCTAACGTGCATTTAGTCCAGACGGGTCTACAGGCCTTTCAGAAGAGTTGGCAGTTTATTAGAAACAACCAACTAACATGAGCCCGTGATAGGTTTAAGATTAAAGAATTTAGCCCTCCCCCACCGAAGGACCACTTCTGAACAGATAATGATTGGTTGGTGGACCTTTCCCAGCAATGACATCAGTGTGCGTGTGTGTGTACTTGATTGTGTGTTTGAGGGCGTTTGACACGATAAATTGGAAAGTCGGTGTAGCTATTAACTGTGGTGTATCTCCTCGCAGCACATAAACCAAGCCTTCTGGACAGCTTTAGTCGTGGCTATATTTAGCCAGTGTGAAGGTGAAGGTCAGAAGGTTGCAATTGGTCTTTGATACTGTGCATGTTTATGGATCTCCAGCTAGTGGAGTCGTTAAAGGTGGCACAAGGTTGTTTGGTTTTTTGTTTTTTTTTTAGGTTTAAGTAAAAGGAGGCTTTTTAAAGACCACTCCTCATGCACAGAAACCTCAGTGGACCTTATGCATAAAATGGAAAGTTACTGCTAATGGCTACGAATATGCTGCTTGCAGTGCAACAAAATAAACATTTTCTTTTACATATGTTTAGGTGCAAGTGCAGGGTATTGTAAGGAAAGCAGTGCTTGAAGAAAACGTGTTCCACAGTTTTACATCATATCATCAACATTGTGTATAAACAGTCAGATGGCAATGTCCATTTACCATTAAACCCATCGTTGGTTCCCTGATTTGGAGAAGGAGTCGTCTGGTTCCATTCACCACCACTGTCAAGAAGTCAAACCACTGTTTACATCTCAACCACTGAATGGTGAAGGGTTTTTGAAAAATGGACGGTTGTCCCCTTGAATATATCAGTGTATGGGTGCTGAAACCCATTTTACAAAAGCAAACGGAGAATCGGGACCATCTTCCTCCTCTGTAGTGACATAGCAAGGAGGTGTGTCCGTAAGATGCGGCCCGTGAGGAACGTCTGGAAGTAGATTAGATGAGCAGATGGCATTCCTGGCTTTACAGAGTCCAGATGAGTATTTGGCCTCCCAGTACACGTTTACTGCCTCTTCTCTACCACTGGTTGTAAGGCTGTCAATCAAGATTTATTCTAAATTTCATACCGGCCAATCAACTCAGTCCAGCTCATTCATGTCCTCCCTCCCCCCTGCCTTCCAGCTGGCACCTCATTAGTAAATTGTAAAAAAGCTTTTTTTTGCATGTCTAATTGGAAATAAACAAGAACAGTCATCTTAAGTTTTCAGTTTGCCTTATTTAAGATACTGCAACTTTATCAAGCCCTTTATCAACTGAGTGAGTGGACATCATCAAACACCTACTGGGTGCATGATTTCAATTTCCGGACAAGCTGTTTAAGGCACCGTTGCTATGGAAACCCCATCAACAAGGGGTGAAATGATAAAAACAGGCTCAGAAAACACTTATGAAAGTATTAGGCACTCATTTGAAGCAGGTTTAAGGCGGTATTAACTGGTTAGCCATAAGCTTGCGATACTTAGTTTGAGCAAGTAAACTTCAGTACCTCAGGATCAAAAAGTCATGGGTACCCTTGAGCAAGGTATCGTCCCCATCACCGCTCCCCCGGGAGCTTTCTGTAGCTGCCCCCTGCTGCCTGTGTTTGTGTGTATGGGTTAAATTCAGAGGTATAATTTCATTGTGGTTCACTGTGTGTTTCACGCTGATGAAAACAGTCACTTTCACTTTTCACTTATACATGTTTTGATATTCAGGCTATGGTTACTTTTCATGTGTTTACGTCGGACGTTTAGAACAGTTAAGCTGATGAAACAGAAGATGTTGAGCAGCTTTTTTGTTTTTGCAATTGCATTAATATTTAGACACAAGCAGTCAATCTCTGATGCTCAGGGACATTTTGGTGCACATTTTGGTGATTAATCTGCTCAAACACACCTGGTCTTGCACACCTGTTAATTGGTGCAACTGAGGAGGGTAACTACCAAACTGTGCTGAACACCAGCACTCCAGGACCACAGCTGGGGACTCAATCTTTCCCTGTGACTGACTTCACAACATCATGAAGAAAATAAGATCATAGAGGAAAAAAGTGTCCACCTTCGCATGTCCCTGACTAATCAGAAGCCTCCACTGATAGGTCCAAAATGTTTACATTGGGTCCCAGGATATTCTGTATAACTTGCATGTAGCTGTATCCCAATAAGATGTGATAAAACATTATGAGACTGAAAATCCAGAGGTTGGATCAAGCTAAACATGAAATCGTCCTTGGTGAGACCCCTGCTTCACCCTGTGTATCAGCTGAGAGGTCAACAGCAGTGTAATAAATCTGACTTCAAAGTAAAACCCCTTTTAAGCCCCTGAGCGGGGCGGACGTGCAGGCTCATGACAAACAAACTGCAGAGTTTCCACTCAAGCAGTTATGTAACAGTGTTCGCCGTCTGCTTTATTTTATTCGGGGGTATGCACTGATTTTTGATACGGGGAGATACCTGTGTTGGATTCTGTACAACCTGAGGTACTTTTTTATGCTGAGCAATAAAACACACCTCAAATCTCACACCCATACAGACACAAGCAGAAAAAAAAAGATGGAGACATCTAGTTTGATAGATTAGCTGACACAGTGGACACAAGCTAACTGCAGATTACATGCAAGTTTGTTTTTTGTTTAACCTGGAATTGCGAATCTTGATGGACCGCATGGAGTTTAAGCTAAATTTAATATTTATACTATCTACTGAGAAATAATGGAATGGTTAGTAAAAGCTACCTGTCCCATCTTTTTTTTTCAGCATGACTCTTATTTTTTTTTTGGGGGGTAAGCATTTCTTGAACTCCCACTACTTCAGTCTGATCCCCAGGCTTAAACGCTAAAATAGTTTAGAGATTTCAACCCCATTTTTTTTCTTTGAAGTATGAAATTTACAGTCTGAGCCGTTTGTTCCCTCTATAAGGTGATTTTGACCCCAAACACATGTGCAGCAATCCTGAATTTTCCTTGCAGGAGCTATACGTGTGAAGCAAAATGTCAGAATCGTTCAAAAACAGACATTAAACAAACTCTTCTCTGTTCCAGATTCCCTGTACAAGGGCTGATTGAGTCCATGTGTGACCAGAGCAGATCATTTAACTATGAGTTTACAGAGAACGTGTGCGCATTTTGGCGTTGCCGTGCGACCGGTACCAAACCGGAAGAAAAGGGTGAAAAAAAAAGATCATTTACATGCCGGCAAAACTGGAGCGACGAGAGACTCTTGCCTCCTGCACACTCTGCTTAGGCACCACTCCTCACCTAAACCACACACACTATTCCCAGCGAAGACAATGTCCAATGCTGAAAATCTCCTCCCGTATGCTATATGTGTGAAAGGGCAACTCTAGCTTGTAAATGGAAACTGTTTAAATGGAACTCTGACAAAACAAAATTTGAGATGCATTGTTTCTTCTTCTCCACCTGGAGGTTCTCCTACTCATGTACCTGTTGATTAGCGATAACAGTGCTGTCACTGTCAATCATCTCCGTCAGATGGCTGCTGTTTTGATATGTAGAAGTCCGTCCTCATCACATGTCCCCATCACTGAGGGTTCGCCATTACTAATGAAGTAGGTTGCGACACCGCTTTACATTTTGCATTTATCAGATGCTCTAATTTAGAATCGCCTAATGACAGGGGGAGTGTCTCAGTGTTGCCAGACCTGAACCCACAATCTCTTGGTCCACAACTGAAGATCCTACCTCTAGGCTATCGCCACTCTTGAGCCTTTTAACTTGAGATGTCTGCAACATTGCTCAAAGAGTGCAGGGTGTAAGACGCCCTGTGTATGAGAACGGTGTGTCTCTCATTGAAAAAACACCAGAAATCCTGAAAATTATGCATATAATATGATCCTGTTACTGCAGCTCCTCCTCCCTGTCACAGTTTGTCGGTGAAACAAAACCAGGAATCTAATTTGACAGACTGGTGCCAGAAACAGCACTAGCTGTGTATTCCTTCTCTGTAAGTGTATTCCAATCGTAAGCAGTTCAAAAGTTGGCTCTTTCTTTTGAAAAGGCAGCTGCTAAGCTAAATGTGACCTCACAGATTGTTCTCAGGTTAACACCCTGATGACCTGAAGCTAAAGGACCAAGTGTCCTAGAGTTCAGGGTCAAGGCATCGTGTTACACATCTAACAGTTCATGTTTTAAAGCTTTCTAAAGCTTCAAGAGCTTTTCTTTCTAGCAATAACAGCAGGCCTTGTGGTTGTTTCAGGGTCTTAGAGATATTTTTAGCTTGATGTCGCTGCTGCAAAAGCAACATCGCGGTTGAATTATGCATCGCTTACGAGGGACAGAAATGAAATTGTGAGTTTCTTGGAAATTTGCAATGTAATGCAGCATTTAACATGGCGACCCGTCCAGGAATTTCTCTGCCTTTTACCCTATGAGCACTGGTTCTGGCATTCTGATCAGAAAATGGATGCATGCATGGATGTAAGCAATTATACAGTTTTCAGTTTTTCTCCCAATTTGTTAAATTCAGCGAGTAAACAGGAGTTGTTCATAAAAATCTGTAGGCAATGTTCACGTATTTACACAGAACCAACAAACTGTGCACAAAATCAGAAAAACTGTGATGTTTTGAGTGTAGATAGACGAAGGATAGAAAGTGAAGAGTGGCACCAATGCTTCGTAAGTCAGCATTAAGGAATACGCTGCAATGTGTGTTTGTGGGTTTAGATTTGAGCATTTCTGCACAATGGATGTAAATATAGAATGAACTCGTCTACTTGAAGCAGTGGTGTGTGCTTCTTGTATCCGTAAGAGGTGGGGGAGGTTTCTCCATTGAGATTGAAATGTGTTGAAGAACAATAACACTGGGTTAGATAGGGAGTCTTGGGGGGGTGCAGTGATATACAGCTGAGGGAGGAGGAGGGGGAAGGGTCTTTGGTGACATGTCATTCAGGGATCTTTGAGATGGAATGGAGACCTTTGCGTGCTTGGTCAGCTGATCATTCTTGTGATTTCCTCACGGATGGACCATCATTGTTCAATCTAGATCCTCAGTTCCAACCATAAATATCAAAATGTGGTCAAAAATGGCTTATTTCTACCATTGGTGTGATTTTAGTTTGAGTTCTAGTATGATTTTAGTGCTGAGCTCTAAGTAAACATGACAGATTTACATTTTTAGTTGTTCTAGACATGGATAGTTAAAACTATAAACATACAGCACTGCGCAAAACTATTAGGCCACCTCTCAATTCTTCATATGGGGCTTACAAAAAGCCAGGCTTTCTTGATTTTTAAATGAGGAATAGTTCTCCAGGCTTTCTGAAGGATAATAGTGTTGGCTCTCATTTTCAGTCCGGTGCCTGTACCTGAGCAGTTTCAGAGAAAAGGAGTATGCATTTGATTGGAGTAAATTCAGTGGAAGATCCTCACAGCAGCTCTTATTCCCTGAGGACAGAATGTTCCTAGTGACAGTGAAATGGGGGACGTGAGGGGTGTGGTCTGACTTGCGCATATGAATGTACTATTAGCCTTCCAGGTCTTTTCATTGGATGCTAATGACTCCTAAGCCTGTGTGTCAACAGTGATTAATGGGTTATTGATCCTATTGAAGGCAGGCTACTTCTACAGAATGGGCCAAGCTGACTGGGATTTGCACTACGAATGGAAATGGAGTCCCTGGTTGTTTTTAAACAAAAGTTTCCATATTTATGTAGATATATATGTTTAATCAGCATCCCACTGGGCACAAATGGTCCTGTAGTGCTGGTTCTGCTCAGCATGTTCACCAGTCCATTTACAACAAAAGAGCTAAGCTTTTTTTCATGTGTGTGTGTGTGCTTGTAAAACGTAACAAAAGCGTTTAAATTGGGATTTAACTTTTTACTATTCATGCATAATTCAGTTTTCAGGATAAATAAGTCAACCAGATTTCTTCCATATGTTTGGCCGGTTGTGAAGAGCTGAAAGAGATGAGAAAATATTGCATTGATACATTTTGCAGCAGTGATGTGCCCTAGAAATGCCTACTCAGATCACACAGTTTAAATAAAATTGGTTTAAATACCAATTAGATCTTACAAAATGGAGAGCCTGAAAAAGGTTTCCAACCTTTCTTTGGCCTTTAGAATAAACAGGCTGTTACTGTACATGTAAGGCGAATGCGCTCTTTTCTGATTTGCTGATTTGTGCCTCTTTCAAAAAGGCTGAAACTTCCAGGATTCAAAGTCAGATTGTCCAATAATGGACAATTTGGACATTATGGAATCTTCTTATATGGTATGATAAAGACCATTGGGGGACAATATGGACTATATGAAATTATATTGTTCAGTAATGGACAATATAGACTATATGGAATAAGCCAGGCTTACTTGACCTATTTAACCTATGGACATTTTTGGGCACTGAAGCTTTGTTTGGTCATGATGTTCACAGACTATGCTCATTTTCATATGTTATATTGTGTACCCCTACATTGTTTTCTTTCTCAGCGTCTTCTTTCCTTCCTTCTGCCATAGTTGTACCGGTATTTTTGTGAGACGTGCACGGTGCCGGTGTGTCAGGAGTGCGCCGCCGGTCGTCACAGTAACCATGGCTTGGTGTACCTGCAGGATGCAGTGCTGGAATCCAGAGCGCTCGCTTTCCAACTGCTGAACGAAGCACAGCAGGGCCGGCAGGCCATAAAGGTTAGACCCCACATCTGCACGAACATCCCCAGAACTGCATTATAGATCACAGAGATACCCTGTGAAAAAAGTTCAATAGCACACGTCAATACATCAATAAATGTTCAATTATTGATGACTTTAATTCTTCTTTGTGGTAGTCTACATTCGAGTTACCATGTCCTACATTTCGAAAACCATCCTCAGTTACCATCTTTTCACTTCGCCCTTTTCGAAAAGAAGTATTTCCATAGCCATGCAGTACATCTAACAATAAAGGCGGCACGGAGCTTCTTTTATATATTGTTAGAACATGTTGGGATACAGAAAGCTCCGGTTTCACTTTCTGATCCATTTGACCGCGACTGGCACAAACATGCAAGACTCTACTTGGAGCCCATTTACAGAGCCCATATCTTACATTTTTGTTTTTAGATTTTTCCTTACACGGCTTGTTCTAACAAGTATTTTTGTAAAAGATGCGAACTATATTAATTTAATTCAAAGACTATCAGAGCAAAGAAAACAATCTACTGAAAATAATGAACATTAACTTCACTGCTTCACTTTCACTCTCCGCTAGTTCTCCCGTCACGGAAATCACACTCAACACACGCCTTTTCTCCTCCGTCCGCTCTCCCTGTCTTCTCTCTGACATCTCCTTCCATTTAGCCTGAAGCGGGTCTCAGTTTTGGGAAGGTGATGGAAAACATTAAGATAAAGTAGCTTGTTCTGAAAATCTAATCAGTACAAAGTGCAGATATCTGGGGTAAAACGTAGGAGTTAAAGGGAAATTTGACAGTAAAAACTCAAATACAATTATTGTTGTTACTTCTCATCTCTCATGAACTGTATGGGCCAGGCAGCAAATGGTACATTTGACACTGTTTGTATATTACAGCGAAGTGACCCTAAGGGTATCCCATGACATGGGCCTTTTAATGAATTTAAAAGAACAAAGTGGAATCACAGATGACGGCAGGGTTAAATTGTTACACTGCAGTGATTGACTAGGACCTTTTCTGTCTCTGACTTTCAGAAAGGTCATGCCTGCCTGTGTGGTGGTGGGGGGTGGGGGGTGGGGGGTGCATTCAAAAGCAGGAAGGGACTTAAGGCGAATGAGGGTGTTTCTGGACAGATGCCTTCCCCTCCCCCTTTTGTTTTCAGCCCTCCATTTAAAGGGTTAATACCCCAGGATGCTTTTTTTTCTAAACACCTCCATTACTTCTGGTGACCTTTAACCCTGTTTGGTCTGTGAGGTGGGGGGGGGGTTATATGGTTGTTTTGTTTGGTATTTTGACACAATGTCCTTTGCTGAAGCTGCGAGATTTATTCAGGGTGTAAAATGTGACGATATAATTTAAAAAAGGCCGTCGCTCAGTCTATTTTCTTACATTGAAGGAATGCTTGTCAGTAAGGCTGTCATGGTTTCTCGATTAAACACATCATGATTTATGAAAAAATATAACAAATCTAAAAAAAAAAACATAGTGTTTATTTAAGAGTCTCCCATTTAACATAAAAAAAGATATTATTAGCCTTCATCTTTTGTTAACGCAAGCTGTAGCATCAGTCATTTATGCTCCTTTTTTACTCACGCATAGAATGAAATGCATCCATTTCAGAACCACATAATCCCATGCGTCCTATATGTTGGTGTGCACGTTAAGCAGTGCGTCCACTAGAGGGCAGAGTCAGAAGTTTCTGAAATAGGTTGAAATTATCTTTTTTTTTTTATTTGTTATGATCTGCTCCAATATTTAGCTACACTGCCCCAAAGAGTTCCTGAGACCGCTTCATTTAATTCGTATCCTCTAACTTTCTGAAACATGGACAGATACGGAGCTTTAATTCAAAAGACTTGTTTGTATCAAAGTTGCTGCGAGTTGTGAGCAAAATCCTTTGTTTTTGTACATGCCCAAGCTTTTAAAAATACACATTTTGACATAAATCATTTACAGAGGTTCTGTTAAATGGTAGCAGAACAAATTTACATTTACATTACATTTACGGCATTTAGCAGACAGTCCCCCCTGGAGACACTCAGGGTTAAGGGTCTTGCTCAGGGACCCAGTTGTGGTAGTGTTAGAGATGGGATTCGAACCTGGGACCTCTTGAGCCACAGGTCCATAGGCAAGCACCCTACCACTGGACCACCGCCACCATGCCTGGAATTTCTATTGACCAATTAGGTCTCTCACTCTTTGCACTGGGAGGACGGGAGTGTTGAGGCTGGACTGCCTTGCTTGGTCTCACTGTTAGGCCTTTTCCACCAACAAGGAACCGTTTACTGAACCAATTCCATTCAGGATTCTTTAGGACTGACCACCTGAACACATTTCAACCAGTTTTATGTCATCATTGAAGGAGGGGCTACACAGGAGTTAATGGACATGCCCATGAAGTAGTCAGTTTCTACACATTACAGTTTGTTCTCTATTAAGTTTTTAATTTAAAGAAAGTAATGGCATTGAAATCCAAACGATTTTCCCCAAAATGCATATTTCTTTGGGAATTTAAGAAAACAAACTGAAACATTTGCAACTTAATTTATTGTCTAGGGGTAGAGAGGGACAGCTATGGACTAGTGGTTAGAGACAAGGCCCTGAGGATCAGAAGGTCATGGGTTCGAATCCCAGATCAGTAGAATGCACTGAGGTACCCTTGAGCCAGGTATCGTTCCCATTGTTGCTCCTCGGGTCCTGGATATGGCTGCCCCCTGCTGCACAGTGTGTGTATGTATTTAATTCAGAGGATGTGTTTTGTTGTGGTTTGCTGTGCTGTATTTCACAATAGCAAATAGTCACTTTCACTTCACTTATTTAAGTATAGATTTATAGATAAGGAGTCTCATTCTATTCCATGGTCAGAGCTGCATAGAAACAGCCTCCAATTGGTCGACAGACTCAACCACTATGGGATTGCTAGCAGCAGCAAGCTAATTTGTTCCAGGATCCTACTGGTCTGGGATTCGAACCCACAACCTTACGATCCTGGGGACTAGTTCCTAATCAATAGACCACCTCCACATTAACCACTACAGCTACTGGCTGCCCCCACAGTAACCACTGTAACCACCACAAAGAAATTTATCAATAGCCCCCAAAAGACATTCAGTGTTGGGTTTCACATTCATCCTAGTATGGGTTTAGTTTTAAAAAAGACAGCAAAGCAAGAACATGCACCGTTTCCATGACATTTAGATTGCTGTCCTTTGATGCTTTTCTCAAACCTTAATGTATCTTTGTTATTGTTTTACTCCATTTTCATTGGTATTTGATGCTCATTTTTATCTTTCCCTTGTTAACAGGATGAAATCATTCAAATAATTAGTAGGTAAACTGATAATTAGAGTAATCTACATTAACAGCCTTAAAATTAACCTATGGCGCTCCTAACTGTCCCTGACCATAACCTGCAGATGGCATTGCTTCTGCTTTTAATATAGCAATAGATTTCCACCATTTTGTTTGGCTCACATTTAGCCATCCCTTGGGGGTCCCTGACACAAATGGCTGAGCAGATATAAGACCCAGGGGGTTGTTTCTATTATCCCCAATTGTTCTTTTACATCTGCATGTAACAGATCAAATGCTCATCCGCTCTGAATGACCTTTTGACCTTACCACTTGGGATAATGTGTTTAAATCAAATGTGTACAATAGGTAAATCCATGATGAACCGAATCTACAGCGCAAATTATAAGTAAATGGACAGCTGCCATTTTAATCCATTCCCTGCTTAAGGACATTAAGCACCTTCCTAGCCTCCTTATTTTTTAGGACCTTCAAGAAAATATTTGAGAAACATGTGAGACAAGTGTAAGTGACTGGTTATGAAGTGTAAATCACATGCTTTTATCACAGTAGCATAGATTGACTTTATCCTTTCCAGAAATGTTTGGAAATAACTTGTGTCTAAACCCCCCCAGAACCTTTTCAAGAAAACAGTTTTGCTGGAGCCTCATTTTGAACTTGTCCATGGTGCAACTTAATGAGCAAAAGATCTGGATACTGGACAAATTTTTCACTTTTCATTGGACAAGACGTAGTGATTTTGGAACAATTCTGAAGAACACTTGGAATCGTTATTCTGTTCTGTCCGTCCACAGTCCTGAACACTCCAATGTTTCTGTAGTTTGGCCTGTAGTCTTCTCTCTTCATCATTAACACCACAGAATAAAAGTTTTCTGCCAGCAGAGTTCTGGCATTAGTTTTAGATTTCCAGCACATAGTGAAGGTCAGTCACTAAAGACAGACTGATGGGTTTGATGGTGCAGCTGTTCTTCTCTTTGCGCTGCCCTTAAGACATCTGCCCAGTGACCTTCATCAGTCATGTACTTTTGAAGTGAAAGTGACATTTTTTTCATTATGAGTACACAGCACTCAGTGAACCGCAACAAATCCTCTGCATTGAACCCACACACACAGTTCAGCAGTGATGGGGACACTACCTTGCTCAAAAGTAACTCAGGGCAACCTACTGTTCAGGGATTCAAAAGTAGGGCAAGTATAATTTTTGCTTGAAATTTGAAATCATGTTTATTTGTGTGATTTAGGTGAGCATTGAGAAGGCCCAGGTGCTAGTGGAGCTGGTGGAGATGAAAGCCAAGAAGGTTCAGGCCGAGATTAAAGCTGTTATCCTTGGCCATAGGAAGGCCCTGGAGGAGAGGGAGTCTGAGCTTCTCTGGAAGGTGAGGGTGTTTGTGTGCATGTTTGTTGGAAGAAACTTTACTTGTATTTATTTGTTACCAAAGAAGTCATGTTTTGACATGTAATGAAATAATCCACTACATTTAGAGGAAGGAGCAAATTGTGTAAAAAAAAAAATTTTTTTTGCTAAACCATTAATTTCCATGTCATGTGTTTACTTTTACTCATCTACATCGCCAAGCTGAATCCATTCTACCATCCACAATGTTGCATGTCTTTTTCTCTTCACCAAATATCCTTTTTTAGGTGGAGAAAATCCGCCAGGTGAAGGCCAAATCCCTGTACCTGCAGGTGGAACAGCTGGAGAAGCACCTATGTGAGCTGGACTCTTCAGTTTCTGCAGTGACGAGGCTGCTTGATGCAGGTCGTGGAGGTGGTAGTCATGCCACAGAGCTGCTCCTGGCACAAGAGCGCATGCTTGTGCAGACTCAAGCCACGCAAGCACTGGGCTCTACGTTGCAACCACAAGAGGATGAGAGATTTCTATTCGCGGGGCCAGACGAAGGGCTGCTTCAGACCCTGCGCTGTTTGGGCCGACTGAACACCGGGGCATTCGCTCCCCTCAGCATTGCCGAGGGCAAGGGTCTCCGGGAAGCAGTGCGCAGCAAACCTACCTCATTCACCCTTACAGCAAAGGATCGTGAGGGTCAACGACGGCAAGAAGGAGGAGATTCCATATCAGCTGTGTTCCTGGATACCAATGGCAGCATTTCCATGGCAAATGTGTTGGATCATGACAACGGCACCTACACTATTACATATGTGGCCCAGAGTGAGGGTGAAAGCCTGGTGTCTGTGCTAGTGGAGAACATGCATGTGGAGGGTAGTCCATTCTCTGTGCAAGTGACCGCTGGGCGCAAGTATGGCTTGTCTGGGTTGCCTGTGGCCTGTTTTGGTAGTGAGGGTGATGGCGAAGGGCAACTATGCAGGCCATGGGGCGTCACTGTGGACTCGGATGGATTTGTCATAGTTGCTGACCGCAGCAACAACCGCATACAAGTGTTTGGACCTGACGGAAGCTTTCACCATGCTTTCGGAAGCTTGGGTTCACAGCCTGGCCAGTTTGACCGACCAGCAGGTGTTGCATGTGACCTTCGGCGGCGTATTGTGGTAGCTGACAAAGACAACCACCGTATCCAAATTTTTACCCTCCATGGTCAGTTCCTGCTCACCTTTGGAGAGAGGGGCTCAAAGAATGGCCAGTTTAACTACCCATGGGACGTGGCAGTAAACTCGTCTGGGCAGATTCTTGTGTCTGACACCCGCAACCATCGCATTCAGCTTTTTGGGCCAGATGGATCTTTCCTCAATAAGTATGGCTTTGAGGGGGCGCTATGGAAACACTTTGACTCCCCTCGTGGCGTTGCCTTCAATTGCGAGGATCACCTTATCGTCACCGACTTTAACAACCATCGTCTGCTGGTGATCCAGCCCGACTGTAAGTCAGCACGTTTTCTAGGTGCAGAAGGAACCGGCAACGGACAATTTATGCGACCACAAGGTGTGGCTGTGGATCGAGAGAACCGTATCATTGTGGCTGACTCTCGAAACCACCGCTTGCAAGTCTTTCAGCCGGACGGAACCTTCCTGTGCAAATTTGGCACTCAGGGCAATGGCCCAGGCCAGATGGACCGTCCCTCTGGCGTTGCGGTAACACCAAATGGGCTGATTGTTGTGGTGGATTTCGGCAACAACCGCATCTTGAAGTTCTGAAGTTCTTGTTGTTTTTTTATGTTTCCAAATGGTTTCCTTCTCAGCCAGTATAAAGAGGGTAAGAACAAAAAGCCTCAGGTTTTGAAGATGGATAAGGGTTTTGATATTGATTTATGTTTTTCGGTAATGTATGCCTTCTTAATCAACCGCTGGTAATGGAAGCTTTACGATAATCAGTCATGTTTACTGGACAGAAGCGCAGTTCCTGGAAACCTTACTATCATTCATGGTTCTGTTGTTAGATACCAAATTTTTTAAATCTCAGGGATTTACCTGCCTTGTTGAGCACAGAAATGGAATGTAGTCCCTTTGTCTGCTTGGAAGAGAAAAAAAAAAATCAATTTTTGGTAACAGTTAACTGTAGGGTGACGTTCATAAGGTCCATACCTGCATAAGCCTGTAAAGGCAACTGATATAAACCTACATTAACATTTATTAGTTTTATTTCAACAACCATCACTCATCATAAAGGCTACTCACCAGTTTTACCCCAGAAAGTGCAATGACGCTTGCTGGAATAATCTTTTATAAAGGTCCTTGTAGCTTTACATCAGATTTCATAAAAGGCTTAAATAGATGTCATGCACACTACCCTATGTAATGATTTCTACCTCGTTCATTTCTGTTAAAATGATATTTAATGGTGTTAATCAGATTAGTTATAGATAGATGCATTGTTTTTTGTTTTTTTTACACCAAAGAGTGTATAAACAAGCTAGGTTCTTTTTATTTTTTTCCAGCCTCAGGTCTTTGAAAGGTTAAAACCTTAATGTGACAGACTGTTCCTGCTCTGTTCATTCTCAGATAAACAGACTGAGCAAAGTCTCAGTTTCTCCTTCTCAGGTGTCATTATGCCACATGGACCAGATCACTTTGTTCAAGTTTTGTTTATTTATTTACATTTTTTTGGAGTCATAGCAGTTGGCTTGTTAAAACCTCAGAGTGCTGTCTACATGATTCCTGCATGAAATTTTTTATGACCAGTGACACAGTGGTATGGTGGGTAGCACTGTCACCTCAAACCGAGAAGGTTCTCCCATTATCTTTGGGTGTTTCCTCCAGGAGCTCTGGCTTCCTCCCACCATCCAAAGACTTGTCAGGTGGACTGGAGATGCTAAGTTACCCCCTAGGGGTGTGTGTGTGTGTGTGTGTGTGTGTGTGTGTGTGTGAGCCCTTGTGATAGACTGGCAACCTGTCCAGGGTGTTTCCCCATCTTTCGCCCTGTGGGAGCTGGGATAGACTCCAGCACCACCTAATCAGGATAAGCAGCTCAGAAAAAGAGTGAGTGATCAACATGTATTGAGATGTAGGAAGCCTTATTCCAGCAAACCTCAGCTGTCATCAAGGCTGCTTTATTCAAATTCGATTCCATTTAAGCCCAGAAAGGCAACTGGTGCTATAAATCCCTCTCAAACTTTAAAATCATCACTACACCCTAATCTAAACCACAACATAAAAATGTGTTGTATTTTTAAATGTCACTTAAATGCAGAAAGCAATATTTTCTGTTTTGCTAAATATTGCTATACCTTCATGCAAGTGTTCAAAACATTTTTTTTCTCCAGTGGAAAACCACTTGATTTATTACATTACAGCAGATGCTCAAGTGTTCTTAAAGAATATATGCCAGTGAAAATGGGTATGAAACCTTGCTTGGCGAGAGGTTACAGGAGAAGAAGAAACTTTCTTTTAATGGATATAAAGGTAAAAGGATTTCTTTTTAAATCATTATTTTCTGTTCAATAGGAAATTTCCACAAAATATAAGGGGCAGTTGGTGTTTATGTACGATGGAGAAAAAAAAACACAAACGGACAAAAACCTCAACCCAAACCCTCGATGACTTCTCTGATAAATGTAATGAATATTTAGTTCTGTTCTTTAACATTATTTTAGTTTAATAGGACTGCATAATTTGTTGTCTGTGGGGATATTGCTCCCGCCTTTTGCTCTGTGAGAGCTGGGATAGGCTCCAGCACCCAACGCGCCCCCCCACCCCACGTCCCTAATTAAGACAAGCGACTCAGAAAATGAGTGAGTGTGAGAGAAATATTGCTCCTTGTAGTTCTCAAAAGGCTGCAATATACAAATATGTCTCTGACTAATCAGCTTAGGATCCCAGCCAATGCAAAGGTTTGTGGCAGAGCTGGTCTCGGGGTTAGGCTAGTCTCGGGGTTAAGTTTGGAAGGTTGTGAATTCAATAGGTTGCCCTGAGCAAGGTACCATCCCCATCACTGTTCCCGTGGTGCTGCATATGGCGCACTCTGCTGGACGGTGTGTGCAAGTTCAATTGCAGAGGATGCATTTCGTTGTGGTGCGCTATGTGCTGTGCTGTATACGACATTCTCACTTCACAACATAATTCACAAATTGAACTTGTTTTCCCAGGCAAATTATTGATTCATTTGTTTAGCATAAGTCATATCGCAAGAGCAATATGCAGCAACAAGATTGCAAAGTCAAAATTTGACAGTTGATGCTTTCGCTGGGAAGTTTTTTTATACTAAATATTGAGTCTCATTCTTTTCATGGAAGCGGTTAGCATTAAGATTAGCAAAAAATTAGCAAACAATGAGACTAGCTTAGTTCTCTCACACATTCTGTCAGGAATAATTTGGGTTACCCTATATTTACCTTGCACAGAGAAGCCCATGTGTGTACATGGGGTGATATGTATAGATTTCGGTTTCATTTCTTTAATGTTTTAGTGTGGGAACTAAAAAAAAAACTTTTTACAGTTAAAGTGGTTACATTTGACAGTAAAGGTCCACAGTTTACAGTTAAACCACACTCATTCATAGTCGTACTGTCAAGTTTAAATTTTAGCCATGAGAATTCAGCCAGAAAAGCTGTACAGGTCACTTCCTCCTTGATGGTAAAGTTAACAGTTTGATTGTAAATTTCATAATAGAAGCATTAAACAAAAGGGCCAGTGCACAGTAAACTTTACCATCAGGACACAGTAAACATTTATAGCAAAGCTGTAAAATTGTTAGAGACAGTTTTACTCTGAAATCTGTTTTACTTATATATTGTGCCAAAAATATACTGTAATAATGATTTCCCTGTTAAGGGCATTAGGTGGAATACATACCTCTACATTGTGGTTTATTTGTTCTTATAAAGATAAATGGCCATATTTCTGGGAAGAATAAGCCATTTCGGTCATGAGTAGCTTTTAAGTGGAACAAACTCCTGAAACTACTATTTGATGTTATTTGTAATGAAAAGTATTGATTAACAGCACTATGAGAGTCTCTGAAGAAAAGTCAGACTTTCTGGAATGTTTAGTGTTTTGTTGAGGAACGGTTCTCCACGCTTCCTGAAGGGCAAAGTTGTTGGCTCTCACTTTCAGTACAGTCTCTGTACCTGAGCAGTTTCAGAAGGAGTGCGGGATCATCTCCACATAGCAGAACAAAAGGCAGTCGACATCCAAAGAGCAGCTTTGGGACGTCCTTCAAGAAGCCTGGAGAAGTGTTCCTGAAGATGACTTAAAGAAACAAGCTTATCCAAGAGAGTTCAGTCTGTGGTGAAGAATAGCAATCATCCAACCAAGTTTTGACTTTAATGCTGGTTCTACAAACTCTCTAGACTGCATTTTCAAGCATGTAATCGATTCAGTTTTATTTAAGAGCTTTTTACAACTGTTGATGTCACAAAGCAGCTTTACAGAATCGGGATTCGAGGCCCAAGTGAGTAAGCCGAGGGCGACAGAGGAAGAAACCTTGGGAGGAACCAAGATTCAGAAGGCGAACCCATCCTCCTCTGGTCGATACTGGCTAATAAAGAAATGTAAAAAAAGAGAAAGTGCATTTTATGAATGAATAGATTTAGTGATGAGCTCTGCTAAAGTATGAGTTACTTTAAAAGTCCCTTGGAGTCTGTAATTGGACGTTCAGTTAGCCAATAGTGGTGATTCTGCTTGAGTGAGTGGAGCTTCTGTTAGTTTTAGTGGCAGCACCTGCAGATGATCCAGTATGATGGAGCTGGTCTGGAGTTCAGGTGAGGAGAGGAATCTGATGATGGTCGTTTTGATCTAGAAGACACAGACAGTGGATTAGCTGGTCTGGAATTCAGGGAACCCTCACGGTAGTTGATGGACTTTCTTTCATTTCAGGAAATGCATAAGCTGTCCATTGTACAGATGGTGGGCAGCCAACCATCTCAAACAGAGAGAGAGAGAAATTGGTTCTGTGTTAAATTCATGAAAAAGTCCAAGAAATAAGGGATGGGTCGAGACTTTTACACAGTAAGTACACCGTGAGCACATTCATTAAGCAAGTGAATATTTTGAGGACGAGTTTTAATCTGGAGCAAATTCAGTGCTATCAGTCAATCCAAAATGTTAAAACCCTGAAACCAGAATGATTTATAAAGGAGCTGTGAATGTGAACATTCTCGAAGTATACATATGTTTGTGCAGAATTATTACACAACTAAATGGAATTATGACCATTTTTATTTATCAAAGTGTGAACAATAAACATCTCAATATACAAAAACATTTGACATTTCAAAACACAACAATCTGTGAACAATACATCCTTTCTTTTCAATCACAGTTATAAGCCCTCCACTCATGGAGTTGGTCAGTTTATCTGTTGATCAGATAAACATCCTTATTCTTTCATTTTTAAGCTCTTTACTGGCCAAGCAGTGGAGAACCTCCATGCATGTGATGGAGCATCGTCTTACAGAAAAGTGTCTTCTAAAAACTGGCAGCAGGTTTGGGAGTTGATTTTGACTCCATCTTCAACCTGAAAAGTCCAGTTAACTCATCTTTAATAATACCAGCCCATACCAGTACCCCACCTCCACCTTGCTGGTGTCTGAGTGGACATGTTACTGATCCAGCCATGCATCCATCTGATCCATCAAGTGTCATTCTTATCTCATCTCCATCAAACCTTTAATAATCCGTTCTGAGATATTTCTTGGTCCAGTCCTGATGTTTCAGCTGATGTGTCTTGTTCAGTGGTGTTGGGGTTTCAGTCTTCCTTACCTTGTCCATGTCTCTGACACTGAACACCTTGTTCTTCTGGACACTCCAGGTAGGCTGAGTTCTGGAACAGCACTGCAGGATCATGGGTTCCTTGTAGCTTCACATTTGATTCTTCTCAAATCTTTGGCAGTTCATTTGCATCTGTTTTTCTCAACCCGTTTCTTGTGACCCTGTTGATTGTGTACAACAAACCGTTTGATGGTTCTGTGATCACGACCCGATATCTTAGACATTTTAAGAGCGCTGCATCCCTCTGCAAGACATTTTACAAATTCTGACTTTCCAGAGTCAATGCTCGCTCTCTTTTTTTTGGCCCATTTTTTCTGAGCAGGAAAAGAAGCTGAAGCTGCACATTACACAAACACATCATCTGATCCACTTAAATCCAATCACCATTCAAGTTTATACAGCACAGAGTTGGAATATATGCAGAAAACTTAGAATACGTTCAAAACGCTCACTTGCTTAATAATTGTGCACACAGTGTAATCTGTCCTAGAGAAACAGATAACCTCAGGGAAGCTGATGAATCTCAGGTGCTGGCAGCTTTTGTAGTGTGGGTTCAGGTGTTGTTGATGTTATTGATGGTTCAGGTGTCGTGCTGTTTCTAATAACAGTGGTGGAGACTACCCTGTTTGCATGTCTGTGACTTGCTTTGAGACTTTACTCACTGTTGCTATGCATTTTTGTTTATTCACGCTTAAATAAACTTCTTTGATGACTGATGGTTTTTTTTTTTGGTTTTTTTTCTTACCCCCAAACAAGCTCTTTCAGGAAGGGATTTGAAAAATTCTTATTTTAAATGAACATTTCTTAAAATACAATCATGGTGGAGATGGAGGAAGCCTGTTTCTATAGTAACCAGATCCCTAAGGATACATATATAGAGCCCTTTTTATCACAGTGATGCTTTCTGTGAGTCTGCATGCCGGGAGGGGAAAAATAAAATATGTAATGGCGCCGTCTACTGGTAATGTGGCATTCTTGCAATCCGTGGTTGCATGTGTGTAAACGTATGGGATGTCACACAAGAGGAGTGAACATAATGAAAGGTAAGTTTCAAAATATTGCTTACATCATACACTGAACTTTAAAAAATAAAAAATGAAATAACCTTTAGGTATAACCCTTCAGAAGCTCCTTTCTCTCTGTAAAGGAGAATGGGGATGAAAATTAAGATGGATAGTTTACACAGTACTCATGCATATATAAAAAAATAGGTCATGAGCGAATGCTTGTGCATTGTATCCTGTATCCCTCCACCTTTTCTTGCTCTTTCTTTTTACTGGAATCCAGAGGAACGTACACACACAGGCTCTGATATCCTGTCAATGCTCTGATTCAGCCTTGCACTTCTGCCCTCTTGCAAATTATGATTTCTTTTTTGTTCTTTGTACTTAGAACTGTGCATTTCACATCAATCCCATATGCAGAAATGTTGGGAAAATAGTTGGAGTTACTATTTAACAGCTATAAAGATGTTGCAACTTCATAACATTTTCAAAAATGTCTTTTTCTGAGAAACCTCACCTAAAAAGTTACCATGCTGATGACGTCCCTTAGTTTAAATGGCTTGAGAGGGGTATCCAATTTAATTATCTCTATTAAATGCTTAGGCTTGCTCCACACTTTCGGAAATTGTGATGGAAATTTGTTTCGTTGACCACAAATTAATGTGGCAGAAGTTTTACACAGATGCCCTTCCTGGCATAACCCTCCCCAATTATTGAGGGTTGGGACCGACACAAAGAAATTCACTGCCTTGAGCATCCCAAGTGGCTGTGCAGAGGAGAGACAAGGAGTAGGATGGGGGAGAAGAATAAGGATCGAACTGCCAGGCAAGAGGAGATGAGAAAGAACAAAGAGGAGGTTTATGGATGTGGTGAGAGAGGACATGCAGATAAAGGCACTTGCACTGCTTTACTGAGCACATATCTCATTCCCTCTTCCTACAAAGTTGTGTCTTAATGTCTGCAAAATAACATACTGTTGGAAAGTTATGTTTTACTCTGATCCATGTGAATTTGGCATGACCTGACCAAAGTATTAACTTAACTTATTAATTACAGTTTAACATGTATTGTAGTTATCAGGCCTAACTACAATATAAAAGTTTCCCTTTCCTTTTGAAAATGTAAGATTTTTTGAGTAACACTTAAAAATGGTAACATCACTTACCTTCCTGTTGTTCTTTTTCAATTTTCATGAATAAAACCAGTTTAGATGATGGGCTGTTATGCCATATGGCAACAGCATGCACCAGTGAAACAGCCAGCAATTAATTTAATGGGAGAAAATCTCTGCTATTTTCACTTTTTGTATTTGGTTTTATTTAAATTAATACTTGACTGTTATGCCCTGGACAGCTGCCTCTCTAGGGTGTTGGCAAGGATAGGCTCTATGTCCCCTACATGACTTTGGTTATGATGAGCAGCTCAAATAATGGATGGTTGAATGCTTGGGTGGATGGATGAATGGATTGATGGTAGCTATGCGCATGCTTTTTCATGCCTGGATACCATAGCAATGTATTGGTTTTTTCCCACTGCCTGCAGACTGAAGCTCCATCATTGCATAATGTTGCCATATGGTAGCAAAATGCATAGACGGTTCCATTTTTAAGATTTGGACCCATACTATAGACTTTCTGTCCAGGTTTTAATCTGAATAACTAGTGCCTCATTCCTAGTGCCTCATACTCAGTTTTAGCCTCCACTTTTTGGAGTCCTCAATTTCTAACAATCGAGCCCCACCCAAGGCATAGTCAGGCTGCTGGGGGGGAACCTAGGCTGCCATTGCACAGGGATGTGGATTAGTGTTCTTAAAGCTTAAATCACCTAGGCAATAAAAAAATGTGACTACCATGTCTTTTAAATGGGCAGTGTAATGACTGGACACATTTTCTGTTCTCACTACCGAAGGTCTACCTTGAGCATCACTATACGTGCAGATTCCAAATCTCCCAGGGAGCACTCTGAGGTCTTGAGGCTCAGGGAGGAAGAGTAAGAGAAGTAAGTTGTGAAAAAGTACAGCGCCACCGTTCTGCCACCAAGCGAGTCTGTGCTGAGTAATCTGCTTTGCAAATAGGCACCAGCAGCAACAGCGGGAGTGTTTACTGTGGCCGCACGCCCTGCGGCTGCACATGAACACTGAGGAAAACAGCCTCGGGGGTGAAAATAATTCCTGCCATGAGTGGAGATTTCAGCAGTAGCTCAGACAGCCCAGGGTGGGTTGGGGATGGCAAGTGAGAGATGCTGTCATGATCCAAAGCTCACATCTCTCGCTCTGTCATCACAGGCACGACCCATGTGTCCCTCACCTATCTGTCACTATCTCTCTCTGCCAGAGACTCCCTGATAGGCGATGGCTGAGAACAAGGGGTTTTATACTTTTGTGTGACTTTGTCTTTACTGGCCTTACGACCTTACGACAACCTATAGGGCATTTAACGATGAGTCTTGATGGGATGAATACAGAGACACTGCAATCACACAGTTGATAAATACCATTAACCTTGGAACTTTGGGCACCTACATATAATCTCATAATGTATCTCCTTAAGAGTAACTCCACAGGGGTGCCCAACTGCAGTTTCGGCTGGTGTCCAGCACTTCCCCTGGTTCAACTCCCTTGTTTAGTGCGATTGTTTGAAGAGGGAAACTACAAATTATTGCTGGCCTTCCAGGACCAGAGCTGGGTGCCCATGATGTAAGAACAAAACACACACACCTCACACAGAAAGGAAACAGCTTGATATCAAAATGAGAATGTTAAAACACAGGTATGGATACAATGTGTCATGACAAAAATTCCTGTTGTGCAGATCTGAGAAACGGTTTTGAGCTGAAAACTACATTTTTGGGCCAATTTTAAATGTGATTAATATTCAGGCCAACATTTACAAATCTGGTCAAATATACCTCCAGAACAGTTTTTAGTTTTATTCAATGCATTTTTTTTCAAGAAATAACATCTTCAGTGTTGCAAAAAATTTGTTTGAACTCCCAAAAAATGTTTTCTTTCTGAGAAAACACACATTTCTTCATCTTGAAATCATTTCTGAACAGTACAGGGCAGACGAATGACACAGTAAAAGAGTAAATGAAGCATAAAGCAAAATTCAACATGATTCTTTAAAAAAAAAAAGCAAAATTATGCTACTTTTGTGAGCATTTTGGACCAATTTTAAATATGCTTAAAACATATGCCAGCACTTAAAAATCTGTTAAAATTTGCCTCCAGAACAGTTTTTAGTGTGATTCATTGCATGTTTTCAAGAAATTGCATCTTAAATCTTGCAAAAAAAGATTGGTTGCACAAAAAATAAATGTTTTATTTCTCAGAAAAAACAAATTTTTTTCATTTCAAAATCATTGCTGAACAGTACAAGGCAGACGTACGAGGCACTTAAAGTGTAAATGAAGCAAAAAATTCAAGATGATTTTTTCACCAAAATTGAAAAATTATGTCAAGCTTTAGCCTTACTGTTGTGGGCATTTTGGACCAGTTTAAAATGTGTTTAAAATTCATGCCAGCACTTACAAATCTGGTCATGTATACCTCCAGAACAGTTTTTAGTTTGATTCCATGCATGATTTTCAAGAAATTGTATTTTGAATGTTGCAACAATTTTGTTGCACAAGAAATAAATGTTTAATTTCTCAGAAAATACACATTTTTTCTTCTTCTGACCTATGAAGCAGTTAAAGTGTAAATGATGCAAAAAACTCAACATGATTTTTTCACCAAAATTGCAAAATTATGTAAGCCTTACTGTTGTGAGCATTTTGGACCAATTTTAAATGTGCTTAAAATTCATGCCAAAACAAAATGTTTTATTTCTCAGAAAATACACATTTTTTCTTCTTGAAATCATTGCTAAACAGTACAGGGCAGACCAACATTGCAGTTAAAGTGTAAATGAAGCAAAACATTCAACATGATTTTTTCACCAAAATTGCAAAATTATTTAAGACTTTAGCCTTACTGTTGTGAGCATTTTGGACCAATTTTATATCAAGTCAAGTAGGATTTTATTGTCATTTCAGCCATATACACAGTACACAGTGAAACGAAATAACGTTCCTCCAGGACCCTGGTGATACACACAAGACAAGACACAAGACACAAGACAACATAAGACACAAAACGGGGCAACAAGTGCAGACAAGACAGACAACAACAGACGGCACGACAGACAGTACATTCATCCGTAGAGGGCCGCAGTGTTGTGAACAAAGCAGCCCAGGTAGATTATGGTGTAGCAGTGTGGTGGAGCAGTGTTATTGATAAAGTGCAGAGTGCAACATGAGATAAATAAATAAATACAAGATGAAAATGGTAGACTGGATAGACATTGGCGGTTTAAGAGTTCAAGAGTCTGATGGCCAGGGGGAAGAAATTATTTCCCATCCTGGAACTGGAGACCTGTATGCTGCGGAACCTTTTTCCGGATGGCAGGAGGGAGAAGAGAGTGTGGGAAGGGTGGGAGGGATCATCCACAATGCTGGTTGCTTTGCGGATGCAGTGAGTGGTGAAAATTTCCTGTACAGAGGGCAGAGAGATCCCGATGATCTTCTCAGCTGTTCTCACTATCCGTTGTAGGGACTTGCGGTCTAAGATGTTGCAGTTCCCGTACCAGGCAGTAATGCAGCCGCTCAGGATGCTCTCAATGGTTCCTCTGTAAAAGATGGTGAGGATGGAAGGTGGGAGATGGGCTTTCCTCAGTCTGCGCAGGAAGTAGAGGCGCTGCTGGGCTTTCTTTGTGATGGAGTTGGTGTTGAGGGTCCACGTGAGGTTGTCAGTGATGTGAACACCAAGAAACTTGGTGCTCTGGACCATCTCCACAGGTGAGGTGTTGATGATAAGTGGAGTGTGGTCCCGACGTGGTCTCCTGAAGTCAACAACCATCTCTTTAGTCTTGTCGACATTCAGAGACAGGTTGTTGGTTCTGCACCAGTCCGTCAGCTCTTGTATCTCCTCTCTGTAAGCTGCCTCGTCTCCACCGCTGATCAGACCCACCACAGTTTTATCATCAGCGAAATTGATGATGTGGTTCGAGCTGTGCTTGGCTGCACAGTCGTGGGTCATCAGTGTGAACAGCAGTGGGCTGAGCACACAGCCTTGGGGGGCTCCTGTGCTCAGTGTGATGGTGTTGGAGGTGCTGCTACAGATCCTGACTGACTGGGGTATCCCAGTCAGGAAGTCCAGGATCCAGTTACAGAGGGAGGTGTTCAGGCCCAGCAGCCTCAGCTTCTCACTCAGGTGCTGAGGGATGATGGTGGTGAATGCTGAACTGTAGTCGATGAACAGCATTCTGATGTAACTGTCCTTTCTGTCCAGATGAGAAAGGGCCAGATGGAGGGTGGTGGAGATTGCATTGTCCGTTGAGCGGTTGGGACGATACGCAAACTGTAGGGGGTCCAGTGATGAAGGGATCTGGGACTTGATGTGCCTTATAACCAGCCTCTCGAAGCACTTCATGATGATGGGTGTGAGTGCGACGGGACGATAGTCATTGAGGCAGGAGAAAGATGGTTTCTTTGGCACTGGAATGATGCTGGTGGTCTTGAAGCACCATGGAACAACAGTGGTGCTCAGAGAGATGTTGAAGATGTCAGTGAGAACATCTGCCAGCTGTTCTGCACATCCTCTGAGCACACGACCTTGAATATTGTCTGGACCAGCAGCTTTCCGTGGGTTGACTCTGAGAAGAGATCTTCTCACCTCAGCTGTGGTCAGACAGAGAATCTGGTCGTTCGGAGGAGGGGTGGTCTTCCTCATTATCGTGTTGTTCACTGCATCAAATTGTGCGTAGAAGTGGTTCAGCGCATCTGGGAGGGAGGGGTCACCGTCACAGGCCGGTGGAGATGTCCTGTAGTTGGTGAGGGCCTGGATGCCCTGCCACATGCGCAGCGTTGTCACCAGTGTTTTTGAAGTGGCCATGGATTCTCTCTGCGTGAGCTCGCTTCGCCGCTCTGATGGCCCGAGAGAGGTTTGCCCTCGCTCTTCTTAGGGCGGCCGCGTCCCCTGACTTGAAGGCCTTGTCTCGGGTTCTCCGCTCTGTACGTGCCGGCCACGTTTGTGTAAACACAGTCCAGCGTGTTTTCCCCCCTCGTTGCAAAGTTCACATGTTGATGGAATTTAGGGAAAACTGACCTGAGATTTGCATGCTTGAAATCTCTGGCAACAATAAACATTCCGTCTGGGTGGTAGTTCTGGAGCCCGCTGATAACTCCATAAAGTTCAGCCAGAGCGTTGTTAGCATTAGCGCTGTTAGTGCTAGCACTGGGTGGAATGTAGACCGCCGTAATAAACACTGTAGAGAACTCGCTGGGCAAATAAAACGGTCTGCACCTGATTGTCAGCACCTCCAGCAGTGTCAAACATGTGCTTAAAATTCATGCCAGCACTTACAAATCTGGCCACATATACCTCCAGAACAGTTTTTAGTTTGAATCCATGCATGATTTTCAAGAAATTGCATGAATGTTGCAACAATTTTGTTGCACAAAAATAAATGTTTCATTTCTCAGAAAATACACATTTTTTCTTCTTGAAATCATTGCTAAACAGCACAGGGCAGACCAACGAAGCAGTTAGTGTAAATGATGCAAAAAGTTCAACATGATTTTTTCATCAAAATTGCAAAATTATGTAAGGCCTTATTGTAGTGAGCATTTTAGACCAATTTTCAATGTGCGTAAAATTCATGCCAGCGCTTACGAATCTGTTCATACATACCTCCAGAACAGTTTTTATTTTGATTCCATGCATGATTTTCAAGAAATTGCATCTTCAATGTTGCAACAATTTTGTTGCACAAAAAATAAATGTTTTATTTCTCAGAAAATACACAATTTTTCTTCTTGAAATCATTGTTAAACAGTAAAGGGCAGACCAACGAAGCAGTTGGTTGCACAAGAAATAAATGTTTTATTTCTGAGAAAATACACATTTTTTCTTCTTGAAATCATTGTTAAACAGTACAGGGCAGACCAACAAAGCAGTTAAAGTGTAAATGATGCAAAAAGTTCAACATGATTTTTTCACCAAAATTGCAAAATTATGTAACTTCCTGTTGTGGGCATTTCGGACCAATGTTAAATGTGCTTTAAATTCATGCCAGCACTTACAAATCTGGACATAAATACCTCCAGAACAGTTTTTAGTTTGATTCCATGCATGATTTTCAAGAAATTGCATCTTCAATGTTGTAACAATTTGGTTGCACAAGAAATCAATGTTTTATATCTCAGAAAATACACATTTTTTCTCCTTGAAATCATTGCTAAACAGTACAGGGCAGACCAATGAAGCAGTTAAAGTGTAAATGAAGCGACAAATTCAACATGATTTTTTCATCAAAATTGAAAATTATGTAAGGCTTTAGCCTTACTGTTGTGAGGATTTTGTACAAATTTGAAATGTGCTTTAAATTGATGCCAGAACTTAAAAATCTGGTCATATATACCTTCAGAACAGTTTTTAGTTTGATTAAATGCATGATTTTCAAGAAATTGCATCTTCAATGTTGTAACAATTTTGTTGCACAAAAAATAAATGTTTTATGTCGCAGAGAATACAGATTTGTTCTTTTTGAAATCATTGCTAAACAGTACAGGGCAGATCAATGATGCAGTTAAAGTGTAAATGAAGCAAAAAGTTCAACATGATTTTTTCACCAAAATTGAACATTATGTAAGGCCTTAGACTTCTTGTTGTGGGCATTTTGGACAAATTCTAAATGTGCTTAAAATTCATGCCAGCACTTACATATCTAGTCATATATACCTCCAGAACAATTTTTAGTTTGATTCCATGCATGATTTTCAAAAAATTTTACCTTGAATGTTGCAACAATTTTGTTGCACAAGAAATAAATGTTAAATTTCTCAGAAAATACACATTTTTTTCTTCTTCAAACCAACGAAGCACTTCAAGTGTAAATCAAGCAAAAAATTCAACATGATTTTTTCACCAAAATTGCAAAATTATGTATGGCTTTAGCGTTACTATTGTGAGCATGTTGAACCATTTTTTTAAAAATGTGCTTAAAATTCATGCCAGCACTTACAAATCAGGACATATGTACCTTCAGAACAGTTTTTAATTTGATTCCATGCATGATTTTCAAGAAATTGCATCTTCAATGTTGCAACAATTTTGTTGCACAAAAAATAAACGTTTTATTTCTGAGAAAAAATACACACATTTTTTCTTCTGAAATCATTGCTAAACAGTACATGGCAGACAAACGTAGTTGTTAAAGTGTAATGAAGCAAAAAATTCAACATGATTTTTTCACCAAAATTTCAAAATTATGTAAGGCCTTAAACTTCCTGTTGTGGGCATTTCTGACCAATTTTAAATGTGCTTTAAATTCATGCCATATTTTCTACAAATCTGGACATATATACGCTCCAGAACAGTTTTTGGTTTGATTCCATGCATGATTTTCAAGAAATTACATGTTCAATGTTACAACAATTTTTTGGTACAAAAATAAATGTTTTATTTCTCAGAGACTAAAGATTTGTTCTTCTTTTTGAATCATTCCTAAACAGTACAGGGCAGATCAACGATGGTGTTAAAGTGTAAATGAAGTAACAAATTCAAAATGACTTTTTCACCAAAATTGGTAAAATTATGTAAGGCCTTAGACTTCTTGTTGTGGGCATTTCGGACCAATTTAAATGTGCTTGAAATTCATGCCAGCACTTACAAATCTGGACATATATACCCAGAACAGTTTTTAGTTTGATTCCATGATTTTCAAGAAAGTGCATTCTTTCAATGTTGCACACTTGTTGCACAAGAAATAACAAATTTCAGAAATAAACATTTTTTCTTTCTTGAAATCATTGCTAAACAGCACATGGCAGACAAACGAAGCAGTTAAAGTGTAATGAAGCTAAAAATTCAGCATGATTTTTTTCACCAAATTGCAAAATTATGTAAGGCATTTGGACCAATTTAAATGTGCTTAAAATTGATGCTAGCACTTGCACTGGTCGTATATACTCCAGAACAGTTTTTAGTTTGATTCCATGCATGATTTTCAAGAAATTGCATTCAATGTTGCAACAATTTTGTTGCACAAAAAAATAAATGTGAATTTCAGAAAATAAACATTTTTTCTGAAATCATTGCTAAAAACAGTACAGGCAGACCAATGAAGCAGTTAAAGTAAATGAAGCAAAAAATTCAACATGACTTTTCACCAAAATTGAATATAAGGCTATTTAATAATGAGGTTTAATAAATACCCAACAAGGCAGAAAATGATGCTGCACAACTACAAATTAGGTCATATATACCCCCAGAACAGTCTTTAGTTTGATTTCATGCATGATTTTTCTAGAAATTGTGACTAATGTTGCAACACTTTATGCACTCAAAAAAAGTTTTATTTCAGAAATTACAAATTTTTTCTTCTTGAAATCATTGCTAAACAGCACAGGGCAGACCAACGAAGCAGTTAAGTGGTAGATACGCAAAAAGTTCAATATGATTTTTTCAAATTAAAATTGCAAAATTATGTATGCTCTGAAACTTCCGTTGAGGGCATTTCGGACCATGTTAAATGTGCTTAAAATTCATGCCAGCATTTCATAAATCTGGACATATATACGTCCAGAATAGTTTTTGTTTGATTCCCATGCATGATTTTCAAGAAAATGCATCTTTCAATAAGTTGCAACAATTTGTTGCACAAGAAATCAATGTTTTATTTCTGAGAAAATACACATTTTTTCTTCTTGAAATCATTGTTAAACAGTACAGGGCAGACCAATGAAGAGTTAAAGTGTAAAATGAAGCATAAATTCATCTATGATTTTTTCACCAAAATTGAAAATTATGTAAGGCTTTAGCTTTACTGTTGTGAGCATGGACAAATTTGAAATGTGCTTAAATTGGGATGCCAGCACTGCAATCTGGTCATATATACAATTTTCAGAACAGTTTTTAATTTGATTCCATGCATGATTTTCAAGAAAATTGTATCTTTCAATGTTGCAGCAATCTTTGTTGCAAAAAGAAATAAATGCTTAATTTCAGAAAATACACATTTTTTCTCTTCTGAAATCATTGCTAAATAGTACATGGCAGACGAATAAAGCAGTTAAAGTGTAAATGAAGCAAAAAATTCAGCATGATTTTTTCACCAAAATTGCAAAATTATGTAAGGCTTTATTCTTATTGTTATGAGCATTTTGGACCAATTTTAAATGTGCTTAAAATTGATGCCAGCACTTAAAAATCGTATCGTATATACCTCCAGAACAGTTTTTAGTTTGATTCCATGCATGATTTTCAAGAAATTGCATCTACAATGTTGTAACAATTTTTTTGCACAAAAAATAAATGTTTTATTTCTCGTGAGAATACAGATTTGTCTTCTTTTTTGAAATCATTGCTAAACAGTACAGGGCAGATCAATGATGCAGTTAGTGTAAATGAAGCAAAAATTCAAATATGACTTTTTCACCAAATTGTAAAATTATGTAAGGCTTAGCCTTAATGTTGTGAGTATTTTAGGACAAATGTCAATCAGCGGCGAAATTCATTGCAGCACTTACAAATCTAGTCATATATACCTCCAGAACAGTCTTTAGTTTGATTCCATGCATGATTTTTCTAGAAATTGCATCGTCAATGTTGCAACAATTTTGTTGCACTCAAAAAAAAGTTTTATTTCTCAGAAATTACAAATTTTTTCTTCTTGAAATCATTACAAACAGCACAGGGCAGACCAACGAAGCAGTTAGCGTAAATGATTTAAAAGTCTAACATAATTTTTTCACCAAAATTCAAAATTATGTAAGGTCTTAAACTCCTGTTGTGGCATTTCTGACCAATCGTGAAATGTGCTTGAAATCATGTGCCACTTTCAAATCTGACATATATACCCTCCAGAACAGTTTAATTTGATTCCATGCATGATTTTCAAGAAATTGCATCTTCAATGTTGTAACAATTTGGTTGCACAAGAAATCAATGTTTTATTTCTGAGAAAATACATTTTTTCTTCTGAAATCATTGTTAAACAGTACAGGGCAGACCAATGAAGCAGTTAAAGTGTAAATGAAGCACAAAATTCAAAATGACTTTTTCACCAAAATTGAAAATTATGTAAGGCCTTAGACTTTGTTAGGTATTTTGACAAATTCTAAATGCTTGAAATTCATGCTAGCACTTACAAATCTACATATATACATCCAGAACAGTTTTAATTTTGATTCCATGCATGATTTTCAAGAAATTTTACCTTGAATGTTAAAAATAATTTTAAGGTAATAAGAAATAAATGTTTAATTTCTCAGAAATACACATTTTTTCTTCTCCTTTTTGAAATCATTGCTAAACAGTACAGGGCAGACCAACGAAGCAGTTAAAGTGTAAATGATGCAACAAATTTAACATGATTTTTTCACCAAAATTTAAAAATGAATGCCTGACTGTTGTGGGCATTTTGGACAAATTTTAAATGTGCTTAAAATTCATGCCAGCACTTACAAATCTAGTAATATATGCCGCCAGAACAGGTTTAAGATTGATTCCATGCATGAATTTCAAGAAATTTTACCTTGAATGTTGCAACAATTTTGTTGCACAAGAAAAAAATGTTTAATTTCTCTCAGAAATACACATTTTTTCTTCTTCAAACCAACGAAGCACTTAAAGTGTAAATGAAGCAAGAAATTCAACACGATTTTTTCACCAAAATTGCAAAATTATGTATGGCTTTAGCGTTACTATTGTGAGCATTTTGAACCATTTTTAAAAAAAATTTGCTTAAAATTCATGCCAGCACTTACAAAATCTGGTCCTATATAATTTCAGAACAGTTTAATTTGATTCCATGCCTGATTTTCAAGAAATTGCATCTTCAATGTTGGGTAACAATTTTGTTGCACAAAAATAAATATTTCCATTTCTCAGAAAATACACAATTTTTCTTCTGAAATTACGTTAAACAGTACAGGGCAGATCAACGATGAAGAAGTGTAAATGAAGCAAAAAAATTTAAATATGATTTTTTCTACCAACATTTCAACATTTGGGGGGTAAGGCCTTACTGTTGTGGGCATTTTGGACAAATTTTAAATGTGCCTAAAATTCATGCCAGCACTTACAAATCTAGTCATATATACCTCCAGAACAGTTTTTGTTTCATTCCATGCATGATTTTTCAAGAAATTGCATTCAATGTTGTAATAATTCTTGTTGCACAAAAATAAATGTTTTATTTCTCAGAGACTACATGATTTATTTCTTTTTGGAAATCATTGCAAAACAAAGTATGAGGGCAGATCAACGATGCAGTTAAGTAAAATGAAGCAAAAACTAAAATGACTTTTTTCACCAAAATTGCAAAATTATGTAAGGCTTTAGCCTTAATGTTGTAAGCATTTTAGACAAATTTTAAATGTGCTTAAAATTCATGCCAGCACTTACAAATCTAGTAATATATACCTCCAGAACAGTCTTTAGTTTGATTCCATGCATGACTTTCAAAAAATTACATCCTTAATGTTGCAACAATTTTGTTGCACAAAAAATAAATGTTTTATTTCTCAGAAAATACACAATTTTTCTTATTGAAATCATTGTTAAACAGTACAGGGCAGACCAACGAAGCAGCAAGTGTAAATGAAGCGACAAATTCAACATGATTTTTTCACCAAAATTGAAAATTATGTAAGGCTTTAGCCTTACTGTTGTGAGCATTTTGGGCAAATTTGAAATTTGCTTAAAATTCATGCCAGCACTTAAAAATCTGGTCATATATACGTCCAGAACAGTTTTTAGTTTGAATCCATGCATGATTTTCAAGAAATTGATCTACAATGTTGTAACAATTTTTTTGCACAAAAAATGAATGTTTTATTTCTCAGAAAATACACATTTTTTCTTCTTGACGTCATTGCTAAATTGTACAGGGCAGACCAACGGTTAGTTAAAGGTATATGAAGTAAAATTCAAATATGATTTTCAACAAAATTGCAAAATTATATGGCTTAGCGTTACTATTGTGAGCATTTTGAACCATCAAATGTGCACAAAATTCATGCCAGCAGTTTTTAGTTTGATTCCATGCATACTAAGAAATTGCATCTTCAATGTTGCAACAATTTTGTTGCACTAAAATAAAAGTTTTATTTCTCAGAAATTACACATTTTTTCTTCTTGAAATCATTAAACAGTAAAGGTGACCAACGAAGCAGTTAAAGGTAAATGAAGCACAAAATTCAAATGACTTTTTCACCAAAATTGAAAATTATGTAAGGCCTTAGACTTCTTGTTGTGGGCATTTTGGACAAATTCTAAATATGCTTAAAATTCATGCCAGCACTTACATATCTAGTCATATATACCTCCAGAACAATTTTTAGTTTGATTCCATGCACGAATTTCAAGAAATTTTACCTTGAATGTTGCAACAATTTTGTTGCATAAGAAATAAATGTTTAATTTCTCAGAAAATACACATTTTTTTCTTCTTCAAACCAACGGCACTTAAAGTAAAATGAAGCAAGAATTAACATGATTTTTTCAACAAAATTGCAAATTATGTATGGCTTACAAGTAATATTGTGAGCATTTTGAACCATTTTTTAAAAATGTGCTTAAAATTCATGCCAGCACTTACACCCAATAAATATACTCTAGAACAGTTTTTAATTTGATTCCATGCATGATTTTTCAAGAAATTGCATCTTCAATGTTGCAACAATTTTGTTACACAAAAAATGAATGTTTTATTTTTTCAGAGACTAAAGATTTGTTCTTTTTGAAATCATTGCTAAACAGTGCAGGGCAGATCAACGATGCAGTTAAAGTGTAAATGAAGCACAAAACTCAAAATGACTTTTTCACCAAAATTGCAACAAGGCCTTAGACTTCTTGTTGTAAGTATTTGACAAATTTTAAATGCTAAAATTCATGCAATCACTTACAAATCTGGTCATATATACCTCCAGAACAGTTTTTAGTTTGATTCCAGGCATGATTTTTCAAGAAATTGCATCTTCAATGTTGCAACAATTTTGCTGCACTAAAATAAAAGTTTTATTTCTCAGAAATTACAAATTTTTTCTTCTTGAAATCATTGCTAAAAAGTACAGGGCAGACCAACGAAGCAGTTAAAGTGTAAAAGAAGCAAAAAACTCAACTTGATTTTTTCACCAAAATTGCAAAATTATGTATGGCTTTAGCCTTACTGTTGTGGGCATTTTGGACAAATTCTAAATGTGCTTAAAATTCATGCCAGCACTTACATATCTAGTCATATATACCTTCAGAACAGTTTTAATTTGATTCCATGTACATTTTGGACAAATCTGAAATGTGGCTAAAATTGATGCCAGCACCAGATTTTTTTACTAAAATTTCAAAATTATGTATGGCTTTAGCGTTACTATTGTGAGCATTTTGAACCATTTTTAAAAAAAATTTGCTTAAAATTCATGCCAGCACTTACAAATCTGGTCATATATACCTCCAGAACAGTTTTAATTTGATTCCATGCATGATTTTCAAGAAATTGCATCTTCAATGTTGCAACAATTCTTTTGCACAAGAAATAAATGTTTAATTTCTCAGAAAATACAAATTTTTTCTTCTTGAAATCATTGCTAAACAGTACAGGGCAGACCAATGAAGCAGTTAAAGTGTAAATGATGCAAAAAATGCAACATGATTTTTTCACCAAAATTTCAAAATTATGTAAGGCCTGACTGTTGTGGGCATTTTGGACAAATTTTAAATGTGCTTAAAATTCATGCCAGCACTTACAAATCTAGTAATATATACCTCCAGAACAGGTTTAAGATTGATTCCATGCATGATTTTCAAGAATTTGCATCTTCAATGTTGCAACAGTTTTGTTGCACAAGAAATAAATGTCGAATTTCTCAGAAAATACACATTTTTTCTTCTTGAAATCATTGCTAAACAGTACAGGGCAGATCAATGTTGCAGTTAAAGTGTAAATGAAGCAAAAAATTCAACATCACTTTTTCACCAAAATTGCAAAATTATGTAAGGCTTTATGTTGTGAGCATTTTAGACAAATGTTCAACGTGCATAAAATTCATTGCAGCACTTACAAATCTGGTCATATATACCTCCAGAACAGTCTTTAGTTTGATTCCATGCATGATTTTTCAAGAAATTGCATCTTCAATGTTGCAACAATTTTGTTGCACTAAAATAAAAGTTTTATTTCTCAGAAATTACACATTTTTTCTTCTTGAAATCATTGCTAAACAGTACAGGGCAGATCAACGAAGCAGTTAAAGTGTAAATGAAGCAAAAAACTCAACTTAATTTTTTCACAAAAATTGTAAAATTATGTAAGGCTTTAGCCTTACTGTTGTGGGTATTTTGGACAAATTCTAAATGTGCTTAAAATTCATGCCAGCACTTACATATCTAGTTATATATACCTCCAGAACAGTTTTTAGTTTGATTCCATGCATGATTTTCAAGAAATTGCATTTTCAATGTTGCAACAATGTTGTTGCATAAGAAATAAATGTTTAATTTCTCAGAAAATACACATTTTCTTCTTTTTCTTACCAACGAAGCAGTTAAAGTTTAAATGATGCAAAAAAATTCAACATGATTTTTTCACCAAAATTGCAAAATTATGTAAGTCTTTAGCCTTACTGTTGTGGGCATTTAGGACCATTTTTAAATGTGCTTAAAATTCATTCCAGCACTTAAAAATCTGATCGTATATACCTCCAGAATAGTTTTTAGTTTGATTCCATGCATGGTTTTCAAGAAATTGCATCTTCAAAGTTGCAACAATTTTGTTACACTAAAATAAGTTCTTTTTCTCAGAAAATAAAGATTTGTTCTTTATTTCAACATGATTTCTTCACCAAAATTGCAAAATTATGTAAGGCTTTTACCTTTGTCATATGTGGGGTGTTTTGGGCACGCTAGAAGGCGCTCTGTTCTGACTGAGCACATCTGAGCCCATGCAGGCACAGGTGTGCATCATTGGGGCTGACTATTTAAGGCCAGATGAGTCAGAACAGAGCGTGGCTCATTAGTTAGGCTATGCCTATGTGTGAGGTTGGATATGGATATGGATATGGATTTGGATTTGGATTTGGATTTGGATTTGGATTTGGATTACCTGCTTTAGGCTGCAGTTCCTCTGTTCTTAGGTTTTGATTCGAACTGCAGCCCTTGCTGCTTGTATTTGTAAACTGTGGATAATAAAACAGTGTTCCTAACTCCTGGCTCCACACTGGCGTCCTTCCGGCCCCCCGCCACCGTCACAGAAATAAGCCACCAAAACCGGGACGTCAAGAGCAGTGAGGAGTGGCTGGAGGAGCTAGAGCGAGAACTGATTGAGGACCTCAGAGCAGCACTGCCATCGTGGCAGCTGGGGCGTTGCGAGCGGAGCGGTGAAGTGCAGAGAGTCACCGCCACTGAGCTCGCTCCCTCACTGGAGTTCGGCAAACGGCTGAAGGAGTGCTGTTGAGCGGAGAGGGCGGTTCGGGCCGTGGTAGAGGTGATGTCATTGGGGCGACCCCTCGAGGAAGAGGCTTCGTTTGTGCCCCTTTCTTTACCCCTTTCTTTTCCGGCTCCTGCTCTCCACCAACCACAACACTGGGCAGAGAGGGCAACAGAGGAACCTTTTCGGGTAAGAGAGCTAACTTCGAGAATCCAGGAATTGGAACATGAACTACAGGAATCTCAGAAGGTCTGGCTGTCTGTTCTGGGCGCAGAGAGACAGATCAAGAACCTTTTAGTTGAGCAGCTCCAGGAAATGGAGGCCGAGCTCCTCACCAAAGATCAAGAACTCGGTACACAAAGTCAGGATCTGGCCGCCTTGAAAACAAAGTGCAAGAGGTTGGAGGATGACAACGCCTCTCTTCAGGCTGTTATACACCAGCTGCAGGTGAGCCACCAGTTTCAAGTATATTCCCTTCAGGAAGAACTAGCTGCAGTAAATGGGGAACTTCAGGAAAAGCAGGCTAGATACCTAGAACGTGGGAACACGGCCAGCGTGAATCACAATAACACAGTGAGAATCGAACATGAGGCTGCAGTAACCCTTCAGGCGCAGGTGAGGAGACACATGAGCAGAAAGTACTACCTGAAGCTACTGTGGGCAGCCAAGACTGTTTAACGACATTACAGAGCTCACAAGATTATGAAGCAAGAAATGAAGTCTTTGAAGGAGAAAAAAATGGCTGCTGTTGTTCTGCAGGCTGCAATCCGAGGGATGAAGACCAGACAGACTCTGAAACAGAAGCACCAGGTTGCCACTGCGATACAATGTGCTTACCAGGCTCACTGTGCTCGGACACGATTTTTATGCATCAAACATACTGTCGTTGCGATCCAGCTGAGGTATCGTTCCACACTTGAGGCCAGAAAACAGAGAGAGGCATTTTTGAAATTGCGCTCTGCTGCAATGTTCCTACAAGCCTGCTTCAGAGGTCAGAGGGTCAGAAAAGAGGTGATCCTGCACCATCAGGCAGCTTCCCTGATTCAGGCTGCGTTCAGAAGACACAGGGAGATAGCAAAGTACCAGGCCATAAGGGTGTCAGCCATCTTCATTCAAAGATATTATAGGTCCTACATTAAGGGTAAAAGTGAACATGAAAGATTCCAGGTGTTGAGAAGGTCTGCGATACGCATCCAGGCAGCTTTTAGAGGTTATTTGGTTTGAAAAAATGTTGATGCTATGCACAAAGCTGCTGTCTTTACTCAGGCTGCAGTGAGAACGCACCAGTGGGGATCTGTCGTCAAGAGACCACACTGGGCCACAGGCGGTCGTCAGAGGAGGTTCGGAAGGTGGAAACCTGGACTTCAACAAGGACAGAGGTATCAGATGTTTGAACATGCTGCAATTTGCTTGCCAAAGGCATTCAGAGGAAAGCAGGTGAGGGATCTGGCCGTGCAGCGCAGAGCGGCGAGGACAATCCAGTCCCACCTCGGAGGTGAGCAGATCAGCTCACATGTTTGGATCGCAGAACAGGGGGAGTTGCTGACGGGACTCTACCAGCAGCTGACCAAAAGGACCTCTATGCCACAGGTGAGTGCCTCGGTCTCGAACGAAGGGGAAACAGAAAGAGAAGAGGCTTTAGCTCAAGACAAAGGTAAACGTCATGGAAGAAGCAGCAAATTCAGAGAAGACAGAGAGGTCTCCAGATTAGAGGTACAAGCTAAGACGGTTTTCCAAGGAGAGGGGCTAGGGAAAACACATGAACAGAGAAACCAGGCCGTATGCCAGACAACGAGGAGAGTTGAGACTCCAACCGTTCAGGAGAAACTGGAAGCTAAACTAGCCACTATGGAGGAGCAGTTGAATCAGACCAGGGCAGAGCTGAGACAGGTGCAGAACCACAATGTCGCTCTGCAGGCTGAACTGAGAGAGGTCCGTTGTGAGGCCAGTAAGCTCACCGAGCTAGAGAAGCAGGTCAGAGGTATGGAAGGAAAATTGGCAATCATCGAATCTCGACTCACTTCACTGACAACAGTGCGTGCTGGAACCCAGAGGGTGAATGCCAAAACGGAGTAGCTGAAGAACAGTCCAATGGAGAAACAGGTAAAGAGTCCAGAGATGGAGCAGCTGCATTCGGACCCCCTACCGTCAGCTCACCCTCACGATTCAGCAGACCCAGAACAAGGTGGCTCATGGAGGAGTCCATGTGGAACTTCGCCTAGGAGAACCAGGAGCTGGGAAACTGCGTCACTGGGCCCCAAGCGGCCGAGAACCTGGACCAAGAAAAGGAAAACGGCAAGAGACATCAACAATCATCAGTTCAAGAAAGCGAACGAGGACTTCAGCACTGTAGATTCGGGGAGGAGAGACGTGAGGAACAAGGCTGACAGGGGTTGGAAGCAGGGTTTGGACTTTTTGAAAAAGACTTCCCCTTTGAACCCCGTAACGTCTATGTCTAGCTCTCTTCCAGGTTCAGTCAAGTCCAGCCGTTCCACCGAATCAGGCGATGCCTCCAGGGACTTCAGGGTCGGGTGCAGGCACCAATCAAAAGGGTGGACTCAACTGCTGGGATTCCCCTCACCACCCCCAGCTGCCTGACATGACTGGTCGGAGGTCCTTTTTGTGTTTTTTTTTTTTTTTTGTGGACCTGACCGTGTGTCCCCACAAGTGACTTTTGTTTCTGTCTAGTTTGGTTGTTCTTGGCCTCCCCCCAGAGGTGCGGCTATGTTTTGGCATGTCGGGAGCCGCGCCTTTTGGGGGGGGGGGGGTTTTGGGCACGCTAGAGGGCGCTCTGTTCTGACTGAGCACATCTGAGCCCATGCAGGCACAGGTGTGCATCATTGGGGCTGACTATTTAAGCCCCGATGAGTCAGAACAGAGCGTGGCTCATTAGGTAGGCTATGCCTATGTGTGAGGGTGGATTTAGATTTGGATTTGGATTACCTTACCTTAGTAATTAGTTGTATGTACCTCCAGAACAGTTTTTGGTTTGATTCCATGCATGATTTTTCAAGAAATTCCATCTTCAATGTTGCAACAATTTTGTTGCACAAGAAATAAATGTCTCAGAGAATACAAATTTTTTCTTCTTGAAATCATTGCTAAACAGTACATGGCAGACCAACGAAGCAGTTAAAGTGTAAATGAAGCAAAAAATTCAACATGATTTTTTTCACCATTATTGCAAAATTATGTAAGGCCTTAGACTTCCAGTTGTGGGCATTTTGGTCAAATTTCAAATGTGCTTAAAATTCATGCCATCACTTACAAATCTGGTTATATATACCTCCAGAACAGTTTTTAGTTTGATTCCATGCATGATTTTTCAAGAAATTCCATCTTCAATATTGCAACAATTTTGTTGCACTAAAATAAAAGTGTTATTTCTCAGAAAATACACATTTTTTCTCTTTGAAATCATTGCTAAACAGTACATGGCAGACCAACGAAGCAGTTAACGTTCAAATGATGCTAGAAATTCAACATGATTTCTTCACCAAAATTGCAAAATTATGTATCGCTTTATCCTTACTGTTGTGAGCATTTTGGACCAATTTTAAATGTGCTTAAAATTCATTGCAGCACTTAAAAATCTGATTGTGTAAACCTTCAGAATAGTTTTTAGTTTGATTCCATGCATGATTTTCAAGAAATTGCATCTTCAATGTTGCAACAATTTTGTTGCACTAAAATAAAAGTGTTATTTCTCAGAAAATACACATTTTTTCTCTTTGAAATCATTGCTAAACAGTACATGGTAGACCAACAAAGCAGTTAAAGTGTAATTGAAGCAACAAATTCAACATGATTTTTTTACCAAATTTCCAAAATTATGTAAGGCTTTAGCTTTACTGTTGCAGCAATTTTAAATGTGCTTAAAATTCATGCCAGCATTTAAAAATCTGGTCAAACATGCCTCTAACAGTTTTTAGTTTGATTCATTGCATGATTTTCAACAATTTCCATCTTTAGTGTTTCAAAAAAAATTGCTTGCCCAAAAAATTAATTTTTATTTCTCAGAAAACAATTTTTTTTTATTTGGAAATAATTGCTAAACAGTACAGGGCAGACCAACGAAGCACTTAAATTCTAAATGAAGCAAAAAATGTAATTAAATTATTTTTTTCGAGCATTTTGGACCAATTTTAAATGTGCTTAAAATGAATTTCAATTAAAAATCTGGTCAAATTTGCCTCCAGAACAGTTTTTAGTGTGATTCATTTCATGTTTTTCAAGAAATTGCATCTTCAATGTTGCAATCAAAAATGCTAGCAATATTATTGTTTTTTTTCTCAGAAAACACACTTGTTTTCTTCTTGAAATTATTGCTAAACAGTACAGGGCAGAAAAACGAAACAACTGACGTGCAATTTAAGCTCATAATAAGATGATATTTTAACCAAAATTGCTAATTTATGTAAAGTCTTACTTTTTTGAGTATTTTGGACCAATTTTAAACGTGCTTAAAATTAATGCCAGCACTTAAAAATCTGGTCAAATTTGCCTCCAGAACAATATTGTGATTTAGTGTGATTCATTGCATATTTTTCAAGAAATTGCATCTTCTATGTTTTCATCTTCTATTGTAGCTTCTATGTCTTCTATGTTCTATGTAAAATTTGGTTGCCCTCAAAACAAATGTTTTATTTCTCTGAATACACACATTTTTTCAGGTAGATCAAAGGTGCTGTTAAAGAGTAAATGAAGCTGAAAATTCAACGTGATAGTTTTATTTTTCCTTTCTCATAATATAAATTCTTTCTTTTTGAAATCATTTCTACAGAGTACAGGGTAGCTATTATTGTGTAGTTTAGTGTATTTGTCAGAATATCATTTTTAAATGTGCTTAATATTACCAGTTTAAAATGTACTTAATAGTGTACATTTTAATGCCAGCGCATTAATAACAGGTAAAATATGCTTACTTAATAGTTTGACTGTGATTCGTTGTATAATAATAATTGTGTTCTCAAGGTTCTAAATTACTTGGTTATGCTCAATATTTTTTTTTTTCTCAGAAAATACAATATCTTTCTTTTTGAAATATTTGCTAAACAGTTCAGGGCTAATAAAAAAGCTTTTAAAGTGTAATTTAAGCTTAAAATTTAGCGTGACATTTTTACTTCCGTTACCATTTTTTTGGATCATTCCTAAATGTGCTTAAAATTCATGCCAGCACATAAAAATCTGGTACATTTTACCTCCATAACAGCTCAGTGGCATGTTTTTCAAGAAATTGCAGCTTCAATGTACAATCTTAAATGTGCTTTATATGCCTGCCAGTTCTTTTATGGATCATGAAGGAAAAAGTACTAAATCTTTCTAATCTATTGCCAAGAATGAGACTAAAATTAGAACATGGTGTACCAACCTTAATCAAGAAGTGCACCATCATTAACATTTTCAACTGTCCAGTCGCAAAACCATTTCCTATAATCACCCCACTGTCCTTCTTTGGCAACAAAGGAAATATGTAGCCACAGCATCTGTATTTGAAATGTAAATACTGCATCCCTTGAGGTCACACAGAATTTCAGAATGAAGTCTCTAATTAAATCCTGAGGGACACAAATCAACATGTCATGTCAGACACAATAAATTATGAATAAATAGCCCCCAAAAAGGAATGAAAAAGGTCCTATTTCTCCAAAAGCTCTATAACTCAACATATCTCTTTGACTGGGTGACAGCGAGGGTGACATCTTTTGATTTTGGGAAGCGTGACTTCCTGACTGACCCACGTTTGAAAACATTAAACATTCTAGTAGAAGAAATGCGTGCGTAAGCCATTCATGATTCAGCCTGTCAGAAAAACACCTCCAAATGTCATATGGAGTTCAAACTTCAACACAAATTAATTCAATCCAAGTTTATCCCAGATTTTTTAAATCTTTATGTTCAATGAAGAACATATTAGCTATACATATCTACATTCTTCTCATTTCTTCTTATGGGTATGATGTTTCAGTGACAGCTCATGGTGGATAATGGCTACCCCACTCTGTTTTGAATTCAGGGCCTTTTCATTAGAAACAAAGCTTCACATATTCATCACAGATAAAACCATATTTAATGTTTTAGCACTTTAGATTTTGCAGAAACAGAAAGTCTAATGACATTTTTTTCTGAGGCCTGGAAATTATGTCTAACCCCTTTTTTGATTGTTTTATTTATTTTTAGACTTTTTATGCTATTTTTTATCATGTACAGTACTGTGCAAACATTTTAGGCAGGTGTGGAAATAATGCTGTAAACAAAGAATGCTTTCAGAAATATAAACAAGGATTGTTTATTTTGATCAATTTACAAAATGCAAAGTGAGCGAACAAAAGAAAAATCTAAATCAGATCAATATCTGGTGTTTCTACCTTTTGCCTTCAAACCAGCATCAGTTCTTCTGGCCCCCACAGAGCCCTGATCTCCACATCATCCAGTGTGTCTGGATTACGTGAAGAGACTGTGAGGATGTGAGGAAGCTACATCCACAGAAGATCTGTGGTTAGTTCTCCAAGATGTTTGGAACGACCTACCAGCCGAGTTCCCTCAAAAACTGTGTGCAAGTGCACCTAGAAGAATTGATGCTGTTTTGAAGGCAAAGGGTGGCCACACCAAATACTGATTTGATTTAGATTTCTCTTTTGTTCATTCACTGCATTTTGTTGATTGATGAAAATAAATGATTAACACTTCCATTTCTGAAAGCATTCTTTGTTTACAGCATTTTTTCCACACCTGCCTAAAACTTTTACACAGTACTGTACACTTTATTCTGTTTTTGTGACATTTTGCTATATGAAATAAACCAGGGGTTGCCAGAGTTTCACAACTCACAGCCTAAACAACTGATCACAAAGCTTCTGCAGAAGATTTTACCATCATTTCAAATGTAATGCCCATAATGCCATCGAACTATCATGCATAACACCAAAAGATTTCTGAACAATTACTTTTCTTTCCATTGGTAACTGTTTAGCCATATATAATTAGCAGGCTGGAAATGGTTACCTAGACCTCATTACAAGAGGGATTGAGGGGCCACTAGGGGCCACTAAGTGAGCTGTGAAAGTGAGCATTTGGAATGATTTTCTGCACTCTCTTGAAAATAAGAAGCATATGCAAACCTCAGACAAACTCTGGCCCAAAGGTACAAATTCAGCCCTCCACGGTACCAGATATGCTGTGTTTCGACTTCTGCACAAACTAATACAAAGATGCAGTGAAATTGTTTTAGTGAGAGTAAGCCAAAAAATTGTTACTGGAAGTACAATGATCAGCATTATTATTAAGTTGTGCACCAATATTTGCTACCAAGCAATTGGCAGTAAATCCTTTTGTCCTTTAATCAGTCAGTCAGTCATTTTCTGCAGCCTGTCCCAAACTGGGTCGCGCTGGGTGCTGGAGTCCAACCCAGCGTACACAGGGCGAAGGACAGGGACACAGGGAGGAGCGAGACGGGGACGGCACCTTGCTCAAGGGTACCTCAGGGCAACCCACTGGGAAGGGGTTCGAACCCCCGATCCTCCGATAATGCGGCCAACGCCCTAACCACTAGGCCACCGCTGCCTATCTGGGGATCTGGGGAATATGAAGGAACACTTTGTAGTTCTTAAAGTATTCCTGAATGTTTGCACTGTGACAGGGTGTATTATTTTTATACCTAATGAGACCATTAGGTAACTCCATCACCATGCAATTATGTACCTGGTCTGCAACAACAATTAGGCAGGTGGTAAGGATTTCAGGTTTCCCAGTTGATCATTGCCCAGAGCAACACGCTACTTCTGCTGGCTTGCTTTCATCCAAAAGTGCACCCTGGTGTCAAATGTCCCTCAAGTAAGTGAGAAAAAAATAAGCCAGGCTTTTATCTTGGTATGAGGAAAGCATGATTCTTCAGAATAGGGACATACTTCCACTGCTAAATTGCCCTATTCTGATGTTCTGATGATTCTGATGATGCTGGCATTCACTGGTGGACAGGGATCAGCATTGCACTCTTACTGGTCTCCTTTACATCCCAATATGCACCATATCTTTATTTTTATTTGTTAGATCATTTTAAGCAGTTTGTTCTCTACTGTTGAAGATGCCTTAACCTAGTCATCTAGTCATGACAATCGGGCCCTCAGACTGTCAACCATTTTTCCACCACATCAACTTCAAAAACTGACTGTTCAGTTGCTGCCGCATTACCTGGTGCAATAATGATCTTATTCACCTTTCTGTCTTTGTAATATTTTGATTAAGATATTTCGTTTAATGGAATAAAACTGCCATGTAAGACAGCAGCTTATCACTTCAAAACCAACAGCATATATTCATTGTAGGCAGCATACAAAAGTACACATCTGTATCGCATATGCCTGCTTCCTGTGTCCTCACCAATGATTAACAGATTCTGACCGTAATATCAGTATTAGGTACAATCAGCAATAGACAGTGGGTGTTTGTGTTGACTTTCCCTGATATGAACAAGCCTCCGGATAGTACAACAGCAATATCATCATAGTTTGGATCAATGTACATCTGCGACAGATGTAAACGAGTCAGAAATGCGTCAGGCCTAATCAGATAATCTTTAACGAAGTGAGCCAATGATGCTTATTGACTGATCAATTAAAGTATTTGCTTTTCTGATTGTGGCCTTTATGGGTTGATTCAGGGCCTGAAGAGCATGACCAACAGGACAGGGTAAAGAGAGGAAAAAAGTAGAGAACATTCCACAGAGAGAATGTTGAGAGGCTGAGGGATTGGGGGAATTTCAGGCACTCCAGACGTGGCTTAATTAAATGTGTTGTGGAGGTACAGGTGCACATTAACAAGGCAAGAGACAGGCCATCTGCTGCTACTGCTATGACATGCTGGAGATGAAATATTCATAACATGCACTCTTGAAAAATAAGCAGGCAGTATATCACATATACATGCAGATCACAGATTATCTTTTTTTATGTTTTTATTCAACCAGCTGCATAATTATTGGTAACCTTTGTCAAAAAATGACCTTGAATGTAGTTTATTAGTTGTCATCATATGAGAGACAACTAATCCTTAACTGAGGAAATTTGTTCTAAGAAATCTAAATTGTTAACAAAAAAATTAAGCAACCCCTTCACTGTTTAGTGCTTCCTTTGTTTGTCAGCAGCTGCAATGACACCTCTCAGTTCCCCAAGAGAATGGAGACCACTCCTCAATACATAATCTCTCCAGATCTTCTACCTTCACTTCTGTATTTTCAGCCCTACAGATTTTCAATGGGATCTTAATTTCAAAAGCTTAATTTTGGAGTTACTGGGGCATTCTGCACAGATGTGGTTTGCATGTATGTTTGGGATTATTGCTCTACTGGAAGATCCAGATAGATAGAGTTCCCTCTTCATAGAATCCATGGTGCCACAAACCCTCAATTCCCATGGTCTTTGGAGGTCATAAAATTTCATCACAGGTCCTCCATCTTACTTAACTGTTGGGATGAGATCCCTGTATTGTTCCTGATCCTGGACCTAGTCAAAGTTCCAGTTGTATGTAGGATCATATGACTCTCATTTGATCTCATCTCATCTTAACTCTTCTCATAGTTTTCTTCTTGCACACCTACTTAAAATTATTGGCATGGAGGTGGCTAGTTTTGATTGTTTTAGGACTTAGTGACCTAAGACTATTTACATTGGTGGGATGGATGTTGGTGGCAATCACTAAATTACATTTGTTGGTTGGGGTGAGGGGTTGGTGAGAAGGGTGTAAAATCAGACCAGTAATATGGACATTGCAATTATTTTTGCATAAGTTCTTCTGTTCATTGGTTTATTTTTGCCCTAGCATTTCATTCCTATTGGCTGATTTATGACTTATTTTATTTGTTTATTATCTAATCTATCCCATGCTGATGAAATTCTGCTAATATTTAACCCATGTGTCGCCTCATTTTCATATTCCAGTTTAACCATCTATAAATTAATGGTTTTGAGTTCTTGAATGCTCAGGTGGACTCTATAAAAGTGTAATATTAAAAAAGTCAAGTAGTCAGGTAGGTTTATTATTGTCATTTCAACCAAATACACAGTGCATAGTGTGCATAGTGGCATTGTGGTTCCCATACCAGACAGTGATGCAGCTACTCAGGATGCTCTCAATGGTTCCACTGCAGAACATGGTGAAGATGGGTGGTGGAAGATGGGCTCAGTCTGCGCAAGCAGTAGAGATGCTGTTGGGCTTTCTTTGTGATGGAGCTGGTGTTGAGGGTCCGTGTGAGGTTGTCTGTTATGTGAACACCGAGAAACTTGGTGTTCCGGACCATCTCCACAGGTAAGCAGTTGATGCTCAGTGGGGAGTGGTCATAACGTGGTCTCCTGAAATCTTTTTGGTCTTATCGACGTTCAGAGACAGGTTGCTGTTTCTGCACCTCTCCATCAGCTGTTGTACCTCCTTTCTGTATGCCACCTCTTCTCCACCACTGATCAGACCCACCACAGTTGTATCATCATCGAATTTGTTGACGAGGTTGGAGCTGTGTTTGGCTGCACAGTTGTGGGTCATCAGTGTGAACAGCAGTGGGCTGAGCACACAGCCCTGAGGATCCACCAGATTGCATCGTCCTTTGTACCATTGGGACGATACGCAAAACTGCAGGGGGTCAAGTGAGGGTGGAAGTTGATTCTTTATGTGCCTCGTGACCAGCCTCTCAAAGCACTTCATAATGATAAGTGTGAGTGCGACAGGGCGATAGTCATTAAGGCAGGAGACAGATTATTTCTTTGGCACGGGGATGATGGTAGTGGTCTTGAAGCACCTTGGAATAACTGTGGTGCACAGAGAAATGTTGAAGATGTTGATGAGAATATCTGCCAGCTGTTCTGCGCATCCTCTGAGCACACGACCAGATATGTTGTCTGGAGCAGCAGCTTTCCGTGGGTTGACTCTCAGCAGAAATCTTCTCACCTCAGCCGTGGCCAGACAGAGAGCCTGTTAGGAAGAGGGATGGACTTCCTCATCAGCATGTTGTTCACTGCATCAAACCATCCGTAGAAGTGGTTCAGCGCATCCGGAAAGGAGGTCTCACCATTACAGGCAGTTGGAGATGTCCTATAGTTGGTGAGGGCCTGAATGCCCTGCCACATCCTCCATGTGTCTCCATGTGTCAAGACTAATTCTACTTTTTTTTATATATGAAAAAGTTTAAGATACTCACCCAGATAGACACTGATTCATTGTTTTACCCCAGGGTGGCAAACCTTTTACATGGTAATCTGTGAATCCATTAGATATGCCATCTAAGTACACACAAAAATACAGTTCTTCGTTAAACCGCAGGGCCAATTAGTGTGTAGCAGAAATAGCATATGACTTCTCTGTATGCAACCCATGAGTCTTGAGGTTTGTTGTTTAGTCTCATCCCTGCTTCTCGCTCTCACTCTTCATTCATTTATCAGCCCACATGTCAAACTCTGTACCTTCTTTTTAGAACTGCGGGCAACGTTAACCCAGGACAGAGTAACTCAAGTGGTCAGCATCCATTAAAGTCCAACACGGTTCACCCAAAGGTCTTGTTCTGAAGGCTCCATTAGAGGCAGTCGAGGAGCTGCTGCTTAATAAATATTTAGTGCAGTACACATTTAGACTGATGTTTAAAAAAAAATCTATGAAACACAGCACTACCCAGCACCTGGGAAGGAGCAATGGGGACGGTACCTTGCTCAAGTGTTCCTCAGGGCAACCTAATGGTCTGGGATTTAAACCCATGACTTTCCAGTCCTGGGGCCTAGTCCCAAAACACTAGGCCACTGCTGCTGAACAGACCTCAGGAATGAAATGTAGGAATGGGTCGTTGGGTACTCGGCCTGTTTACTGTGTCTGCTATGTTGACAGCATGAGTAGAAAGTAAATATGATGTTACTTCTGTTTATACCTTGTTTGTGTGTGTGTGTGTATTCTGTTCTGACAATGACACAGCACTGACAGCTTATTTCTGGAAAGGATCCCCATCGGAATAACAGTCTGTCTGGAGACGGACTAGATCTGGATCCACCATCGTTCCAGGAGGAATCATCATCGGCATTATGCATTCGTTTCCCTCAAAAGAACAACAAATAAACATAACCTACATATAGCTGACTAACACATTACCTCCCTCTCTTTCTCTCTCAACACAGACATACACAAAACAGGTGCTGAAAAGGGAGCGTGGCTTATTAAAGCAAGTGTTGTTTGTAATTACTGCTCCTTTGGGTGGCACCGTTGACTGGCAGCTTCTCAAGGCTCTGACTAATCGAGTGTGAGATGTTTGAGGCTGTTGTCTTTCTCTGCACTTCTTTTGTTCCACAAAAAAGAACTGAAATACCTTTTTCCCCCCCACACAATTTGACTTCTCTCAGTCTCTATCCATGCAGCCTGTAAATGCAAAAACAACGCTGCAACAAACCGTCCATTTTATTTAAACAGCGCTTTTGTGATGTCACAAAAACTAACTAATTTAAACAAGTAGCTTGGCCCCACTGGATTTCTAAGTAATGGTTTTTGTGACGTTTTTTTTTTTTTTTTTTTTCTCAGTTAAAGACGAACCTCTATGACCTCATTAGCAAGGGAGCCGCCGAGTGTAGTCAGTTTACTGTACTTCAAGACAAAGACATTGCTTGGTCTGTTTAAGAAGGTTCCTAACTGAGTGAACTGGCAAAAAGTTTCCAGTTATTGAACTATAGTGAACTATAGTCTGATATATATGAACTATATAGTCGGATTATATGAACTATAGTCGGATACCCTGATAAAAGATTGCAACATAAATATATAAAACTCCATATATTCTGTTTTGTTTTTTAAAGTCATGTTGATAATGTGTTATTACTATTTTATAGTCATTTCAATTACCATTGTATTTTATTATGTTATATTATGTTGTGTTATTTCAGGTCATGAAGTTTCCCTTTGAAGACCAAGGAACAATGATTAGAGAAGAATACAGCTTGTCATTTATGTCCTATTTCAAATCTAGTCAGGGGATTTGAAGAAATCGTGTTCACCTATAATGTTGTTAAGATTGTACAGTTATTTATGGAAGTTAATGTGGTGGGAAGCTTTTTTATCCCAGTTATAATAATAACCCACAGATAAACCTTAGTGTGATGAATCTTCAGCATCTTCCTTCTCAGTTAAGGAATGATGAATGATAAACGATCGGCGAGCGACACTGTGATTGAAAAGCATAGGCGGCGACACATCTGTATTAAGTGTCTTTGATAGAGTGTGCTATTTAAATGCCAAGAGGCCAATCGCCTCGAACAAGAGCCTGATACTGTGAGTCATTACTTAGTAATACTTTTAGCATTTGTCTCCTCGATTTCCATCAATAATTCAAGCACATCAGTCAGTGCACAGTGATGAAAAGAGGAAGGAGAGGAGTGATTTCTGTGGAGCTGCACTGAAGAAATGTGTAAAAAAATAATTAAATTAAAAAAAAATTAAAAAATTAAAAAACAGCTGTGACCACCATCTGACCTCTGCATGGGGCACAGGACGAACTGGATGAGGACAGAAACTCAAATCTGACTGTTGATGAAAATGATTAGAAATAATAAAAAAATGCTCCTGGCTTTGGATGCTTCAACCTGCATGTAAAAATCCAGTAGCTGAGGGTTCTCTCTTCCTGACCAGCTTCCATAAGAGGTTCGTTGTACTCCTGAAATATGGATCAGCGGCCACACTCTTTCTATGCTACGTACATTTCCATGGTTACACTACCAATGAGCTTAATGCATCAATCCGATCTATGTTGCTATAAGAGCCAAAAAGAAGAGGCAAAGAATTGTGTTTGAAAAGTGATATGCAGAACATGAGAACATTGTGGCCTAGTGGTTAGGGGGTCTGCCACAGGATCGGAAGATTGTGGGTTCAAACCCCTTACCAGTAGTCCTGAGGTACCCTTGAGCAAGGTACCATCCCTGTTACTGCTCCCTGAGCACTTTCATAGCTATGTGTGCATGGGTTAAATGTAGAGGTCCAATTTCGTTGTGGTTCAGTGTGTACTGTGACCTCGCAATGACAAAAATAGTCACTTTCATTCTGTCAGCTTTAACTGTAATAATATAATTACATTGATGTTAACTTTAGTTGCTGCAAATATTTTGAGCCCATCATTTCTTCATATCTACTGTCAGATTTGTATTTTGTATGTTGAGGACCAGTTCACCAGGCTTCCTGAAGGCCAAAGTTTTTGTTTCTCATTTTCAGTGCTGTTTTTTTTTTTTTTTTTTTGGTAGTGAACCATCTCCCACCAAAAATGTCCCTTAAAGACTTTGTTTACATATCAGAGATTAAATTATGCAGATGAAAATGTGAAAAAGCAGTTGTATTCTACTACAAAAAGAAAAAAAGAAGAAAAGACCAGAAGATGTATCAATGCACATACAGCCTCTTAAGAACTGAATGAAACATTTTCCACAGCGTACCAGATTGATGGCAAGAACCCAAACGTCAACCATCATTTGTCTTCCCTTGAACATTTAAACAGACTCGGGCATATGTTGAGCCAGGTGTACTATACACAAACGCACAAGTGTCTCCGACTAGCAAAGAATTATGGGCCACCTGCCAAGGCTAAATGAATAATTTATCATAATGCCTAAAGCTGCCATATTGGTAGACATTATGGACTACCATATCTCTCTCTCTCTCTCTCTCTCTCTCTCTCTCTCTCTCTCTCTCTCTCATCACAAAGCTTCATCCATCTCCCATTTCCTCCACAGACCCAGAAAATCATTAACAGTCATTAGCTCCATGGACGGCCTACCCAGAAATGAAGGCGTTTAATGAAAAATAACTAAACTTTCACTTACACAGTAGGAGTTTCTCTCTCCTTCAGCCTCTCTGGGAGTATCCCACCTCTCACATGTCTCACATTCATTAATAATTCAAGGTGTTCCCATCTCACGGCCCCACGCGTCTCTGACTCCCTCACAAGAACTCCCAGAGTTAAAGCAGCTAATCTGGAACAACACACAGCTAGATGAGCTTCCCTGCTCTTTCCAACCTTGAGAGAGAGAGAGAGAAAGAATTAATTAGATTATTAAAGTTAGGCTCCAATAAACCTTGTTGTAAGACAACCATTTGCCCTCTGTAAACTCTTACAAGGTTGGCAAGCCTCTCAAATAATGACCTTTCTGATCATCTTTCACCAAAAGCTTGGCAAAGAATTGATTCTACACAATATTCCTCCCTTACATCACAGTAGATGTTCAGCCAAGACATGCTGGAGGAACCCTTCTTCCCCAGCAATTTGCATCATGAAGAATTCATTACAAACTTGCCTTACACCATGTTCAGTCCACGCACATAAACTCTCTTATTTGGATTAAGACAGTGTATTACACTATAAACACTTAGAAAAGTAAAGACGAGGAGGAGTATATATGCAAATCAGAGGTCGCAGCCAGCTTAAAGTCTTGAAGTAACATTTTGCAAATGACCCAGAAAATGTACCCAGGTTTCCTACTTACCCCAGGTGTACAGTCATGTGAAAAAATGATGAAAGCCTGTGTGTTTTTGTAACATTCTTGGACAATATTGGAAATTTTATCTCAATTTATCTCAAGTCAAAAAGACTTTTCAAAATCTTCTGTAAAATGTAGTTCTAATTTCTGGTGAGGGAACCTTTATTCCCAATTAAAACCACTCAAATCAGGATTTAATTGCAGGTGTAGCACCTCAGGTGCGCATTAGAACATCGTTACTCAGCATTTTGAAGGAGGTTTGCTCATTTAAACCTCAGACATTTAGTTTGGTGCTCCTGACTGTTGAGGTGAGAGTGAACACCATGGTGAGATCGAAAAAGCTGTCAGAGGCCTTCAGAAAGAGGATCGTAGCAGCTTATAAGTCTGGTAAGGGATTTAAAAAGATCTCAAAAGAATTTGCAGTCAGCCGTTCCACTGTCTGGAAAATTGTCTACAAGTGCAGAACTTCCAAAATAACTGTCAACATGCCCAGGTCTGGCCATCCAAGCAAGTTCAGCCCAAGATCAGATCACGAGATGCTAAAAGAAGTTTCCAAAAACTCTGTTGATATCTTTTGTTTAATGTATAAATCAAGGTTAATTTTTGTTGTTTACCTGCAATTAAATCACTTTCTTTTCCAGAGATAAATATAAACAAGATTAGACATCGATATGTGAACATTTCTAAATAAAGAGCTGAATATTTAATTTTTTCACATGACTGTAATTGATAAAACAAGACATGTTTAGATTCCAGTTTTTGATTCTTTTGTTTAGAGCCTGGAACTATTTGTTCACAGTAAATCCTAAGCCCCACCCTCTAGTTTGCTTCATCTCAAAGCTGGATGTGGTTTGAGTAGGCTGGGGGTTTGGGAGGGTATCTGTGGAGAAGAAGATTTGATTATTGTATTGTTTAGTCTTGTAGCTCCAGTTTTAAACTTGTTTCCAGACTCTCCTATTTTTAATGTATCGTTGAGGAACAGTTCTCCAGGCTTCCTGAAGGACAGCATTTGTGGCTCTCACTTTCAGTACAGTCCCTGCACTGAGCAGTTTTAGAGGCAGAAGCAGTGTGGGATCTTCTCCACAGAGAACAAAACAAAAGGCAGCTGACATCCAAAGAAGAACTTTTGGAAAGTCCTTCAAGGAACCTGGGGAACTATTCTTGAAGTCTTAAAGAAATATCAAGAAAGCTCATCTAAGAGAGTTCACATTGTGCTGAAGAGTTTGGTCGAACCAAATATTGACTTTAAAGCTGGTAAAAATTTACAGAAACGTTGTATGTATTTGGTTTTACATTACTTAACATCCCCATGCAGACTGAGAAAAGTCAACTTAACTGTGGGCACTGGTGGCCTAGTGGTTAGGGAGTCGTCCCCGGATCAGAGAAGATTGTGGGTTAAGTCCCTCACCGGTAGGATGCCCTAAGGTTTCTGCAGCAAGGTAGCGTCCCCATCACTGCTCCCTGGGCGCTTTCAATAGTTGCCCCCTGCTGCACATGTGTGAATGGATGATACAAAGAGGTTGAATTTCGTTGTGTTGTGCTGTGCAGCGTTTCACAATGAAAGGGTAGTCACTTTCACTTTTTTCACTTTCAAAAGTGAATGTTGAATAAAGTATGAGATTTGCAAATAGTGGTGATAATGATATCCTACTTGTTAGCTACACTAGATTTAACATTTAGCTATAATACATATCAGTGTTTAATGCTCAAATAATGTAATTTTAGCCAGTATATTAAATAGGTAGCATGTTATAACCATGTTATGACCCTTTTGGTTAATAGACTAACCTCAGTTGCACCAAGCCTGATACTTAATCTTACTGCCAAAATGAGTGTTTAATGTTCTCGACCTGAAGTGAGCCATCCATCGCCATAGAAACTGGATTCGGCTTCTTGGACCAGACTGACCTGACAGATGAAAAGCGGGTTTTCTGGCCCACTCTGAGGATTGGCTGTACAGTCCTGTGCACACAAACCCAAGGACTGGAAGGCTTTAAAGAAAAATTCCACCAATCTTTCAAAAGTTCTGCATTAAAAATGTGTACAAAGTAAACTAAATCTGCTAAGTCATTCTCGAAGATCACAGGCCAAAATTGTTTGCAGTGCTGACGATAAGGAACCAGACCTCTTTAGAGTTTAAAGATTCTAAAAGTTCACTTCCTACAGAAGCCAAAAATCTGATACAGTGATTATGAAGATGATGTCTGAGATACTGTTTTATCATGCTTTTTTTTGGCCAAAAATCTACTTTTGAGCCCTCTTTCGGGGGAGGGATATACGCAGGGCATTTTAAAGAAAATAGTCCTTTTAGATTTAGATTTAGCATAATTTAACCATCATCATCATCACCTATATACCTATAATGGCTATCTGAGTTTCAGACTTCTGGTTCCATTCACCACTAGTGTAAAGATCAATTTTTCAGAAGGGTTCTATATAGCAGATAATTTCAAGTCAATTCAGAATGACTTCTGATGATGACTTTATGCTTAAGCCTATGGATTTTTACTTTCAATTGAGAACAAGCACTTTGATAAAAAAAAAAGAAAAGAAAAGAAAAGAAAAAAGAATGAAATATTTGCTGTTAACTTTATAATGAAATATGTCAAATGTACCCAACATCCGGTCCCTATGCCCAACAGATGTGATACTTTGATTACATAAACAAAATGAAGCCTTGATACTTCTCAAGCCTCCAGCATTTTCCACAACAAAGCACTACACTGGTATTAGAGTGCCAAGAGGTAATTATATTTGCTAACAGGGTTCATAACTCATCGGTCTTCAGATCTCCATTTGGGACGTCGAGCAGGTGCTTGTGCCCTTCTCATGGAATTCTTTTTTTTACCTTTCAAGTTATTTTCTGTGCCATTTTTCAGCCAGACTACGGGGAATTGGCCTTCATTACTGCATCAAAAGCCTGTTTAATTCAGGCCTCTCAATAAGGCCTTCGTCTTTTTGTTCATTAAAGACACAGTGGCGTCTCTTTCCAGGTCGAGAATGGGCGGTAATTCATCAGAATGACAGAGATTGTGTCTGGGGATAGCAGCTATTCTCCAACACTGATGTGACCAAAACGGACCTGACAACAGAGCAATCATCTCAATCAAGTTTGACTTATAAGCAACAGTAACAAAATGATCTGGTCTTCAGAGATGGGTAGAAAAACAACAACAATAAAAAACAAACTCAGGACCAATATTGCTCTATTAGTGGAATAATGACTTTCTCTGAGGCATTTATTATCTGTTTGGGGATACCTTCTGATTTAAAATTAAAAAACTAAAAATCCAAAGTGAGAGGCAAGCTGGTGGTGACTGGCATTATGGAAAAAAGAGAAAGTCATTTTAAGGGGGGTTGGAGAAGAAATGTGTCATAGAGTTGGTTGGTTTACAGTTGTTCTCTCTTTGGCTCACTTGCTCCTTGTCAATCCCAAGACTTTCTGGAATATTGTATATAAACTCTCGGCCTCAGAAAGCTGCTAACAAAACAGTATCTTTTTGGTGAAGTGGGATCTCTGGTGAGAGCAATGATGAAATGGGGAATTCCAATATAAAAAAAAGTTCAGAATAAAGTGTGAAAGCAAAAAGTTGATTATTTCATAAATATATGATATATGATAATATCATAACTTGGAAAAATTGTTGCAATATTTTGCATTACATTTGACTACACTGTAAAAAATGACAATATAATGTTTATGCTTGTTACATCCATAAGCTTTTGCTTATAAAGCATATCTTTTGGCTTAGGTTAAAAGTCCCCACTGTTCTTACAGTAGCAGATGGGAATGTGGGTGAGAAGGTCCCAAGAACTGTGTGTTCAGTAAGCCCCAGGTAGCTGAAACCAGTCTGAACAAGGGCTCCTGTCCTTGAATTGTAGATCATAGAGACCCCTTGACTCTCTGCATCTCCTCCTTGACTCCCCACATCTCCTCCTTGACTCGCTACATCTCCTCCTTGACTCCCCACATCTCCTCCTTGACTCGCTACATCTCCTCCTTGACTCCCCACATCTCCTCCTTGACTCCCCACATCTCCTCCTTGACTCGCTACATCTCCTCCTTGACTCCCCACATTCTCCTCCTTGACCTCCTTGATAACTGTTTGCAACCTTATGCTGTGTAAAGGCTGGAAGAAACCCTGTATCTTTCGCTAATGTGGGTTGATTCCCCCGAGTGCTCCTTCTTGCAAGGCGAGACTTCTGGGTCACCTTTGATAATGAGAAAATACTTATACGTAATTAGAATTTTTGCATTAACACACATTCAGTTGGCTGCTTGCTGTAACATGTCAGCATAATCCTGCAGAACCTTTTATAAAATATCATTCCAACAGGCAGTCGTCATGAAGGCTGTTTTACTGCAGAGCTAGTGCAGGGTAAAAATAACTGGTACTTGTTCGAATAAGTCTTTAATAAGGCCTTTGTGCTATGACAGTTGTTTCTGACAGTTGTCTTATTATCTTTTTTATATATTTAACCTTCATTAATCCAGACAAGACTCTAAAAAGATGCCCTATTTTCTTTGAAGACCTGGCTTCTTCTTCTCTCAGCTGCTCCTGTTAGGAGGTCTCCACAGCAGATCAACTGTCTCCATTTCTTCCAGTCCTCCGCATCTTCCTCCTTCAGACCAACAGCCTGCATGTCCTCTCTCACCACCTCCATCAGCCTCCTCTTTGTCCTTTCTCTTCTCCTCTTTCTTCTCAACCATGCTTTTCAAACTTTGTCTCCAAAACGTCCAACCTGAGCTGTCCCTCTAATCTACTAATTTCTAATCCTGTAGATCCTCGTCACAACCAACGAACATCTCAGCATCTTTAACTCTGACAGCTCCAGCTCTGCCTCCTGTCTTTTCATCAGCACCACCGTCTCCAACCCATACAACATAGCTGGTCTCATTACCACCCTGTAAACCTTCCCTTTTACTCTAGCTGGTACCCGTCTGTCACTGATCACTCCAGCCACTCTTCTCCACCCATTCCAACCTGTCTTAACTCTCTTCATGAGGCTAAAAAAAAGAGTAAACCTCATAAGGGTTACATAAGCACCTTACTGAGGTGCTGGGTATCCCTATGAATGCTGTCCTCCAAGAAAGTCTTCCTTAAACAACTTCTTGTTAATGAAATGGGAAGGTTCTCTTGGTCCATCCATCATATATTGCCTTTGTAATGTAAAAAACAATGTGACAACATTTATGAAACAACAACAACAAGAAAATAATATAATAAGAATATGACTGTAGTGATACAAACCCTTTAATGAGGCCTGTATATTCACGAGGTTGTGTGTGAACAAGCCTTGCAGGGGAGCGAGTTGGATAATTGCTTGTCTATTCTTTTCCCCCGTCTTGCTCTGTGTGATGCAGATCAGTACGGGGAGGGGGACGAGGGGACAGGTGCCTCTTTCAGCCGCATCCAGGTGCCTCTCCAGGACTGATTCATTCTGTGTGAAGTACCGTTGGCTCCAGTGCAGGCATCTCATAAACACAGCACAATGGGCCAACGCCTCTCCTACACCACCGTATACAAAGATAATTACCAAGGCTTCATTTTTCCGCCATGCTTTGGCGTCCCCGTCGGATCCCAAAAACGCACTTTGAAGACAGGTTTGTGTCGTGCTTAGAAACCCACTCCAGATGGCTTCTAAGCTGTAAAGTGTGCAAGAACCCATCATTTAAAAAATGACACAGACATCTCGAGAAATGATGATTATAGTCATGATGTCGGCAAAATTCCAGCCTGTTTCTCTTCAACTTCAAGCATGAGGCTTTCATCACAGTCACTGTTGGTCAAAGAAGAGAAAGGCTAAGTTACAGTTTTACAGTTCATAACCACAATTAAGTCAAAGATCTCTTTCGTTTTTGTTTTTTTTTTTTTTTTTTTTTTTTTTCCCATGGGTTGAAAATGCAGTAGCTATATTTTGTTACTATTATAGAGCGTATTTTCCTCATGCATTGTTGAAATAGAAATCACCGTTGAAATAGAAAACAACATTATTTCAGTTACATCACATTCAGTACTTCCGATTTCTGGAATCTTTATTCTGATGTGATGTTTTTGAGCATAAATTTTATTTATTATAAGTTTATTATATTATATATATTTATTATATTTATTATAATATATATTTATTATATTTTATTTTTTATAAGTTTATTACCCCAAACCACTGAGGTCTTGTGGCGACAGCTGTGATCACTCCACCAATACTAATGTGACTCAGTCATCACTGATAGCTCTCATGAACGAAGTCTTGCGTTTGGATTTATTGTATGAGAAATCATTGAATAATATCACTACGTGTGCAGTAACAAGTTTTGAAATGATGAATCACTCTGCTGGATATACAAGTTCTGTGCTTACTATATCTAAGTGCCAGAGAATGTGCTATAATATACTGAACAGAATAGAGCATGTTTATAACCTCAGAGCGGATACTGCTCAAATTCACAAAATTCTTTATTGTAGTAAAGAATTAATGTAAGTAAAGATTCACAGTCTTATGCAAGTTCGAACACTCAAATTCCCCTGCTTTGAAAATTATACAATTGTCTGGAGGATGAAAAAAAAGTTGATGGATGGAGATTATAGAAGACAATAATTAATTTAACTATGCTGAATTTGTCTGGGGATTGAAGGAAGGAAAGATGGAGATTACCGGAGCTAATACTTTATTTAACTATGGTGAACTTGTCTAGGGGCCTAGAATGATGGATGGATGGGTGGATGGATGCATAGATGGATTGCATACTGCAACCAAACATAATTATATGGATATACATATAAATGTTTTTTTTTTTTTTGGCAAATATACATAATTCCATTATTCCATGATTCCAATTCTTGACCAGGAAAACAAAGAGCATAATGAAGGTGCCACATTTTGCCCAAACCACATTTTCTGTTTTATTTTTCCCTTATACTTTTAATTGAACAAGAAGAAATCAGAAATACTACATTAAAATGTACAGAAATGTGTTAACTAAACAGAATTCATTTAACAATTTTCTGCATTCTGTGTTAGAATTTAAGAACCAGCTCTACATAAAACTACACTTCACTGCTGCACTAACTATATCTTCTGGTAAAAGAAAACAAGAGGCTGGAGCTGGCAGGTGTAACATCAACATGTAGCTGGCAGGAAACTCTTGCTGAACACACTGTTCTTGTGGTTCACCTCATTCAGCTGCTTGGACAACAGCTCCAAAACATCACTTTTACACTGATCCAGTGTCAGGCTTTGCTTTCTTTTCCTGCAGAGTGTACGCCAGGAATGAATCTGAACTTCTGAGAAAGTGGAAATATTTACTGATTTGCAATTACAGGGGTTGTATGCCAGGAAAAGGAGGTTTTGGGTCCTATGACAACAGGAAATCAACATTTGCACTGGGACACTGGTGGAAGTCATGTGAACACAGTACCAGACTGTTGTGGTGAAGAGCAGAGCTGGAAGGCAAAGCTTTCCAATCAGTCTTTGTTCCAAACTCGACCATTAGGCTTGGGTGGGAACTGGAAGAACGAGATGGAGGGTATAAGTGGCAGAAATGAGGAGTTGGGTGCAACCTCAGGGATGAGGTTTAAGGGGAGATGGACCTGGGCACGACCAATTGAAGTAAAGTGAAAGTGAAAGTGACTAGTTATCATTGTGAAACACAGCACAGCACAAAGTGAAGCTCAACCAAATGCATCCTCTGTACCTGACCTACACACCGTGCAGCAGTGGGCAACCATGTCCAGTGCACAGGGAGCAGTGACGATACCTTGCTCAAGGGAACCTCAAAGCAACCTTTTTGTCCAGGATTCAAACCCCCGGGACCTAGTCCCTAAACATTAGGCCACTGCTGTCCCATTAGGACAAGTTTAGGGTATACATCTCAGCTGATCTGGGAATTCTGTAGAAGTTGCTGGCAGCAGGATCCCTCCTCAGTCTGCAGTCATGGATGGATGGACGGACGGACAGATGGACACAACAGGGGCGAATACTCTGTTTGAGCTCTAATGCCGGGCCATAAGCGTTATGAGCAGTCACAACAGGTAAATACACTAATATAATAGTGTAATTATCATTAACAGTAGTTTTTTAAGAAGACGGGTCAGTGTCATGATTGTTTAGATAGTAGAACATCACAACAGCAATTTATAATATCTGCCAATATACTGTTGCAATCAGAACAAAAAAGAAAAAATGTGACTTTTACTGGATGGCAATGCATAAAGGTTTCTATTTTCAAATAATTTTGGGTCGTTTCTGTCGGTCCATTCGACCTCAAGTTTATATAGGTTTATACCGACGTTTTCAGATTATACGAAAAAAGCAAAAAGACCAATACTGATTTTTTTTTAAAGTAGAGATACATTTGTCTTATGTAGCTGAAAAAAGTCCCCTTTGCCTTTATTTGCATAAATGGTTGTAAAAAGACAAATAAAGCAAGCGATAATGCATGATGTTAATCCTTGGGATTAGGTTTCTGATTGCAACAGGCAATCAATAGCCTGCACTGGCACACAATTTCTAGGTGGCATTGCTCTCACATGGCAAGACACAGACATTAATACCAGTGTGAATTATTCAGGATGTTTACCAAAGCCCGTGTGTATAACCTGCCAGTCTGACACCCGGGGCAATGTGAGTAACCCTCCTCCAGTTCAACCGATTCTTTACTTCTTTCATTTTCTCAGGCCTTGTGTCCCCAACGAAGACCATCCATTTGTCACGTCGTTTCGTTCCGCTGTCCCTTGCCTCACTTTCTCCCTTCGTCTCTTCCCTTTCGGCCTTGCAGACTGGATATTTTGGGCATTTGACTTGCTCCTCGGCTGAAATGTTGTAATTAACTATCATAACGCTTAATTATAGGCAGACGGCGAGAGAACGAGAGCGAGGAAGGCAGAGGGAGAGAAATTCACATTGCTCACTCGTCTGCGAAGGGGAGATTTAGCCGCTCTCCATTAATTGTCCTTGGCGGATCGAGGCAGAGGTCATCCACAATTACTTTTAATACCATAATGGTAGGTTTTTAATGCCTCTCTAAGAAGTGTGTACTACCTGTAACCTCCAGTCCAAACCATTTAGCTGGGGCTCGTATTCTGAGAAACTTCACTGTAAATGAGATAAAGTGAGCAGCGCTCAACACACCTGAAGAACGATCACACCTCACCTGTAAAGATAATTACTGAGTGCAACAATTCTGGTCCAGTAATTGTCAAAGCAACTAAACCACACGCAGACAGTTTGGATGAGGAGGACGGACGGGATCTTAAGAAAAGGAGGGACTTTGCTTAACTGAGATTCGAGAGATAAGGTTCAGCCAGCGAAGTATCTTATGAACCTCCTGAGAGGTCAGAGAGGTGAAAAGTAGAGAGAAAGTTTGGCTGCTAAAGAACTCAAAAGAAGAAAAATACGCTGGAGTCTATGAAAAGTTTCGGAAAGTAAATCCAGAGTCACGACATGCTTTATTGATTTATTTATTTATTTAACTGTAAATACATTTGGATAATTAGAAAGGAAATTCTTGGAATTACACACTCATCCATTCATAACTGCTTATACTCATTAGGGTTGTGGGTGGAGCCTATCCCGGTGCACACCGGGATAAAAGATGGAGAAACATCCTGGATGGGTTGCCAGTCCATTTCAGGGCAGACACGCAGACAAGGACCCAGACCGTCCTGTCCGGGAATCAAATCCTCGCTGCCACTCCCGTAATCTAATCTAAGATTTTGGATACTTTTGGATTATTTAAATTAAAAAAAAAACTGAAACTAAATATTATTTTGAAATATTTCAAACCTTTGCAATCCAAACAAAATAAAAATACACACATCTGTTAAATCAATATTAAAACAACTGGCAATAAACCTGATAGTTTAAATGATAGTTTATTGCACAAATGCTATTCCCAAATTCCTGTTAAAATCCCTCTAAAACTGCTGCTAAAAAATTGAACTATTATTTAATTATACATTTTTTCAATGTAGTTTTATTACATGTAATCTGTTACTACCCAACACTGTCCATATTTAATATTTAAGGTTTTATGGTCAATTTCCAACCTCTTTTAGTTTTTTCCTTAATTTACAATTACAATATGACTATGAGGTGCAGGATTTTAAAGCTCTGCTCTGAACCAAACAAATTATGCCATATTTTGGTGCAGATTGCTGCAATAAGCATTTTCCCCCTGGGAAGGTCAATATGGGGTTCTTTAAAAACTCATTTAAGATGTCCATTTTCAGACAGTGTAAGAGCATTCCAGAAATTCTAAACCTAATTGCAAAATTCTTCGTCTGTAAATGGAATAAATAAGCATTGCTATAATAAAGGAACGGTTCTTCAGACTGTCGCAGCATACTATCAATCTCTCCAGACATCATGCTCATGTCTTCTGGCCTCACAGGGTTTGGCTCTACATTCTTTGACAAGTCCTCAACATCGTGCAGGCATATCAGAAACGTTAATGATAACGCACTTCAGTTTGAGTGGTTCCATTTTTTTGGACTCCTCCCATTTCATTGGACATCACATGCATAACTCTGTGAGCAAAGTCTGCAGAAGCCTGCATCCCAGGCGGCCCTCTGGAAGTTTGCAGGAAGTACACATTATCCCCCTTGCAGATGAATTTCAGAATTAAACAGCTCTGCGTACCGGTGGACATTTTCAGTAATGCAGAAAGTCCATGTTTGCAAGTCTGGAGAAGAGCGGAGATATAGATTGAGAATTTCGTGGATCACTGTGGATCCATTCCCAACTCCCAAATACTTAAAATGAGAGAATCGACTTAACTGCACTACTGCGGTTTCTTTGGCATCAAAGAAAATACATTTGTTTTTGATGTCCGTAGTTTATAACGATGTACATCGCCATGGACGAGTCTTGAGCCACCCCTAATTTCTTTGTTTTTTCTTGGAAAAGGAAACAATAGAGGCAGTGATTTATTGCAACATGTCCAAACATACATGCAAATCCAGTCTAAACACAGAGAGAGCTTGTAGAATTCTAACCAACTTTAAAGTCATTATTGGGTCTGACCACCGTTATTTTTCAGCACAGGCTGAACTCTCTTAGACAAGGTTTATTGTCATTACTTTATGTCGTCTTCAGGAACTGTTCTTGAAGGAGGCTTTTTGAAGGACGTTCAAAAGCTTCTTTGGACATCGCCTGCCTTTTGTTTTTCGATCTCTGTGGAGATGATCCCACACTATTTCTATGTCTGAAACTGCTGAGGTATAGGGACTGTACCGAAAATGAGTAACAAAATCTTTGTCCTTTAGGAACCCACGAGGAACTGTTCCTCACAGATGCATCAAAAATTCAAGAAGGTCAACCAGGCTCTTTGGAAGGAAATACAAGTCAAGACTTTTGCACACTACTTCTTCTTCTTTCAGCTGCTCTCGTTTAGGGGGCGCCACAGTGGATCATATATGTTTCCATTTCTTCGTGTCTCCTGCACCTTCCTCCTTCAAACCGACCACCTGCATGTCCTCTCTCACCACGTCCATCAACCTCCTCTTTGGCCTTCCTCTTTCCTCTTTCCTGGCAGCTCCATCTTCAACATCCTCCTAGCTGTCCCTCTAAGACACTCATTTCTAATCCTGTCCATCCTCTTCACACCCAATGAACATCTCAGCATCTTTAACTCTGACACCTCCAGCTCGGCCTCCTGTTTTTTCAAAAGTGCCACCATCTCCAACCCATACAACATCGCTGGCCTCACTACTGTCCTGTAAACCTTCCCTTCCACTCTCGCTGGTACCCGTCTGTCACAAATCACTCCAGCCACTCTTCTCCACCCATTCCAACCTGCCTGCACTCTCTTCTTCACCCCTCTTCCACACTCGTCATACTTCACCACTCTTCCACACAAAACACTTTTGCACACTGCTGTAGTTTATTTACTTTCTTTGGATTAATAGGCTTTAACTGTCTGTTTTTTATCAGTTGTTTTGACATTTCCTTACATTTATTTTTCTCTGCATTTAACCCAAAGCACAGCAGTAGGGAGCCATATCCAGTGCCAGAGGGGCAGTGATGGGGAAGGTACCTTGCTCAGTGGTACTTTCAGGGCAGGGGGTCCTGGATTTGACCCCACAAACTTATGATTATAGGAACGAATCCCTAACCACTAGGTCATTGCTGCCTCAAAGTATATAAACTTCACATTGGGGTATTTTAAACAAGCGTGACAAGCAGAGATACTGTCCATCCAACAAGAATAAATCTGACAAGTCTGCATGCCAAAAAAAATGTATTTGCTTTGGTTTCCAGCTAGCTTTCTTTTTCTTTTTTTGAGGGGTTTCCCTGATTTACTCGTCACCAGGTTCACCCATTAGCTTGGACTCCTCTAATCACATGATGCATGTGCTTCCTCCTAGTGAAATTACCTTTCTAAACTGTTTAATGCTTGGAGGTGAATGACCATGCTGGTTAACATCACAGGACACGAGGGAAGCCCTCCTACTCACCCGAAGGAGAGTGAAATCGTGTTCTTCTGAACTCCCATCCATGGATGTCTAACCCTAACCAATCTCTTGATGGTAGAGGCCAATGCTTAGACAATTTTTCCGCTCGGACATCCGATATTGGCCTTCAAACCACTCACAATAAAATAAATTAGTATCTGAGCTTGGAAGCATGGTCTTAACCCTGACTTTGTAAGGCTAAATGCAAACAGTCTTGAAGAATAAGAAAGGCTTTAGAATGTCTCTTAACAGACCCTTTGCAGTTTGAGCACAATACACTGGAGAGCTACTTCAGTACTTGTGGTATTGAGTCCACCGACTGACGCAAGCTTTGATGTTCTGCATAAGAATGAGTCTCAACCCTGGTTAATATGTTTTGTAGCACTCCTACACCTAACACTCAACAATAGTGCCACTATGAAAACAGATAGTAGCCTGTTTGAATGAGACACTGGGAGCATGTCTATTAGTGTTCTGCTATTGATACAAATCATAGAAAGTTTTCTTGGGACACAAGGTTTGTGAACAGTTCGTTTCTTTTATTTCTACATTCCTATAAAATGGATTCTTTATGGGTTCTTTAGTAAAAGCAACAGTATATATAAGTCTTGAGCCCCTCAATTCTTAAATTGTGCTTCCAGACTTTCTAGTATTTCTCCCAGATCTTCCTGAAGGACAGTGTTGTTATCTCTCATTTTCAGTCCAGTCTCTGTACCTGAGCAGTTCTCCAGATCTTCCTGAAGGACAGTGTTGTTGTCTCTCATTTTCAGTCCAGTCTCTGTACTTGAGCAGTTTGATAGTTCTGTGTTGGTTAATCCACTCAGTGATCTACATCTGAACCTTCAAGCAGAACAAAGTGTCTAACATGAAGCAGAGAAGAAACAGGTGCAGATGATTCCAGATGATCAGGGGATTCGTTTACTACTGATGCTGAGTGGTTGGGACCCTTTATCTAGAACCTTGTATCTTTGCAGCATGGAGCACTAAAACATTTAATCTTCTCAGTTTGTCAAAAGGTAAGACAGTTTAGCACTGTGTGTACTGTGTTTAGCTGAGACAGCTCAAAGAACCATATGCATATTGATTGATCCTTCTGTGACTGAGAATCTTCTGTACATGGTGCTTTAAAGATGCTTAATAGAAGATTAAAACTGTTCCATTTGAAACCAAAATTGGTACTATTATGTTACTTTCACAACCATCGTGACTTGAAGCGCGAGGATGGCACATCAAAACTAAGCGAGGTGTGAATATGTGGCTTGAAGGAACCGTTTCTACTTGGCATTATCATCTGCCAGGTTCGGGCACTAAGTTGAGACTGATCTTAAGTTCCCACAATGCATTGTTCAATTCTGGGCCAATCTTTTCAGGTGTGAAACGTCAATGAGATTATTGTCAAACTCACGGCTGAGTGCGGCCGAGCCTCAAGGTAAACATCTTGTGCCATCAGGGACCTACAGACCAGCTTGCTCCCTTATGTAACTACGGCAACGGTGGCTATCAATCAGGTGTCTATACGTTCAGGACGTGCTGCTGACAGTTGTACAACTGCGAGGTGAGGTTCGCCCTCGTGTGCCAGAGACCAGAAACATGCAAACAGGAGGTTCCTGCACCTGAAAGAATACACACTCACACAAACACACAGGAAAATTAAAGGGAATGCAATCGCACAAACACCTCCCACACGTCAGCCAATCAATTCTCATGCTCCACTGCACCTCCCACGCAAGTGTTCCCACGCCGGCCAAGCAAATGTTACACCCTGATAACCAAGAGACAGAAAGAGAAGAAAGACACATTGATTTTTTTTTTCCTAGACAAATCAAAGGCATCTCTCCATACTTAAATATTCCTTTCAAGTCAATAGTCAAAAACCCAAAGGGCCATATGTGAAAAAAGAGTAAGAAAGTCCTGCTTTTAGCTGCTGACAAAATCTTACATCAAACCATTTTAGATGGAGTGTATGATGAATATTGAGCTCCTCTAGAGGTGTTTGCTGATGTCATTTTAATATTATATCCTTATCCTGGTTGGAGGAATTTTTGAAGATTTGGTGGATTTTCTCTTTAAACTACAAGGGCACTTCTAACAGAAAACCCATCCATTTATAAAATAAATATGTAGTGTCTATAGAGATTCTACGGATTGATATTTATTCACTATCCAATCTTTCAAACGTAGCAGCGTTCATTAAAATCTTTGCAAGTCAGGCAAATTTCTTTTTGTAAAAAAGAAAATCTGTAATGTAGTGAATAGCTTCATTTCGCTATAAAGAATTAAAGTGCCATTCATATATATATATATATTTTTTTTTTTGGTGGAATATCCCCTTCTATCCATGCCACGCACAAGGAAACTTTCAAAAAATTCCACGTTATTGTAAACAATGGTAAAGATACATAAAGTTATAAAGTTTCGCTTTGACGCGAAATGGTTCATTGTAGAGAAACAGACTCGGTGGTAAATGTTGGATGGTGACAATGTTTAGAATGTAAATAAAGCCATTTCGTTTCTAGTCAGACCTTTAAGTGACCCTTCGCGTGATGGATTGTATACAATGTTTAAAAATCAAGACATAATAAATCATTTTCTTTAAGGAATACTTTGCCTCGCAACACGCTGCATGTATCCCTCCCCCATAAATGTGCTTTAAATTAACATTTTAGCCAAAAAATCTGCTTAAAAGTATTGCTTAAGTATTAATGAGGTTGAGTAAAAGCTGTGCAATTCTCCTTAAACATTTCCACGTCATGCTGCCATTCGTAAAAAACAAAAAAAAGTGAAAACCATGCATGATTTTATGGGTCAAAAATAATCTCTGCTTACAAAGTTGGCCTGGCTACTTACATGCAATTGCGTATAGAGGGAGCAAACCAATAGATTCATTGTGTGTGTGTGTGTGTGTGTGTGTGTGTGTGTGTGTGTGCTCGTCACAGCTGGGTATATAAACGCTTCTCCCTCTTCTTCATGAGGACAACCACTTTCCCTCTCCTACAAGCAGCATACGCTCCACAACGAGGCAAGGTAAACCCTTCACCGACCTGCTTATCCTTCTGTCTGTCTGTCTGTCTGTCTGTCTGTCTGTCAGTGGAAAAGTTAGTTTGTATGGTGACATTCACTGAGTCTGATATGCAAGTAGTGTCGAGGAAAAGCATGAGTTATATAGATACAACTATATGTGTGTGTGTGTGTGTGTGTGTGTGTGTGTGTGTGTGTGTGTGTGTGTGTAATATGGTACAGGCAGCAGAATAGAGCTGGTTTCTAAAAACTATTTCTAAAAGTGTTTGAACAGTTGGGGCAAAGTGACTCAGAAGACCAACATAAAACACAGAATAAAATACAAGAAGGATCCGAATAGAACAGCTTTTACTCTTAATCTCCGTTTCTCAACATTCACTTCATTCTAATCCATGGCTGGCTGGAGTCAAACTGACTCCAAAGACTAAACTAAGTCTAGAATGTAAAATACAGTGTGGTATCTAGTACTTAGTACACACCTGTAGAAATCGAAGACGTAATGCGGAATCTAGTAAATGAGCTTGAATTCAGTAAAATCTCTGTAATATTAGTGCAACAGGACTAGTGCTGGGGTTAATACTGTCTTGGAAGGCAACAAGCCTCAACTTAACACGAGGTTTTGCTCACAGTGCAGATTTTATTCTGCCTCAAATGTTTCACATTCATTAAAGTCAACGTAAAACTGCATTAAAAGGTGTTATAATGAGCAATTCTTAAATATATGCATATTAAAGCATAATAATAATAATCATAATCATACAATACACAGAATATAGAATAAAAATCTGAGCATTTTACTTACAGTGCAACTGTTGTGTCTCTGCTTCCATCTTTCTCTCCCTTATACACACACACACACACACACACACGCAGGATGAACGGTGGTGTATGTGTGTGTGTTCTCCTGGTGGCGCTCTCCATGTCCTGCCTGGCTCTTCCGCGCTCCTCCACGGCGCAGGACGGGGGTAACGCTCTCCCCTCTCAGATGGAGGCGGCTCTGAGGGTGTCCCGTTCTGACAGCCTTGGGCTCAGCGGCTCGGTCAAAACCCAGTCCGACCAGGAGCAGGCAGACAACCGTGCCAACCTCAGCGAACTGCTGGCCAGACTCATCTCCAGGAAAGGTGAGACTCACAAACCACACCATGAATCAACCACACCGACCTGTTAAAACACAACAATAGAGCG
>CM029384.1:22969610-23221169 GCA_017165825.1 Hepsetus odoe
CAGTTCATTCGCAGCCTTAGAATAAACCTAAATGAACGGTGTGCTGGGGATTGATGTCTGAACTCATTTCCTCTCCTTAAGGAAACAGCATTTAGAATAGAATTAGAAACCTTTATTATCATTATGCAACAGTATAATGAAAATAGCCTAGTGCTTAGGGAATACGTCCCAAAAAAAGAAGGTCATGGGTTCGATTCCCAGACCAGTAGGTTGCCCTGAGGCTCCCCAGAGCAAGGTACCGTCCCCAACACTGCTCCTCAGGTGGTGGATGCGGCTGCCCCCTGCTGGACGGTGTGTGTGTGTGGGGTTAAATACAGGGAATGCATTCCGTTGTGGTTCACGGTGTGCTGCACTGTCGTTTCACAATGACAAACAGTGACTTTCATTTTCAGAATTAGACTTAATATTGAGCTTAAAATGTATAAATTTCACCTGCAGCGAGGTTTAAATACAGTCAGAAAAATATCCACCTTTGATGCTGTCAGTCAGGTTTAAAGAATTGGAATTGAATTGAAAAGAAAACGAAAGGATGTTCTAATTGTTTTGCTTGATCCTTTTTATCTCATTTCAAATCTTTGCACTGAAAAAAAGGATTTTAAAATATTTGAGATACGGATGTATAATTGCAGTTTTACAGTGACTCATTCAGCAGAGAGCCTCGGCTCATATTCTCAGCCGGGAACTTCCAGAACGTCCCATCTGACATTTTTAGTGAAAATCAGGATGAGTAGATTCCAGTGCTGCAAGGTCCTAAGATTCATCCAGATCTTAAAATGGATATTGTGTCCACATAAGAGTTTAAATCCAACAAGCATGATGGTTCAAAGCATGCACTGAAAACTGGTTTAAAGTTCCGATAAATCATCTGTGCTTTAGAAGGCCCTGAGGGCTTTCCACTCAAATGAGTTGGCAGTACCGGTTAAAGGAGGGCCCATTTAACCTAAAGCCTTAAAATCATTAAATCCACCTTTGGCTTCTTGCAACAAGGTGCAACACCGCCCGCCTATTCCCCTTCTCCTTTGTTCTCTCATTTTCAAGCGTCACCACAATTGAGCATGAACACCATCGCAACCATCAACAGCAGTAAACACAGCGCAGCATCACACCCCAGGCTTTGAGCGCCATTATTAATGGGGACTGCTCTGCAGTGGGGCCGTGGTCAGAGTGCATGGAGCAGCTATTATGCACTGTGGGTGTAAATGCACTTAGAAATATTATGTGGGCTGGAAGACAACTTCTAATACTCCCAACCAATACACACACACACACACACACACACACACACAGCGTGACGTGTGAATTATAGTGCTTGTGTGTGTGGGAGAAGTGTGAATTTTGCACGTGTCACTGCAAGTCTATAACTTTCACCCGAACGGGCTATGGTTGCACAAATATGTGTGTGTGTGTGTGTGTGTGTGTGTGTGTGTGTGTGTGTGTCCCAGTGGGTGCCTTTTGGAAGAACTTGTCCCATCTGCTGCATCAGTATCACAGTCTTTATAGCAGCTTCAGCAACACCTGCCGCCCACCGTGGGTCCAAACTGTTGCACAAACGTCGCCACATGCTGCGCCGAGGCGCTGACCAAACATCTATGGCCATTCCCAGTTAAAAAAAAAAAAAAAAAAAAGTCACAGAAATAATACAAGATGAAAGAGATCAAGAAAAAAAAAATTACTTGATCTTTTATGGGTTAAACACTTTCCAAGATTGATGTATAATTGACGATTGCTGCAGCTTTACAGAGACTTTTTCAGCCTCGTCCCATGTTCTGAAGTCAGCGACTTCCAAAAGGCCTGGATTGCCATTTTTAGTCAAAGTCAGGACTGCAAGCCAGGATCCCTGGAGTCAGGAAAGTCAAGATCCCCTGGGATATTATTATTCTTGAGGTCCAAAACTGAACAAACACTCCTTATAACTTGAGTGGGTGGGGCTTAACTACGGTCGGCTGAATGGGTGAATATGCCAATACGTTGTTTTTTGTAACATCCCAAAATGGCTATTCTTTTCAGACTCGGTGATGCATGTTAAACAGTTTTGTTTAAAAAAAAAATGTAAAGAGTTTTCTGTTTCCCAACACATTTTTCATGCTTTGACATTCAAACAAGAACAAAAACAGTGATAAATAATAGATTTTCATAATAATCATAAAAACAAATCTTCTCTTCGGCTTCAAAAACATGAGTATCTGATAAGGTCGAAAGTTTAGCAAACTATTTCTTTGCGGGGAAAGAAATGACATTCTCACCAGCTCCTTCTGAAAGGACATCAAGCACATCTACAGCTCCCAATAATGGAGAATCTGCCTAAAAGTGCTTCAGGCTGGCATCCTCTTTAACTAGCCTCTGAACCTGCCGTGCATGACGAGCCATAAATCGTGCACCCTAAATTGCCTCTCTTGATGCCATCCAGGTTAATTAGACTTTAATTAGTGCTCTTCTCTCTGAGGGTTGTTCATTTGGGTGATGGTGGCTCACAGACATTGCAAAGCTGGCAAGCAAACTCTGAAACTGCTGCCAAAAACTCCTGGCTGCAAGTATTTGATGAAGGTCCCTGAACATTACATGAACATAACAAAAAGAAACCTTTTGAACGTCCATTAGTGTAGCCTGATGTAAAACTGACGTTAAATTTCTAGAGCAGGGGCCTTTAAAAATAAGCACTGGCTAATGTCATTAGGTTATACTGTCCCAGCAGCCTGCAAACCAATATAACCAGCGTCCCATTTTGAGTGTCTGCATGCTGCGTTCAGACATACAGTGCTGTGCAGAAGTTTTGGGCTTTGAGACAAAATATGGTTCTTTAAACATCCTTTACACTCACGTATCATTTAACGATTGAATTTCCAATAAATAATTGATCCATTTTTCTCTAAAGCAGTGGTTCCAGAGTTTCCACATTTGGGCTGTGCTGGAATACACTTGTGGACTTTCCTGCAGATCAGTCTTCTCATCATTGCATCATTCTTGAGGGCATCAAAAGGGGCTCGTCGATTGCATTACGCACCTTTCTTTTTAAGAATAAATGGCATCCTAAAGTATGCTCGGATGATGAAACCAGACATCGTGCATAGCCAATAAGGAAGTAATTATGCTTGGGCGAACTGAGCTTTGAGACGCAGAACATCTGGACCAGGCATTTGTTCGAGAGACCGAATCTGACAGACGAAATCCTGCACTCATCCATCTCTGACTGTCTGTCTCTCCTTCTGTCACGGCCCACTTAAAGATGTAGTCTGCTGTCAGAGCGCAATCAGAAATCTCTCAGTCCTTTCGAACGAAGCTTTTAGATGAAAATCATCCATTACATTTTAGACTAAACATCTTAGTTTGGATCCCTCCCACCAAAGCTTCTTCCATACACAGTATTTTGTATTTTTTAAATTGTATTGTAAGCTTAATTTCACTCTATTTTACCCACATTGGACCAATATCCGACACGATGCATGCTTTTTTTGGCTGATTCCTTAAATGATACACTTTCCTTTTGCATAAAGGATTTGAGATAATACGCAAGTTAATTAGTGTAACACAACAAGCATTTGGTCTCGACAGTCTGTACTGTACTGTACACAGTTACCTTTCCTAAACAATCCATATCCACTCATGTACCTCCAACTTCCATCCATTCATCCATCCAGCCATCTTTCGAGATCCAGGGTGGTAGGGATGCTTAAAAAACAGAAAGATCCCGTTACAGATCAATCAAACAAACACTAATTTGGCACAAATAAAAAAAACATGTAGAAAATGCACTTTCCACACATTTTCTCCACTCGTCTAAATGAACGATGGCTGAAATAAAAGTAGACAAAGCATAAGAAGAGACATTTAAAGACATACAGCCCATGGGTTGGCTAGAAAGGCAAATATCACTCTCCATCTTTTTCTCTCCCTCTCTCTTAGGTTCTGTACGTCGTAACAGCAAGGCCAGTGCCCTGAGCGCTAACCACCGGATAAAAGATCGGGATTACCTGGGCTGGATGGACTTTGGCCGCCGGAGCGCCGAGGAGTACGAATACTCTTCATGAGGAAACCCCCCTCTAGCAGCCCGCTCACCCTCTCAAAATGAATAATATATTTATTACTATTCTTCTTCTTCTTCTTACAATGATGATGATAATGATGATCATGTATTTGATGTACATTTGTTTGTAAATTGATATGATGTAATATACACTTATGGCAAATTTTTCAGAAACTCTCACTTTCTCTCTCTCTTGACGTGTTGGTTGCTTTTCATTGGATGCTTTCAATGCTCACTTTGGGCTGCCAGGGGAGGGAAGCAGGGAGCATCACAAGGAAGCGTCAACCACCTTAAGCCACGACTCTGTGATGTGTTACAATAAATCAGGTCAGCATTCAACTTTGGCCTTAAACGCTGTGAGCTCTGGCAGTTTGTCCAACCTCTGAACAGCACATGACACCACAGTTCCTAATAGCAGGGGTTAAACTGCCCAGCCCTCCTCATGCCCATGAGCACTAATGGAAGCAAACTAAAACAAGCAATGTTGAAGGAAGGAATTTAGATGCATTAAAGCACGTGGTTTTAAAGATTGAGTACTCTGAGGTTCCCATGGAAGGAAATGAAGCAAACCACTTGATACAGCACTTCATCACTATGGAGGTCCTCACTGTCCCTCAAAGAACAGCACAGACATGCCTTATACCAGATGTAGAGAACAGCCCTGTCTTTGTTAGTTATCAATTCAAGGTTCTTCCACCAAACTGTTCATGTTTTGTTCATCAGCTGGCACATTATTAACTTCTCAGCTAGGAATTAAATGGAAGAACAAACTCAAACATCTCAGCGAAAGCAGAAATGCACAGTTTTCGATTTTCAGAGGTTTCTTCGATGGTCAGCTGTAGATGCCTTATAGATGACACCTTCAACCAACATATTTAACCTCAACATCTAACCTAACACAAACCCAACCTTAATCTGAGTTTCATCAGATAGTTTGTTAACAATGTGGATCTTCTGTGGGAAACCATTCAAATAAAGTATTACTGCTCTTTTTGAACAATCAGGATAAGTTCTTTGATATGATTCTTCTTTTAATCAAATGATGGGGTCAGATCTGATCTTGGCACATTCTTGGAATGGCTATATTCTAATTAATGCTAATATTTCATCCAGATCACTACATTGCTGAAAAGGTTTTCTCAGTGGCCAGCAGAGCGGGGCTTTTGGGGCATCATGGTATGGTGGCAAAATGTTGCAGACTCTAGGTCAGCTATCTAACTATCTAATTACAGTTACATTGAGCAGCTTTAATAATAATTAATTATTATTATACCATTTTATGAATTCACATAATGCAGTTAATACAATCCCAACATAAAATTACTGAAAAAAGATCATTTAATTTGAAAATATAACCAAAAATAGATCAATCTTATACATTTTTAGTGTTGTACTTTGATTAACAATACATCCACCCATCAATTCTCCAAGGTACCTATCCTAAAAGTCCCACCTAGGGGCAATTTAGCTTTTCCAATCCACGGGACACACATGTCTTTGGGCTTTGTGAGGAGACCGGAGTTGCCTAAATGTGGCAAAATTCACCAAAACGGGAGACCAAATCAAGAATCTAGACTCGAAATGCACAAGAAAGGAGATTAACAAACTATACATAGGTGAGCACAGTAACTAGGCAGAACTAGGGCAAACACAAGTAACTAACCGACACCAAAAGCAGCAACATGGCAACAAAAAGACAAAACATGGAGGGAAACCAGTGTAGAACCACACTGGCAGTTTATCCATCCATTATCTGCCGCTTGTCCCAAACGGGGTCGCGGGGGAGTGCTGGCGTCCAACCCAGCGCACACAGGGCGAGGACGGGGGACGCACCCTGGACAGGTCGCCAGCCCATCGCGGGGAGGAGCGGGACGGGGACGGCACCTTGCTCAAGGGTACCTCAGGGCAACCCATTGGGAAGGGGTTCGAACCCCTGATTCTCCGATCATGTGGCCGACGCCCTAACCACTAGGCCACCACTGCCCCCACTGGCAGTTTAGTATTTTCTAATACTTAGAACATATATTTACTTATTACTTATGTTCACTGGGCTACACACTGCTTACTTGGCATACCTTTATTATGCTGTTACACTGGTCATAAAGTCAGTTGTTAGTTAATAAACTGTTTGGTGTAAAATCAAGTTTGAAAGTGAAAGTGACTATGTGTCATTGTGAACACCCAGCACAGCATACAAGATGTCTCAGAGGGTGCCATGTCCAGCTCCCAGAGAGCAGTGATGGGGTGGTAGCTTGCATAATGGTACCTCAGGTCAACTTACTGGTTTGGGATTCAAACCCACGACCTTTTGGTTTACATAGTTGCCCCGATATAGTCGACCAGCAAAGACACACCTGGTCCAGTGTTGTTCTTAAGTTTAGTTATGATGCAAATGCTGCTTACGGACACTAATCAGTAAAAAGTGGGCAGCGGTGGCCTAGTGGCGTCAGCCACATGATCGGAGGATCGGGGGTTCGAACCCCTTCCCAGTAGGTTGCCCTGAGGTACCCTTGAGCAAGGTGCCGTCCCCATCACTGCTCCCCGGGCGCTTTCAATAGCAGCCCACTGCTGCACATGTGTGTATGGGTGAAATGCAGAGAGCGAATTTCCCATTCGTGGGATTATAAATAAAGGATTATTATTATTATTATAAAAAAAATCTCCAGTCACCCAAATATATATAAGAAAAAAATAGAACCAAAAACACCAGCCTTGGATTGGTTGGAAATGACCGCCTGTAACAAACTGTCAGAATTTCAAACTGTGTCCGAAACCACACCCACAAATCTGTTCCACCTTAATGAAGTGCAAAAGCAGATTGAGAGAAGTCTTAGCGATCTGGCTGTGACTATTAAATTTTAATCAGAGATGGAAAATAATGACGTACAAGCATTAGCACAGATTTGAGTTGACCTTGATTATTTCCTTTTCTGACCAATTTTTCATTTTACTTCCTACATTTTTACCCAAATATCTGCTCTCTCTTCTTCCATTTTCAGAACCACACTCATTACTTTAGTTTGAATGGATTTGAGGGGAATTATCCCATTATGTTTCATTTCCATCATCAGGACCCGTTTCAGACTAAATGAACACAAACACAGAAGAGACGTCCCTCTGTGTGTCCATCGGTGCAGGACAGAGTGGAGGAGACGTGAGAGAGAGGACAGGGAGAGTGGACGGTGGAGTTCAGGCGTGTGTTGAGTGTGATGTCCGTGACGGGAGAACTAGTAGAGACGTGAATGAAAGTGAAGCGGTGAAGTTAACGTTCATTATTCATTATTCATTCACTGATGGATTTCTTTTATACTCCAAATACATTCCTGTACTTCTTCCCCTGGGCTGAGTAAAAGAAGTTAATTCTGTACTTTTACTTGTCTTTTCTTGTTTCAGTACATGCTAAAGTAGAGACTGTTGTTTAAGCATCTGCTAATTAGTTGCTTCGGTTTCAAAATTTTGATTAGATTTTTCACAAAAATATTTCTTTCTGGGATTTTTGGTGCAACCAACTCCCCGATGCGATCTTCAGTGCAGCAGGAAGCTCTCAGATCAAGCGTCCAATATAATGTGGTGTCCACATGTGTGGCCAGAGATAATAGGCTTTTGGGATCACAACAAAGCCTTCGGAGAGGAAAGAAGAAAGTGAGCTGTGGATCGATTGGTGGGAATGAGCATGGCACGATACCAGAAAGTGAGAATGGGAAGGGAGGGTGGAAAGAAGTGAGTCAAAAGTAAAGGGAAGTGAGAGAACGCAAGCGAGAGAGTGGTGTTTGCTGCTTCATGCTGCTGTCAGTTTGAAGGACTTGCTGCACCCTTAGGGCTGAAGTGACCTCCTCTGCTGTAGAGCTGCTGAAGCTTTCCTGCAGTCTGACACACGCTCTCGGACTGAAATAGAAAAGTTTGCAGGGCTGAGAGACAGAGACGTCTCAAAATGATGGTGCAATTACTTCAGCCATGGAGAATATGATGCATAATCACAGGCCGGCGCCGCTGACCCGTCCGTCCACCCACTCCCGCTCTGCTTCAGTCAAACAAAATTGAAGTTTGCTGGATCTGAACCGTACCGTCATATCCTCACTTCTAGCGACCTTTAATAAAAGTGGCATCTCACAAAATAAAAAAAAATAAAAAAACGTAATGCAATAGTGGGCAATATGCAGAAATGTTAATCTCATTCTCATCCCCAGACCCCCATTATAGACCTAACGTGTCAGAGCAGAAAAACATGAGCGCTTATTGCACCAAATTAACATCCTGTTATATTAGATTTGGTCTGACGTGATTGGAGGGATCATCTTCTGAGGCGCTGTCTTTGTTTAGCGATTGGCTTCCGTGTAGCTTTTCCAAGCATAAGTAGTTTGAATAGCTGCTAATGGTCATCCAAGTATGTTTTCTTACAGGTGATTCAGTCGAAGAAATTCTTAACACTTCTTCGTAATCAGCTGGAGAAAAACGATGCACTGATTTTGCAACATATCTGCACAGTTTTATCCTTCAGATGTCAACAAAGACATGTCTAAAGCATCATTTTTGAGAAACATGCCAAGTCTGAATGGCGGAGATAAGGACCAGAGGTCAGTAGGGTTCTAAAGAGCCCAGATCATAAAAAAATTAAATAAATTTCATTGTAAAAAAGTAATTGAATGCATTCTTTATTTTAACTGTAATGTTATCGTTTGCTATATTAAATTTCTGTATTGTAACTTATATATATATATATATATATATAGATAGATAGATAGATATGAAACCATCCCTTACAAGCAACTAATGAGTGAGAAAGTACATATATTTGCAATAAAAAATAATAAATATAATACTGTATAATAAATATACAATAGCAAATAATTTTATTTATAAATAAAATTAGCTATAGGTGCAAGTAGAGCAAATTTCTTAAACTGTCTTGATCCATCTCAGACCTCAGTTAAAGCTAGAATTGATGACGCTATCATCTACAGGTTTCCACAAATCTTTTCTCACAGCACTGTGAGAATCCCATCAACACCATCCAGGGTGCACTGTTGAGAGAGAAGCTCCAGAGAAGGCAGGTAAACTCCTCCACAACCTGCTGACTATCTGACAGATTGGCGACAGTATGGTTGGGTGGTTTGGTTGGAGGTTTTCAGGGTACCATCTTCTTACCTTTTCATTCTGTACATCTCTGACTTTTGGTAGAACTCGGAATCTTGTTCTTGGCAGATGTTTTAAAAGAACTCTGGAGTTGTGGGATGTTGTGGGACAGGAGTCTGGTGGACTGCTTCGTGACATGGAACCATCTTCTCTTGAAAGTAGCCAGGATTAAGGAGATGCTGTGGATTTCAGGGGGGGTAGAATCTTCATTCCTCAGAGAGGAGGTGGCAGTGCTTGGCCTGGGAGTCAAGAAATGCAACACAGTAGAAAGGGAGACTTGTTGAGCTCAGGTTCTTCAATATATGCAGCACATCTTTCAGCCAGACTTCTCCAGCGCCGATGTGACAGAAAATGCAAAAGAAATTCACTCCTGCCAGCTGCTGTCACTCAGTGACTCCACTCTGTGTCAAGAGACTTTTCTGACAGAGAAGCCTCAATTTCTGCAGTATATCAGGCCACAACTGTCACTTTCTTCAGTCCATGTCTACGGAGGTATACATGTACATGTTGTCATTATTATAAATTGCAATTGTATTAAAGGTGGTCCTGTATCAGCATTTCACAAACATACACAATTCCAACAAAGATCACAAACCTCAAACTAACCTGCATTTATACCTCATTATACATCCAGAGACCAGATTTCCCAACAGCACGTTACCCAGAGCTTCACACACATTTAATTTAAGGGAAAAATGGATGAAGGATGGATTCTGAGTTCTCATGATGGATAGATGGATGGATGAAGGATGGATTCTGAGTTCTCATTTACATTTACATTTAGCAGACGCTCTTATCCAGAGCGACTTCCATACAGGGACAGTTCCCCTGGAGCAACTCAGGGTTAAGGGTCTTGCTCAAGGACCCAATGGTGGTAGTGCTAGAGGTGGGATCCGAACCGGGAACCTCTGAATCCATAGGTCCGTAGGCAAGTACCCTACCACTAGACCACCACCATCCACATGATGGATGGATGGATGGATGGATGGATTCTGAGTTCTCATGATGGATAGATGGATGGATGGATGGATGAAGGATGGATTCTGAGTTCTCATGATGGATGGATGGATGGATGAAGGATGGATTCTGAGTTCTCATGATGGATGGATGGATGGATGAAGGATGGATTCTGAGTTCTCATGATAGATGGATGGATGGATGGATGAAAGATGGATTCTGAGTTCTCATTATGGATGGATGAAGGAGGGAGGAAGGATGGATTCTGAGTTCTCATGATGGATGGATGGATGGATGAAGAATGGATTCTGAGTTCTCATGATGGATAGATGGATGAAAGATTGATTCTGAGTTCTCATGATGGATGGATGGATGGATGGATGAAGAATGGATTCTGAGTTCTCATGATGGATAGATGGATGAAAGATTGATTCTGAGTTCTCATGATGGATGGATGGATGGATGGATAGATAAAAGATGGATTCTGAGTTCTCATGATGGATGGATGGATGGATGGATGAAGGATGGATTCTGAGTTCTCATGATGGATAGATGGATGAAAGATTGATTCTGAGTTCTCATGATGGATGGATGGATAGATAAAGGATGGATTCTGAGTTCTCATGATGGATGGATGGATGAAGGATGGATTCTGAGTTCTCATGATGGATGGATGAATAAATGGATGAGCGAACAAAGTGTTGCACGAACTGATGGACAGATGCATCGGCAGATGTATGGAAGCCTGGGCTGAAGGGCTGATGAATGGATGGTTTAATTGAAAAGAAAAGAAAAAAAAAGAATGGCTAGATGGCCAGAGGATGGATGGAAGAACTGACAGATAGATGCACATTTGGGCTGAAGGGTTGATTAATGGAAGGATTCATTTCATCCATTAAATAACGTAAGGAAGAATGGATGGGTGGACATTTGGGTTGAAAGGCTGGATGAACAGATGGAAGGACAGATACATGGATAGACTAATCAACAAACAGAGGACCACATCTGGGAGAGGATCACATACAGACACTGGGACCCAAAACAGTCCCGGAAAGCAATTACGGCTGGCGTTTCAGGTCCAGCTCAGTGACGCACACAGGCTCCAGAAACTAAAAGGAAATGAAGAATCCAGGAAAATCAATGTTCAGACGTTTCATCAGTTTATTAACACAGGATAATGGCCTGAGTACCTTCCCTAAATAAACACAATGTCCAAAAATTCAACCACTCCTCCCATCCCTGTATTGGATGGAGCTCCAACAAGAGAGCGCGTGATCCATCAGGCGTAAGCAAGGTGAGCAGTGTCCTCTAGAGGTAAGAGTGAGAAGGTACAGGAGATTGGATACAGGTTTAGAAAGTGTTTTTGGCTTTATTGCAAATTTACAGTAGACGTTATTGCATACTGACCGTTCAGAACACACACCACCCTCGGTGACCTGAGACCAGATCAGCCTCGAAATAAAAGTGACAATGTTTTACAAGAACATTACATGACATTAATGCAATCACATTAGTAGGAAAACTCAAGTGCATGTGCTCAGATCCTTCTGCTGCATCTCTCAAACTCTTCCACTAGTAGAATAATAAATCCAATAAAACAGGTTTATAATATCCTAAATCAGTCCCTCTTCTTCCTCCTCACGTCACCCCAGCAACAGTGTCATGCACAGCGATGATCGGCGTGTGATCTAGTGAACGTTTTCAAAACGATGCTTGTCTACGGTGGTTTTCTTATTAACCGAGTGAATAAATATAGAAATGCTTATTTTGTGTCTTTTCTGGACCCAAGTCCCCATCCTAAGAAGCTGTTCATGTTTGAGAATCGAAGCCATTTGATAAACAGGGGTGCTTGCATTGCAAATGTGATACCTCATGGTTATTTTTGAAGGGCAATTCCACATATTTTTCTTAATTTCTGCATGATTTAGCAGTCATCCTTAGAGGTGTATTGAGAAAAAGGGCATTGTAGAGAATGATAATGGTGATGAAAGGAACCAGGGTCCATCTAGGCCCCAGGATTGGAAGGTCTTGGGTATGAATCTCCTCATCTGAAGCAGGGTGGAGGGGGTGCTGGAGCTAATCCCAGTGTTCCCAATACAGTAGGCTGGGAGACACCCTGGAGAAGTCAACAGTCCATCGGAGGACACACTTAGACCTGGGGAGGGCAACTTAGTGCAAGACACTTTTTTTTTTTTTTTTTTTTTTGGATCGTGGGAGGAAGCCAGAGCTCCCAGACTGAGAATTGAACCCAGAACCTTCTGGCTGTAAGGAGAACCATTCTGCCACCATGACCCCCAGGTCAAAACCATTTAGCCATTTCACTTATAAAACCTCCCCCCTAGTTTCACATATGTAACGCTGCTTCTTCTTTTTCTTACGGCTGCTCCCGTTTAGGGGTCGCCACAGCAGATCAACCGTCTCCATTTCTTATGGTCCTCCTTTTATACCTAACGCTAATGATGGTAAAATAATGTTGCATGAGGAGAAAGCAAGCAACGCTCTACATGAATGCAGTTGTGTGCAAAAGTATGAGCGACTTGCTGCATGTAGCCCATTTGAAAACTAGAACACATTAGCCCAGCAAGTAAAGGTGTTAAGACTAGACATCACGGCCTAAAATTAGCCCAAAATTCCCAAAACGATGAGGGCTTTGCCTGAACTTTTGCATGCTCCCCATCATGACGGACGTCGGAACCGGACGTCCAAGTAACACTTCTGACTTACGTTTCACATCAAGTAACTTTTGACATGATCAAAATACATAGAAATGTGGAAAAATCAGTGGAATTCCCTTTAAATTATACTAAGTATGCTTTTTAGGACATTTCTTATCTCGAAGTTGTTCTTAATTCTTTTTTTTTTTGATGTTTTTGATGAAAACAAGCAGCGTTTACTTGATCGATGCCTTATTTTGCAGCTCCACGTCATTTCTACTCTGCGTTAAAGGAACAGTTGGGTCAAAAAAGCAAAAAATGCATGGAGCAATGAATCGTGTTCCTTTTTGTGTCCAGCCGTTGTTATGATTCATCAAAATATTATCAAAACTGCTTTCAGATCAGCTGAAAAAGGAGATTTCCATGTGCAGCAGGGTTGTAAATGGTATGACTGTACAAAGCACCTTTAACATACATGTTTTGACTCCGACACTTAATGTGGCTACCAAAGCTCTTATCTGATGCATCATTCACAGAGTACAGTGTTGACCCCCCCAGTTAGCGAAAATCCAAGTGGTTCCCAGTGTGGCTACATTTTTAGTGCATTCTGTTTCGTTAATGCTGGTAAAATGAAATGAATAGTTAGTCGATTGTATTTTTTTCTCTCTACATGCCTCATATTTGTCTCTCTATTGTATCCGTATGAGGTAAAGACCCTCAGAAGAGTGCAGAAGCAGTGCTTTTGGCTTAGACTCCAAGAGTCTCAAAGTAGGGCTGCACAATATATTCTTTATTGATGGCTGCAGGACACTCCTATGCTGAAACCGGGGCATTCCCTGATCAAATGGTATATGTTGTTGATTTCCGAGATGGAAATAAGTGCACGTCCTCTGCAGAAAACACTTTCTTTTCCATTTTAGGACCAAACTTTATAAGCTGGGCCAAAACTGCTGCACAAGCCACATTTTAGAGGGTCTTTTTGGTTGCTGTTCAGATTAAACAGTGCTGGTGCATTCAAATGTGCAGAGGGGTGTAGTGTGAAGAAGATCTGGACAACATGGTGTTAGGTGTGCCCATGCTTTTGCATAAAAGTGCACTGTGACAGCTAGACTGCAGTCAGAGGCGGGCAATATAACAGTTTTTAAGTCAGAACTGTTTTGTTTCTTTCCAAGACATTTTTATGCTACTGTAGCTACTCGTATTAATACAAATTAAAAAATGGAAAGAGCGTCAGCTTAGCAATGTCGTGATTAAACTAAGTCAGCAATCTGACTTTGCATTTAACAAAAAAGTCTACAATTAACCATGAAAACTTCCTTTTTTTTTTTTATTTAAAAAGTGCACAAATTCAGACAAATGGGAGAAAAAAAACACGTAAGTGTGCTGCTGTTGCAGGGAAACAAAGAGTGGTGTAGATTAGAAGAAGGAAATATTCCAACATTATCTGTTGTAAATACAGAACATAATTTCAATACTGACATTATTTTAATTGACTATATTTATCAAAAAAGTGGACCTAATCAGTGTGTACTCAGCACTCATTGGCTGAAAAGACAGTCCATCCCCGGACAATAACAATAAACGTATTTATTCGTTTTCTATTTACTGGAAGTATCACCAACCCATTCCTCCTGTGGCGGGAGTGAAATACTGTATACGTAAATGTATAATGAATATATGTTACTGCCATATTGCCAACCCCTGATTACAATATTAGTGTTTCCAGTATATTGGGCAGAACTTTAGAGCAGAATTTCTTCAAGGCGTGGCTTTTAGAGAAAAAAATTGAAGTAAATGAAACGGATTGTGTTCTCACTCAGGGTGTCATTTGAGGCTTGTCTGCTTGGGAAGCTTTGGAGCCAGGAGAAGTTCATCGCCTTGGGGCCCGGGGCCCTTCATGGCCATGCTTGCTCCCACCACAGCCGGGTAGCTCCGGTTACGCCTGATGCCTTCGTTCAGAGGGGTAAAAGGTGACCCAGCCCTCCTGAGCCCACCAAGAGGTCCCAGAATCGGACCGGGCCTTGGGATTCCTCCCCCTGTCGCTCCAGATGCCCCTGGGCTGGCCAAGCCCAGCCTCTTTAGCTTATCCACAAGGTTCAGGTTATAAACGCTTACGTCCGTCTGGCTCTCGCAGTCCCTGGCCTGGGCCCCGGACATCTCTTTCAGAATGGACCTTGCCGGCTTGGAGGCGAGGAAGTTCTCGTAGGACGGGCTCTTGAAAGTGAAGGCTGCGGAAGGGTCTCTTTCTGCAGAGGAGGCATGGGGGCTGGATTTGGAGGAGTTGGGAGGGGTGGTGGGTCTTTGGGGGTCCGTAGGGGGCCGGGGCAGGACAGAGGTGGAGAAGAGGACACCCCCACCGCTCGCCCTGTCCCAGCTTTGGGGCTGGTAGACGGCTGCAGAAATTCCCCGCTCCTGCAGGAGTCGCACTAGACCCAGGGAGGTGCTGAAGGTTTTGGTGGAGTCTCGCAAGTTGGTGAAGGACTGAGACTGGGACAGGCTTAGGCGGCGCGGGGTGCAGGGCGTGGCCGCCGGGGTAGAACGACGACTGGATGACATCATGCAGGAGGACGTGGGGACAGGGTTGAGACTGGGGAAAATGAGGAAATGAAATATAAAAACAAGCCTATTTTTTCTGTTGACCTTATAACAACTTATTTAAAACATTTTTAGTGACGAGGATTTGAAATTGCTTTTTTTTTATAGATAACTGGTTACACTTTACTACAGGGTAATGTTTTTAAGGCCACTATTTGGAATGAAACTGATGAAAGTAGCTTTAATGATGAAAATAGACCTTTTAAAACACCTTTGTAGTGATTTTTTCATAATGCTTTAGAAAATAATGCTAGAAGCAGTTCTCAAGGTGTTGGTGAAAAATTTTTTTTTTTATGTCTAATTTTATGTCTGATCTTTGCAGCCTGTTTCAACTACTCAGTGTTCAGTATCAGCAGGATAGGACTCCAAGTCTCACCTGGGAGTCACTCTGGTCAGTTCGTCGGATGGGTGGAGGATCCTGCAGGTTGTGAAAGTGTAGGTGGAGCTGGTGTGGGCCATGCACTTACCAGGATAGTACACTGCAGAAAAAGAAAATAATTCAGATTCTGAAATTCTATCTATCTAAGCAAGATTACGTTTTATTACTAAGCAAAAGGACATGCATAACAATGACTCTATTGCCCTTGATTATATAACACAATGTTTACGTACTTCTGTGTACCAAGCACAAACGCCTCCTCCTTTTAACATGTTAACCCCATGCCACGGTTGCTTAGCAACATAAAGATCAAAGAGTACTGAAGAATATCACTAATTTGTTTTAATTAGCTGACATAAAAGATGCAATTTGTATATTTTGAGTTCTTTAATGCCTGAACTATAAAAATATTTTATAATAAGTAGGATCACCTCACCTGACAACTCGATGGGGGCGTGGCCTGTGCTGAGGCAGGGGGAGGGGGAGGCAGAGGAGGCGTGGCTGAGGCCGGCAGGCACGTTGGGATTGGCTGCAGTGGTGGTAGGAAGGTTCTGAAAGTACTGCTCTCCAGGCTCATCCTCCTCGTAGTCAGCGTAGTGATACACCTCCTCCAGGTCCAGCTCCAGAGGACGGAACCCCTTCGGAACCACTCCGGGCCGGGCGTCCAGGATACCACCCAGATTAGGCTGAGCCAACTGCTGCCAGTGCTGCAGAGTGGCCGAGCCTGAGAGAGAGAGAAGAATTGAAGCAGTGAGAGTGTGTGAGCTCAAGAAAGAAGAAGAAGAAAAAAAAAAAGGAAGGGAGAAAGACAGAGAAAGAAAAGTGGGAAAGCAAAGGGAAGGAAAGGAAAACAGAAAGAAAAGATAGGACAGTGAGAAAAGATGTTAGGTGAGATCCAGAGGGTAGAAAGGAAGGAATAAAGATGGAGTGAAAAAAGACGGAATGAAAGAGACAGAAGATCAGGATTTTTTGAGGGATGAAGAGAAAGAGAGACAAAAAGACAAAGAAAGAAAATTGATGGAAGGTTAGATACAGAGGAAAGAACAAAAGAGGATGGGAGAGAAGAAAAAAAACCCAAGAAAACCAAACAGTGCAAGTGAGAAAAAATGTAAGAATGTAAAGAAGTGCGATCATTAATGAGGGAGGAGAAGAAAATGTGAGTTAGAAACAGAAAGAGAGAGAGCCCACATTATGATCATTAATGACAGGCATCTGAAATGATGAAAAAAGCAGAAACTAAAATTAATAAAAGAATGAAAAAATGATAGGACTATCTTTATTGAAAATGCAAGGGAAGAAAAAAAAAAAAGAAAAAAAGTCACACAGAGAATAAGAATGAAGAAGAAGCAAATGACGATGGAGAGACGGAAAGTTTGCAGGGCCTTTCATTTATTCCACAGAATAAAGGAACAAAGGGCTTTACGGAAGATAAAAGGGGGAAACGTTGCACACAAAATAAGTTCAAAGTGAAATGAAACTGAAAAAAAGATGTTTATAGAACATCAGAGAAATAAAAAAGGTGCAGTTGGATCTTAAACACAGAAAAGACTTTCAAATGCAAGATATATAATAATGCATTGAATACAACGATCAGATAACCTGAAAAGAGATCGAACAGATCAGAAATGCAACATTAGCACTGTATTTTATAAAGGTTATTTATCAAATACACCTCACCCAAAAACTTAAACTCCAGCTAGTTCAAGTCCTAGTCTTAGTTCTAGTACTAGATCTAGTTTTACAACCAGGGATTGGAAGTAATGAGGTGCAAATACTTTACTTAAGTACTAATTTTTCGGACTTTTTCCTTTCACTCCCTACATTTGAACCCAAATATCTGTCCTTCCACTTTCAGAACAGACCTTTACTTTGGTCTGAAAGCACTTGAGGAGAATTCGACAATATTTTTAATTTCCTTCACCTTCCCATCAGACTCATTTCAGCCTAAATGGACAAAAGCACACAGTAAAGAAGTCCCTCTGTGTGTCCATTGGCACAGAGGACGGGGAGAGTGGACGGTGGAGTTCAGGGTGTGTTGAGTGTGACGTCCGTGACGGGAGAACTAGTAGAGACGGTGATGAAAGTGAAGCGGTGAAGTTAATTTGGATTATTTTCAGTAGATTGTTTTTACTGATGGATTAATTTTATGCTCCAAATACATCACAGATTGTAGCCCAAGTTACTTAAAAACAACCAGTAACTCCTTTATAAGCCTCAAAGTAATAATATGAAACATTTCCACTTATGTTTTGTTTTTTGTTTTTTTACACAATACTGTGCAAAAGTCTTGATCAACCCCTCATTTTATTTGGGAATCATCTTGTTGTACAAAAAAAAAAAAAAAAAACAGTTTGATTGCCATAAAATAGTTAATCTTGGTGATGAACATCTGGAATCATCTGCACCTGTTTCTTCACTGCTTCATGTCTAATTTAGACACTTAGTTTTGTGTTGGTTAATCCGCAGTGATCTACGTCTGAACCTTCAAGCAGAACAATCAAACTGCTCAGGTACACAGACTGTACTGAAAATGAGAGACAACAACACTGTCCTTCAGGAAGATCTGGAGAACTGTTCCTCAAAAAAGACACTAAAATACAAGAAATTCTGGATGCAAAATATGAAGAAATGAGTGGCTGAAGACTTCTGCATAGTATCATAGTTTGAGTGAATTGCTGAGATTATCACGAGACTGTAACTATAGTGCTGTGCAACACTATGGCAACTGTAACCACGGCCGCGACTCCCTGAAGGAGGAGTGCTTGCGAGGGTGCATGAGCGCCCAGAAGGAGTTAAACAGCATCATGGAGGGAGGCCGGGGCCCGGAGCGCCGCCGCGGCAACGGCCAAGCCCGTAACTTTCGGTCACCTTCCAAAGGCTTGACGATCTGGAGCTTGTCGGGCAGGTAGGGTCGGCTGGCCCAGGAGCCCAAGGACATGATGCTCTCGCTGGGCACAAGGCCCCGTGAACGGTGTGGGCCGGCCTGCGCCCCGGGAGGGTCCCGCTGACGCCTCTCTCGCTCCTCTTCAAAGAATCGCCGCTCACTCAGGCAGTTCTGTCGTCGCAGAGAGAGGCGGCGCAGGGCCAGTTTCAGGTCCTCCGAGCAGGAGCACTTCTCGGAGCCGTCGGGACTGAAGGCAGGAGCAAAATAAATAAATAAATAAACAAACAAACACATGCCAAAAGAAAACGGGAGCAAAATTGCTAAATTCATGCAAAAGCTTTTTATTTATTTATTATTTTGATAATATGGCAAATGGTTTAACATCATGAATATCATGATCACAACCTTAATTTCATGATATTAATTTCCTCTGGAGATGTTTGAATGGTGAAGGAGGAACCAGGAGTGATCCAGAGTGGTCCAGCACTTCAAAACCATTCAGTCCAGCTGCATATAGTCTGTAGCATCATGGTGGGGTGAGGGGTTTCCAATAAAGTGGCCAACAGTAGTTATTAACCAATGATTCACACCGAGTCAACGATACCCTACCTGCCGTCTACCGATCCCGCCTCCAACAACATGCTCTGAGCACGGTTGTCAAGAGTAGCTGTGCTGTTGCCATTGCTGTCGGAGAGGGCGGAGCTTAGGGAGGAAAGCGTCTGATTGGACCCTGGGATATTTGAAGAAGGAGCTGGCGAGCGCTGCCTGACCGACTGGTTGATGTTTTTAACCGTCTCAAACACACGCTTATGACGGACCCTGAAAAGATACACACCCAGAGCACATGACGTGCAACCTAAATGACCGTTATTACCGTGCACACATTCACAATCAAACATCATTTCCCAAGTACGTGGTGTAATTTTCATTACTAGGTTCTTTTCTCGCCATTATGTCTCCATTATTTTCATTTTCAGCTTCCCCACTTTAAAAATATTGCCCCCTCCAAACCCGCAGTATTATTATGAATAATTAATATAATTGCATGAAAGCAAATGGAGTTAAAAACTGCTTACTTTTGCTCGTCCAGCTCAGGATACTCCTGACTTAACTCCTTCCTCATTGTCCCCTCAATTTCAGCAGCCAGAGAGTCCTAACACACACACACACACACACACACACACACACACATTATAGGAGGTCAAGAGCAAATGCAGAGCCAAAAAAAAAAAAAAAAAAGATTATCCTTCCCACCATAGGAAATAGACCGAGGGGGTGGTAGCGGCGGGGCGTCCCTGCAGAGACACTTCGGTTCCTCAGGTTCTTCAGCTCTTCATGAGCCTCGTGCAGCATCTCAATGCACTCCGAATACTTCTCTTCCAGCTCCTGAAGCTTCATGTGTGTTTGATAAAAAGAAAAACAGATGTCCATTTCAGGAACTCAGATAATGGGTAGGAGATAACATGTTAAAGTACATTCATGATCAAAAAAAAAAAAAAAAAAAGGATCTGGAGCTGTGATTTATCTGAGTACGGAGATTTGAGGATTGGTTGAGGGCTCAAAGATATATGCATTTATGTCTCTATACATTTCTGTACAAAGGTCTTGAGCCCTCATTTCTTCATGTTTTGCTTCCAGACTTTCTTGTATTTTGTATGTCTTGTTGAGGAGCAGTTCTCCAGATCTTCTTGAAGGACAAATGTTTTCCTCTCAATTTCAGCACAGTAACTGTAGAGCTCCTTTTCTTGGCTGCTTCAGTTTAGGGCTCGCCAGAGCAGATCATTTGTTTTAATTTCTTCCGGTCCTCTGCATCTTCCTGCTTCAAACCATCCACCTGCATGTCCTCTCTCACCACGTCCATAATCCTCCTCTTTGGTCTTCCTCTTCTCCTCTTTCCTGGCAGCTCCATCTTCAACATCCTCCTTCCAATATACTCCTCGTCTCTCCTCTGGACATGTCCAAAGCGACGCCACCTTGCTTCTCTAACTTTGTCTCCAACACGTCCAACCTGATCTGTCCCTCTAATATACTCATTTCTAATCCTGTCCATCCTCGTCACACCAAACGAACATCTCAGCATCTTTAACTCTGACACCTCCAGCTCTGCCTCCTGTCCTGTCTCTCTCAGTGCCACTGTCTCCAACCTTCATAGCATAGCTTCTGGTCTCACTACCATCCTGTAAACCTTTTGTTTTGTTAATATAAAAGTTTGGTATATTGAGTAGATGCAATGAAAGAAATTAACAAATGTTTAACTCCTACAGGCTGCAAAGGGTCTAAAGATGCAAAGTTTTACATAAACCTTCCAACCACTCAAAGAAGACAGAAAACAGTATTTTGGCACCAACAAGGTGATTTATCAAAATATAAAGTGACGCAAGACTTATGCACAGTACAGAGACATGCATGATCACTGCAGGAGAACACTAATAATGCAAGAACATCAAGCAGCCGAGTGGAGATGTGAAGAGCCGAGTGAAGCAGAGTGGAGATGAAGTCAGTATTGTGTAGATGCTGTACCTCAGCTGTGAGCTGCCGCTGGGCATCTTTGGCCGCTACGAGATGCTGAGATAATTCCTCGTTCTCCACCGCATACTGATATGTGTACACACACACACACACACACACACACACACACACACACAAATATGAATTTTTCTCTTTTTGAGGATGATTTTCATCTGTGTGTTTTTACAGAGACACTCACGGTTTTGGCTTTTTTCTGCAAGTCGACTATCTGTGAGAGTAAGTGGGTGATTTCTTCCTGCTGACGAGAGGCATCCTCAGTTTTTCTGGCCAACTCCTCTGCTATAGAGGAGATCTGGAGAGTGGACTGTCCTAGAGAGAGAGAGAGAGCGAGAGAGCGCGCGAGAAAGAGAGAGAATAAAAATTGAGAATTTAGAAAAAAGTATGGAAATTGAGAGAGGGAGGGAGCAATGGAAAAGAGATAAGGATAACAAGCACCTGGGGAGCAGTGTTGGAGACGGTACCTTGCTCAAGGGTACCTTAACCTACTGATTTGGGATTCAAACCTACGCTCTTCTGATCTTGGGACATAGCCCCTAAAAACTAGGCAACCGTGGCCCCATGGATGGATGGATGGATGGATGCATGCATGAATAGTAAGATAAGACTTAACATCAATTACAACTTATCATTACTGGATCATCTAGAAAATCACTGCATCCTGTGCGATTTAAAAAAAAAAATATATATATATATATATATATATATATCTTCTTCTTTTTCTTTCGGCTGCTCCCATTTAGGGGTCGCCACAGCGGATCAACTGTCTCCATTTCTTCCTGTCTTTTGCATCTTCCTGCTTCAACCCGACCACCTGCATGTCCTCTCTCACCACGTCCATAAACCTCCTCTTTGGTCTTCCTCTTCTCCTCTTTCCTGGCAGCTCCATCCTCAACATCCTCCTTCCAATATAATCATCATCTCTCCTCTGCACATGGCCAAACCAACGCAACCTTGCTTCTCTAACCTTGTCTCCAAGACGTCTAACCTGAGCTGTCCCTCTAATATACTCATTTCTAATCCTGTCCAACCTCGTCACACCCAACGAAAATCTCAGCATCTTTAACTCTGACACCTCCAGCTCCGCCTCCTGCCTTTTCGTCAGTGCCACCGTCTCCAACCCATACAACATAGCTGGTCTCACTACTGTCCTGTAAACCTTCCCTTTTACTCTAGCTGGTACGCGTCTGTCACAAATCACTCCAGCCACTCTTCTCCACCCATTCCAACCAGCCTGCACTCTCTTCTTCACCTCTCTTCCACACTCGCCGTTACACTGAACTGTTGATCCCAAGTATTTAAACTCCTCCACCTTTGTTACCTCCACTCCCTGCATCCTAACCACTCCACTTTCCTCCCTTTCATTCACACTCATGTATTCTGTCTTTGCCCTACTCACTTTCATTCCTCTCCTCTCCAGAGCATATCTCCATCTCTCCAGGTTCTCCTCAAGCTGCTCCCTACTCTCACTACAGATCACAATATCATCAGCAAACATCATCGTCCACGGAGACTCCTGTCTAACCTCGTCCGTCAACCTGTCCATCACTACTGCAAACAAGAACGGGCTCAGTGCTGATCCTTGATGTAATCCAACCTCTACTTTAAATGCATCCGTCACTCCCACTGCAGATCTCACCACTGTTACACTGCCCTCATACATATCCTGAACTACTCTCACATACTTCTCTGTAACACCAGACTTCCTCATACAAAACCACAACTCCTCTCTAGGCACCTTGTCATATGCTTTCTCCAAATCCACAAAGGCACAATGCAGCTCCTTCTGACCTTCTCTGTACTTCTCCATCAACACCCTCAGAGCAAACATTGCATCTGTGGTGCTCTTTCTCGGCATAAAACCATACTGCTGTTCACTGATCATCACCTCTTTTCTGAACCTGCTTCCACGACTCTTTCCCATAACTTCATGGTGTGGCTGATCAACTTTATCCCTCTATAGTTACTACAGCTCTGTGCATCACCCTTATTCTTGAAGATCGGTACCAGTACACTTCGTCTCCACTCCTCAGGCATCTTCTCACTTGCCAAGATTGTGTTAAACAATCTGGTCAGAAACTCAACTGCCATCTCCCCTAAACATCTCCATGCTTCCACTGGTATGTCATCCGGTCCAACAGCCTTTCCATTCTTCATCCTCTTCATCGCTGCCCTTACTTCCATCTTGTTTATTTGCTGCACTTCCTGGTTAACTCTTCTCACATCATCCAGTCTTCTCTCTCTCACATTTTCTTCATTCATCAGCTCCTCAAAGTATTCCTTCCATCTGCTCAACACGCTCTGTTCACCTGTGAGTACGTTACCATTTCTATCTTTAATCGTCCTGACCTGTAGCACATCTTTCCCAGATCTGTCTCTCTGTCTAGCCAATCGGTAAAGGTCCTTTTCTCCCTCTTTACTTTTGCTTTCTTCGCCCTGCGGTTCATCTCCTTGTACACCTGTCTACTTCCTTCATCTCTCTGACTGTCCCATGTCTTCTTTGCCTCCCTCTTCTTTTGAATACACTCCTGGACTTCTTGGTTCCACCACCAGGTCTCCTTATCCTCTTTCTTCCTTCCGGATGTCACACCAAGTACATTTCTAGCCGTCTGCCTGATCACTTCTGCAGTAGTTTCCCAGCAATCCGGTAGCTCTTCAACACCTCCCAGTGCCCGTGTTAACTCCTGCCTGAATTCCACCTTACAGTCCTGCTCCTTCAGCTTCCACCACTTGATCCTCGGCTTTGCCCTCACTTTCCTCCTCTTCTTGACCTCCAAGGTCATCCTACAGACCACCATCCTATGCTGTTTAGCTACACTCTCCCCTGTCACTACTTTGCAGTCTCTGATCTCTTTCAAACTGACCCTCCTGCAAAGAATATAATCCACCTGTGAGCATCTTCCTCCACTCTTATACGTCACCCTGTGCTCCTCCCTCTTCTTAAAATAAGTATTAACTACAGCCATTTCCATCCTTCTTGCAAAATCAACAACCATCTGACCCTCAGCATTCCTCTCCTTGACACCATGCCTACCCATCACCTCCTCATCACCTCTGTTCCCTTCACCAACATGACCATTAAAATCTGCACCAATCACCACTCTCTCTCCCCTGGGTATACTCTCTATCACTTCATCGAACTCACTCCAGAATTTTTCCTTCACTTTCATCTTACAACCAACTTGTGGAGCATAAGCACTAACAATATTCATTATCACACCTTCAACTTCCAGCTTCAAACTCATCACCCTCCCTGACACCCTCTTCACCTCCAAAACACTCTCCACATGCTCTTCCTTCAGGATAACACCTCCCCCATTCCTCCTTCTATCCACACCATAGTAGAACAGTTTAAACCCCCCTCCAATACACCTGGCCTTACTACCCTTCCATCTAGTCTCTTGCACACACAAAATGTCAACCTTCCTTCTCTCCATCATATCAGCTAATTCTCTACCTTTACCAGTCATGCTGCCAACATTCAAAGTCCCTACCCTCACTTCCACTCTCCTCTCCTTCTTTCTCTCCTTCTCCCTCTGGACATGCCTTCCTCCTCTTCTTCTTCTTCTTTGGCCAACAGTAGTCCAATTTCCACCAGCACCCTGTAGGCTAACAGCACTGATGGCGGTCGTTGTTAACCCGGGCCTCGACCGATCCGGTATGGAATTCTGTATCGTTGTCCGCATATTGATTTGGCAAAGTTTTACACCGGATGCCCTTCCTGACGTAACCCTCCCCATTTACCCGGGCTTGGGACCGGCACGAAGAAATACACTGGCTTGTGCATCCCTAGTGGCTGGGTTTTGTTTTATTTTATATATATATATATATATAAAAAACATTTCTGTTGCACTTACTGAGCTCCTGCACGCAGTCATTCACCAGCTGCTGCTCCTTCTCCTCATACGTCTCCGTCTCTGACTTCAGATGGGTCGCCTGCACAGAAAGATACAGTACAGACTTACATACACGGACAAGGTCTCAACAGAACCGGTGATCGGGGAACAGACACCACTGGGACCCTCCAGAATTGTCCAGACGTCTCATCACAGCATACCTAAAGCAGCAGAGCCATAACATAACTGAGTTACTGTTTTCCGCATTACATTTTGACCAGCCCATCATCATCATCATCATAATAATTACTTTTATTTAAAATGATGTTAATATGGCTATGGTGCCCCCTGCTGGACAGTTTGTGTGGGTTACTCGATTTAAGTGATCATACAAAACTGACATAAAAGTATAAATAATGAAACTCCCACTCAGCAGAAAAGACATCTACACAAACATGATACACACACACACACCTCTGATCTGAGAGAGAGATTCTCCTCCTCCAGGTCCTGGAGTTTCCTCTGCAGGATGTCCAGTGTAGATCCGATGGGGACGCCCCCAACCGCCCGACTCTGTCGACCCCTGGAAACACGATTCACGCTAATACGTTACCATGGCTACCACTACAGTAATACAAGTACATTGTGACCGATTATAGAATGACAGAAAAAATAATTGCCCCCATTAGTTACTAAACACACCCAGGATTAGATCCTGCCAGGCAGGATTTAAAAAGAAAAAAAAAAAAAAAAAAAAAAAAAAACAACACCACCTTTCCAGAAATGCGGGAAAGCAGCACACAAAGCCACAGTCAAGAGAAATTCCAGAAGAGATGGGAAAGAACATTGCCTGTCAATAAACAACACCCCCCATTATTTTAAATGGGATATTTGAGAATGGGCCGCAATTTGAATGAGCCAATCAGAACGAAGCTCCCGTTTAAATAACAAAAATACTCCATTTCATGCTTTAAAAGGATAAAGAGAGGCTAGGATATAATGTCTAAAGAAGATTTACGACTCGTTCCTCAAAACAACAAAAATGAGGTATGGGCCACTCGAAACAGAACCTTCTTAAAGGAAAGGTTTCGCAGGAAAATCATATTTTTTGGACAATTTTCCACTTCTTACATGCATTCCATCAGCAGACAGTAAGTAAATTTGAGTTTTTGCTGAGTCATTTTTTAAATGATTAAATGACCGAGTTGGCCCTCCTTTCACGTGGGACGGTCCGACATGGAGGAGCCCAATTTATTTACAGCCCATTTTGTAGCACCAGGAGCCTGAGGTGTTCTACAGAATAAACGACAGGCAGGCAGACTGACGTGGGAGAAACAGCCTCCTCCTCGCTCTCCTCCACCGTGTTGGTGTAGAACTGCAGCAGCTCATCTTTCAGATTTAACTCATGATGGAGCTGAGCCACCTGAGACAGAAGGAGAGAGAGAGAGAGAGAGAGAGAGAGAGACTTTAAATCCGTTTAAAATACATGCGTTTTAGAGGCTTCTAAACCAACATGAGAGAACAACACTTGGATTCCTTCGAAAAGGGTCCTCACCTCCTCTCTGATGGTCCCCACTTGCTCCTCTAGGTACCCGTTCTGCTCGGACAAGGCCCGGTTCCTCTTCAGGAGTGACTGGCCGATCCGGGCCGCCAGCTCCAGGTCTCGCTCTTTCTGCAGAGAGACATTCGTACATGATCTCTATATCTTTCCTGCCAATGCTGTGAAAACTCAATACAATCATTAAAAGGTCAGTTTTATTTATAAGATATGTTATTCCGCCACGTTTGGAGACCAAATCTGTTCACTTGCCCAGTTAAAGTGCAGATAAACGTATTTCTCTGGAAATTATTTGGGCTATTTGGGCGATTGTGGATTTGCCGTTTGTTAGCAACATTAGCCTCTAAGCTCCAGTTTCAAACTAAATAAGCAACATCTGGATACTAAACATGTCTTGGTGGACTGACCACATCTTGAGCACATGGGAAAACTTTGTTCAGATTTACAGGAATAATTCTGCCAAAAGGTCAAAGTTTTTTTTTATTATTATTAATTAATATTAATAAGTGTTTACTTATTTTTACTTTATATTATGGTTATATAAATGTTGCAAAACATCATTTTAAAAATTATTTATCCTGAAAGGTATTCAAAGTAAATGAGACATTTTTTTGAGTGGGCGTGGCCAAACCTGCCAGGGACACTTAATCCTGCTTTTGTGGCTAAAAATCTGGAGATTAGTGTCAGGTAAAACAGCTTCCCACCTCTTCCAGAAGTCTGGTGACAGCATCGATGTCATTGTAGGTCTTAGTCATCTGGCCCACTCGTTCAGCGCATAGCACTGTGGGTAAAAACACACAAACACACACCAGAGACCAGTTGTAAAATGAACCTCTCTTGAACGGGAATATGTGACCGAGGAGCCATAAAGAAAATGATACGTTGGTCTAAACTGACGCTAAATCCGTCCCATTTCATTTTAAATAGAGAAAAAAAATTTTAATCAATAAAAATGGTCCGTTTAGAGGGTCAGTTTCCCAGTGCGAGCAGACTCAGGCCATTCCTCGATTGACCTTACATCATCGTCCCAACACCAACCTCGCTGCTCAGTCAGGCGTGATTGCCCGGGCAACCGCTGCCATGGCAACGTTACTCAGCAACCGCATCCACAGTCAGCCACAATCAGATCAGCTAACTCCAGTGTTTCAACACACACACACACGTTCAGAAAGGCAGGCCGGTAATGACCTCGCAGAGACACGTCTCACGCAATGAAAGCAAGTGTTTTAAAAAACTTAAAGCGAGGACCGATATTGTTCAGAGTCTTTCTGTGTAAAGCACTTCAGCTGAAGCTGCTGTGTGGAGGAGTGGAGGAAAATGCAGCTGCTGGAACTTTTAGGTCAAGGATGCTCGATGTGGGCGATTTGGAAGCGACGCAGCGATTCTGCCTGTTTCAGACAATTTCACATCAATAAAGCACATCTCACCAACACGGCCTGGCAACTTTTGGTGAGAAGTGCAGACTTATTCCTCTGCAAATGATCAGCTGAGCAGTTTCTGTGTGAAAAACGCAGTTTCACCCAGAGCAGCGCGAGTCCGGAAACAGACCTGCATCACTCTGGTCCTCATTTAAAGTCTAAAACAGCAGAAGAGCTCATTTATCAGAACAAACAATCGGGGACAGGACATACCAACAACATGCTGGAATTAAAATGGACATTTTATACCTGAATCCACCTTTATACACACACACACACACACACACACACTTCAGTGTCCCATGACTTTAGTCAGAGACTCAAACCTACACTAGCAAACAGACAGACACATGGCCAGACAAATAAACAGAGCTTGAGATTTTTGAAAAATTCAAAGGAGAGGAGTTGTGAAAGAGCAAAGTTTTAAATAAATACATTAATTAATTAATACAAGTTTGACAAAAACGAGGGGAGAAAAGAAAGAGTGAGAGACAGACAGAATGAGAGAATAGGTGAGAGGCAGACAGAGAGACAGCGAGAGAGACAGAGACACAGAAGCAGAGAGAGCGAGCTTAAATTCAGAAGACTATAAAAGACCTAAAAGCGCTTCAGATCCAGATCTGCCATCTAACCCCCCACCATACCGTCAGCACCACCAGCGCACGTCTCGCAGAACCATTCCAGCTCTAAGAGATCGTCCTCAGAGCTCCTGTCCATCCTCACACTCCTCCTTCCCTCCCTCGCGCTCTCTGATCAGGAGGACAGACAGGAACAGAAAGGGAATGGAAACTAAAGCTGCTCTGCTAACAGCTCTGTAAAGTAATGCCGGTTCTGCTTGGAGGGGAGAATCAGAGAGAGAGAGAGAGAGAGAGAGAGAGAGAGAGAGAGACCTTATGAAAAAGCATAATAGTAGCGTTTACGGTAGCGCGTGTGTGTGTGTGTGTGTGTGTGTGTTTGGTGCCGTTGGATTGTTGCTGCTGAACAGTCCACCAACCAGAAATATATATATAATATCCAGAGAACAACACAATCAGACCAAAAACAAAAACAATCATCATCACCTTCACGGGACCAACAGATGAGACGTGTCTAAAAGAGTGGACGAGCCCAAGCTTTTCCTACCAGTCCCCAAACCCCATCCCCAAACCTCTTCTCTGATCCCTAGACCAAGGCTGGACCAGGGCCACTTATATATATATATATATATTATATACACACACATGCACCACAGGACAAAAAGTACAAAAAGAAATAGTGCACTCATATATTGTGAGGATAAACACGGTCGTTGCCTCGTTCACTCACTCACACACACGCCTTGAAATCTATTTACGCTTTAGGATTTGCGTCACGAGGCTCTGGCTTCTCTTATTGATGCCTGTGATCGACTGCCTGACATCGTTGTGCTTGTGTGTGTGTGTGTGTGTGTGTGTGTGTGCGCGCTGATGTGTAAAAACCATAGTGACCAGTTCCCATTCTTTGGCCTAATGTACGCTTTTTGCCTTTCAGTTTGGGGAAGAAATCTATATGTTACATAATTAATTGTATCTTTTAAAGGTCTAGGTCTGGTCTAGTTATGGAAGGAGAAAGAGGAGAGAACAGTATTACACAGAATAGTTTATAATATTTTACAGCAACCAGGGGAAAAAAGAACTACTGTACCCTGCCTGCACCTCTCCTCCACAATGTTATACATCAAAAATACATTTAAGGCCAAATACATCTCAAAACCTCAAATTTAGATTCATTACATGTAATGACTTTCAGAAGCACTGACGTCCGGTTCCGTTCCCTGGAGCACCAAACCCACTCGGAGCGACCTTGCTTCCATCTGAAATTATGCAGGAATCTAGAACATTTGCAGATCCCATTATTGTATGTACACAAGCAGCATCTTAAAACAAAGATTCGGACCCAAAAAAAAAAAAAAAAAAAAAAAAATTATCTTGTGTACTAAATATAGTCAACCAGCGGAGTCAGTTATATTTGTAGGCTTGCTTAAGTGGCTTCTGATCAGTTTTTATAAAAATAGGCCATTAAAAAAACACTAGAATGTTAAAAACAACAGCAGTAGAAGTCGTCTGTATTTGCAGGATTATATTTAAGATTTTTGTTGTATTTATTAGAAGATTTTTGGCCACTGTGTGAGCATTTGCCATCCCCTTAGTGGAAGCTTCCCCGGATGGGTTCTCATACCTGCATAAATCACGCTCAGTAGGACGTGGTGGAGGCCTGGCTGCAATTTTTGATGAATCATTTAAGGTTGATTCAAAAACTACTGAGAGCTTCCACACATTCGAAGTGATGCTGCTGAGCATTAGGTCTGATTTAGCGCTCCATATCCTATTAGTTTATAGACCTCCAGGACCATATGCTGCCTTTATCAATGAATTTGGCAATCTGCTCTCTGACTTGGTTGTTAGGTTTACTAGATTCATGATGTTAGGCGACTTTAACATACATGTTGATACAGAGACGGATGCAGGTGCCAAAAGCTTCCTAACGCTCCTCGATTCTGTCGGTTGCACCCAGCATATATCAAGACCTACCCATGTACAAGGACACACGTTAGATCTAATTATCTCGTATGGACTTGACATTGATACTGTACTGGTCCACTCCTTAAATAAACTTTGTTCTGATCATTCTTTAATCACGTTTGAGATTAATATGTCTCCACCGTACCTCAGTGAACGGACTAGTACAACACGACACCTAAACAGGGCTAAATGTGTTCAGTTTATGGAGGCTGTAACAGAGAGAGACTTCACCTGTAACAAAACTGTTAATGACATCACCGACATGTACAATACAGTAGTTGGGCAGATCCTTGATCAGGTCGCCCCAATTAAGACAAAGAAGGTCAGAACTATCAGGCACTCTCCCTGGTTCAATGATCACACACGGGCTGCTAAGCGGGAGTGCCGTAAGCTAGAACGCAGATGGAAGACAACAGGTCTCCAAGCCTCTCAGGCTTTATGGTCTGCTAAACTAAAACAATATAAGAAAGCTCTATATAGTGCTCGCACTGAGTACTATTCAAAGCTTATTGAAAACAACAAGCATAACCCCCGCTATTTATTTCAGACATTCGCTCAGCTAACAGACAAAACTGATAAAAGGCCAGCATGTAGTATTACTAACGATAGGTTTCTTAAGTTTTTTAATGATAAAATTAACAACATTAGGCTCCAAATGTGCCCTATTAGCCCTCAAATTAATCCACTAGCTGAACAGTGCTCACAATATTTTAGTGATTTTAATCTCATCGATAACTCTGAGCTAATTTCTGTTATAGCCAAAGCAAACTCCACGACCTGTCGGTTAGATCCCATTCCAACCAAGCTCCTGAAGGAATCCTTAGGAATACTATCAACACCTATACTTGATATCATGAACGCATCCTTGACCTCAGGTGTAGTCCCCAATCAGTTTAAAACAGCAGTGGTTAGACCACAGCTTAAAAAACCTAACTTGGACCCTCACTCACCAAGTAATTATAGACCATCTCTAATGTCCCGTTTCTCTCTAAGATTCTAGAAAAACTAGTTGCGAGACTGCAGTCACATCTAGACACTCATAACCTCTTAGATAAATTCCAATCAGGCTTCCGGCTTGGCCATAGCACAGAAACTGCTCTAACTAGAGTGGTGAATGATATAATGGTCTCGAGTGATGCAGGAAACATTACTGTTCTTGTTCTGTTAGATCTTAGTGCTGCGTTCCACACGGTAGATCACTCCATTTTAGTAAATAGGCTTCACTCCACCATTGGCATTAGCGGAACAGCCCTTAAATGGTTCAACTCCTATCTCACAAACCGTTACTACTTCATCCAAATGGATGATTATGGCACCCCCTCACCTATGTCACTAGTTAACTATGGAGTCCCACAAGGGTCGGTGTTGGGCCCAGTGCTCTTCTCCCTCTACATGCTCCCACTAAGCACTATTATACGGAAGCATAATGTTAGTTACCACTCCTACGCTGATGACACTCAGCTATACTTATCTTTTAAATCATGTGATAAAGCATCAACCAGCACTTTAATTAGCTCCTCAGTGATATTAGGGATTGGATGAATAACAACTTCCTCTCACTAAACCCTGAAAAAACTGAGCTGCTCTTGTTTTGTAGTAGTGATGTAGACAGGGCCAACTTCATTTCGCATATCCGGGATGCAGGGTTGAAGTTTTCAGTTAGTACTCTGGCACATAACCTTGGTGTTATTTTCGATTCAAATCTTTCATTTAATCCCCGTGTTACTGCAGTTGCGAAGACATGCTTCCTGCACCTTCGGAACATTACAAACTACGGCGCTTTCTGTCAATGGAAGACACGGCGAAAGTAGTAGTACATGCATTTGTATACAGTAGATTAGATTACTGTAACGCCCTACTTTCTGGAAGCCCTCAGGGCACATTAAGCACCCTACAGCGCATTCAGAACACAGCCGCTAGGATTGTTAGCAGGAGCAGGAAGTACGACCACATCACTCCCATACTCTCCTCGCTTCACTGGCTTCCTGTTAGGGTTGACTTCAAGGTCCTCCTCTTAACCTACAAGGCACTTAAAGGTCTTGCCCCAATATACCTAACCGAACTGCTTAATACCTACACACCTAACCGCCCACTTAGATCCCAGAATAAAGATCTCCTAATTGTCCCTCCATAAATAAATGTATAGGAGCACGAGCCTTCAGTTACAGGGCCCCTAGATTGTGGAACAGCTTGCCTGCTTCTGTACGGGATGCCGATTCAGTCTCTGTCTTTAAATCACGGCCGAAGACTTACTTCTTTAGGTTAGCTTACCCGCACCAATCACCATAGTGCACCACTAGTAATGTCGCTGGTGCTGCTGTACATGCCATCGCACTGTTTCATTTCTGTGTCTGTCACTACTGGATCCTGCTCATTACTGACCCCCTCATTCCATTTCTCTCCCCACATGTCCGGGGGGGCCCATTGTGGTCATCACCTGAGTCCAATGCTGAACTACCATCTGGTCTGTGTGATGCATCTGATGCGCCAAGAGACCCTGGCGGCTCATTGGTACCTGGAAGCAACTTGGGACTCCTCACTGATCCTGGAGTTTAAAACCAAACTAACTCTGTACTGTTAGTATACCCAAGGGGGTTGGGTAGCCGGTTGACCTTGGACCCTCAGAGGTTTTTTTTCTCCACATAGTGGAGTTTTTGGTTCCTCTCCTCCGTAGTCATCCGGCTTAAACATCTTAAACATCTATTACTGTAACCTGTTATCAATGTAAAGTGCCTTGGGGCAACTTTGTTGTAAAAGGCGCTATACAAGAATAAATTGAATTGAATTTGCAGCTTTTTGTTAATATATTCTCATGAAAAGAGCCTTAAAATTCACATTTAACTACGAGCTACAGTGAGAAGTTCATGTCCATCAGTGAAACCGACCTGTGATGCATTTACAAAGTGAAAGTGACTATTCATTGTGAAACACAGCACAGCACACAGTGAGCCACAATGAAATTCTACTTCTGCTTTTAACCCACACACCCACACAGTACGGCAGCTATTTAAAGCGCCCGGGGGCAGTGATGGGGACGGTACCTTGCTTAAAGGTACCTCAGGGAAACCTCCTGGTCTGGGTTTTGAACTCACGACCTTCTGACCCTCTGCAGCTTCCTCTTTCACACATGCATGTCCTTTCTCACCACATCCATAAACCACCTCTTTGTCCTTCCTCTTCTTCTCCTTCTTGGCAGCTCCACCCTCAACATCCTCCTCCTGATGTTCTCTGCACCAACGCAATCTCACTTCTCAGACTTTGTCTCCAAACTGTCCAACCTTATCTGTCCCTCTAATATACTCCTTACTAATTCGTCACTCTCTCAGTAGGGGCAGCGGTGGCCTAGCGGTTAGGGACTAGGCCCCTGGGTCGGAAGGTCATGGGTTTGAATCCCTTACCTGTAGGTTGCCCTGAGGTACCCTTGAGCAAGGAACCATCCCCATTATTGCTCCCTGGGTGCATCTCTCTGGACTTACAGAACACTCCGTACCTCCATGTCTATACATTTAAAAACCTTACATTTCAGCTTTTTTCTGTATCTATTCTAAATTATTCCATTTCTACAGTGAAGTATTGAGTACTTAATAGAACATAATGAGTATCTATGATGAGCCTCAGGATTTAAGGAGTTCAAAAAACTCATATGGAAGAGGCAAGGATAATGAGAGCACATCCATTATCACACACACCCCAGATCACTTACAGAAGTAGTTGAGGGTCTCCTCGATCTGCTCGGAGGTCAGATCGATGCGTGTGTCCGGGGAGATAAGAGGTGTGTGCAGCCAGTCGTCGTGGTCATATCCATACACACAGTCAGCCCTCAGCCTGTAGACGGGGAGCTTCTCCTCCAGCAGGCTAATAATCTCCACCTCTGGGAGCTCTGTGCTGTTACACACATCTACAGACAGACAGACAGACAGACAGACAGACAGAGAGAGAGGATTAGAGGTGGACAAAAGGAGAAATTGGAAAGAGACAGAAAGCAGGGGAGAAATTGGAGAGAAAGAAACAAAAAGAATCAGGAAGGAGAGAGGGAGAAGAAGAGGGAAGGAGAGAAATGTATTATTTTAGTAGTTATGTAGAGAGAAATAAAAGAGGAAATGGAGGGGAGAGAGAGAGAGAGAGAGAGAGAGAGAGAGAGAGAGAGAGTAATGGACATCAGGGTAAACCGTGAGAAACCCCTGTGAACTCCTGAGGCTCATTCATGCAGCATTTGAGTCCGAATATAAATTCTAATGAAGTGGAACACCTAGTGGCAGATCTTGGAACAGCACAACTGCCAATTTCCAGATAAACACACTTTCTATCAACAACCAATCAAACGAGTTCATTTAAAGTCGCCCTGCACACTGACCTGTGATGGTCTCAGCGTCCCGGTACACGGTGTGTGGAGGCAGAGGCGTAGGTTCGACTGTTCCTTCCCCTACATACTGCACCTCTTGGCTGGACTCACGTTGGACGGGCGTGTCTGGATCGCTTCTGGACCGCTCAGAGCCCGGCTCGTCCAGCTTGGCAACTTCTCACCAGGGAACAGGAACTGCTGCCATGGGACGCGTCGACCTCCTGCGGCCTGAAAAACACGAGAGAGGCTTGAAAGGCTTCTTTAAAAGGATGTAGAAAACACGCCGACATCCCTTTCACTCCACAGTCCATAACGATCACGTATGGCTCGTTTTAAAAATCACGGCTCTTGTGGGGTCACAAATATCAATCGGCCGACAGCAGCGCAGCACCGCCCACTCACAATGAAGTTATAAGATAAGTTTCAATTCTTGGAACAAGCTCAGGGAAGCCAATCAGAACAGATGTTATTTACATATATCTGTCTTAAAGGCACAGTAACAAATATTGGATATGAAATAAAAAAAATTAAAATTAAAAAAAAAAAAGGAAAGACTATGTGTGTGAATAAGGGGAAAATAATTAAATGTGTTCATTTTTCACCCCCCCCCCCCTTTTTTTTTAGCTGTTTTTAACAGAAATTTTTAACAGCTGTTTTTAATTAGAAAAGGAGGGAATTTCCTTTCTATACCAACAGCTTTAACAACTACTTGTGGCCTTCATAACCCAACCAATAGAATACAAATGTCATACCAGGACGTTTTTTTTATATTTATCACACCATGAATTCATTGATTTGCTTTTTAACTCAACATTTCTGCATAATCAGAAAACTGTGCTGGTCCCGAGGGGAACTGCTTATGCTACTGCACAGACAGACAGACAGGTAGACAGACAGACAGCAGCACAAGAAGACACAAAGAACATAAAATTGATGCCTAAAAAAATACGTAGAGTAAGTAAGTAATTTCTAAATATCAAATAAACTGGGCACTCCATATTACAAAACTTCTAAATAAAGTTGGAACCAATGGTACCAGACATCCTGCCTCTAATGCCTACCTCCAAAAATTATTAGTGTCAGAAAGATATGTTACTTTTACAGTTACATTACATCCATCAGCATGAAATGGTTATAAACACACTCTCTCAGGCCTTTAGTGAAAAGATTGAAAGATTGGGGCAGCGGTGGCCTGGTGGTTAGGGATCTAATTCCAGGCCAGTAGGTTGCCCTGAGGTACCCTTGAGCAAGGTACCGTCCCCATCACTGCTCCCTGGACGCTTTCAATAGCTGACCCCTGCTGCACTGTGTGTGTGTGGGTTACAAAATTTGGTCCAAAATGAGTGCAGATTCACTGGTCATGATGTTGACCTCTCATGACCCCTGAGCCAACAATCTGAGAGATTAAGTGAACATTTGACACCAAATTTCACATGGGATGCTTTAACATCTCGAAGAAAGCTGCCCTTGAGTGATTATTGCAGAAATTAAGGAGAAAGACCACTTTAAAATAATACATTTTTAGTCCAGACTGACGGACGCTTTCGAATCACGTGACTTTGAAAGGGGCGGAGCCGCGGCGGTTCAGAATGCGCATGCGCGCGCGGCACCGATTCCGAAAAAACAATGAGTAAACTCCATAAAACGTAAAAACGAAGCCTCAGATTAATGCACACACTGGTACGAGGGTCTGATAAAACGTCTGTGGAAACTCACAGTGAACGCCGATGATGAGGGTCAGCTCCTCACGTGAGAAATTTACAGAAAATCGAAGGAGATTTTGGGAGGTGACGGTGATGGCGTTGTGGTCCAGATCCTGAGGAGGATGCTGCCTTGGGTCTCCTAGCAACAGAGTGATGCTGAGATGGAGCTCTTATTCAAAGTGATGCTGAATTCCCCCTGATGTTCAGCGTGTCCTCCTCTGAACACAAGCCGGCCAGTCCTCCATGCCTTGCCTTTCCTCTCCTGTCCTCTACCCACCCCTCTTCTCTCTCTTTCCTCCTGCTCCTCCCCTTTTTTGGTCCCATCAGAGCGTCAGCAGATCAGGCTGTGACGTCACCTCCCTCTGCAGCGTGTCAGACTGCAATGGCAGAGGTCAGGGGGGTGTGTTATATAGGCCTCGGATTGCTGTCTCAGAGTTATTTCCTTTCATCAAATCTTTTTCTTTCTATCTTTCTTTTGCATTCACATTTAATGCTTTGGCAGATGCTCCTCAAAAGCAACATACAAGTACAGAACGGCATCTGAGATACAGAGCAGTAGAGCTCTAAATGCGACATAATGTAAATAAACGGAATGTACAAAGTATACATTCAGCAGGATAAGAGGTGATTAAGAAGTGAATAGTGGCACTGAGGCCCGTTGGAGAGTTTTAAGTAAATAAAAGCCTGCATTGTAAAATCAGCCCTGAACACGGTCTTTGGACTGTTTATGAACTCTTACGCACAAAGACTCCTTTGTTTTTCTGTCCGGTCTCTTAAAATGGCTCAGGGAGGGGTCCTGCCATCCAGCCGTCTGCTTCTCAAAGCAGCTGTCCTTCAAAATACGTCCTCTGATAGGGAGTGTTCCTTGTCTGTAAAGCAAAATATATTTCTCTGGAGGATGTGACACCCCCATAGGGGGCTAATAGGGCATAGAGGAAGTAATGGGTAGATGAGGAGAGCGTCGGAGGGAGTTGACTTCCATCCAACCACTATATAACCAAGATGAGAATATCTACAATCCAGACAGAGAAGACTCTTCTAACTTTCATTCTATGAGCTGTTTATCTTAACCATTTGGGCATGTGGTGCTCAGAGAGAAGCATCCTGGACAGGTAGCCCATTCATCATATGCCAGACAGCTTGAGGCCCGTCCGCAGTCCACCTGACCCGTCTTTGGACTGTGGGAGGAAACTGAAGCTCCTAAAAACATGCAGAGACAGGAAGAACAAACTCCACACTGAAAGAACCTGTTGGGTATGGAACCCTGAACCTTCTTGCTGTGAAATGACAGCTTTAACGACTGATTTTAACACTTTGTTGGGGGAAATTAAGCATGTTCTGAGCAAAATCCTAACCTTTAGACACTCCTAGCATGGAAAAGGTCAAGCTTGGTCAAGAACACAACTTGCATCGTTATGAGTTCTCCAACATTCACTTGGTCCCCTAATACCTGGGTTGAAATCTCACCCAGCATGAGCGTCATATTCAGCTACTACAACTTACTCTCCATTCTGATTGAGGTTTAGATGTCCTTGACGTTCACTCTGGGAACTAAAACCAGTAGTGATAGTACTGCTGAGATACTAACACTGTAGACTGGGTCCTGGGTAGCAACGCATCTTCACCAAATCCAGTGAATCAGATTCAGGATGAAAATTCAAAGAGCATTTAATTCCTAGAACTAGTATTCAGCTTTACTCCATGTTATGTATATGTATATAAAATCATATCAATCAGCCTCAGAGTTGATGATTCTGTGTATTTTTAGCGCTTTGTCAAAGCAATGCCCAGCATGCTTTGCACAGATTCGTCATATAACCGCTGGGAAAGGTAGAGGCTGATTCTACTTTGAGCTTTCTGTCCATAGTGTTAACAATCTGGCTTCCATCCATCCATCCATTACATGAGCTGCTATTCTTTACAGTCTTGGGGGATGCAGGAGCTTGTCCCATCGGGTGAAGGGCAGAGAAATATCCTGAACAGGCCATATAGCAGTTGTAGCTCCTCCAACCTTCAAAATGCATCACCCAAAGGCAGTTTTTCCTTTCTTTGAACCAGAAACTGCAAAGCTATAGATTAAGCCATGGTTTCCCTTTTTCATTTTGGCCTAAGATACCCTTTAAGCATGAGCAATATGGCAAAAAGAAGACAACACAAATACTCAAAGCCCTTTTCACGATTCGCAGCACATTTCAACCGTGGACTGAGGTGTAGGAGCAAGTCATAAGGGACAATGTACAACAGTAAAATTAAAAAATGGCCATCGTCAGTCATCTTCCCTACAGTCCCTGACCCATTTGGATTAACCTGCGACCTTAACAGATTGAGTCAGTGATGCTATGCATGTGTAACGGTGTATAAGGGGAAGAAAAGGTGTATAAAGTTGACTTAAAAGGTCAGCAAAATGTATTATTTAGTTTCACTTCAAGGGAGCCATAATCCCAATTATCACCAGTGGAACAGATGATAAATGTTGGAACATATTGCCAGCCCTGTAATTATTACTGGTCCTCGATGAGAACAAAAGCACAAGTTATGGTCTGGAATTTGTGAGACAGCAAAGCATCACCAGTAGAGGACAGCAGATCCCTTTTATAGAACATCACTCTCAGAATCTCTCCTACTCCTATTTAGTCTGTCATGTTAGTTCTGAGTTCTTCATGAAAATGAGGTATTAAATTATATATCTGCCTGTTGGCTCACTGACGCTGTCACTCTTAAGGAGAAGGTCCTGAGTTTGAGTCCCAGTCAGGGCTGCAGTGGGTTCTTTCTGTGTGGAGCTTGCATGGTCACCCCATGGACGGATGGATGGATGGATGGATGGATGGATGGATGGATGGAAATGGGATGGAATTTAATATCATATCAAATTTAACATCCTTTAATGTAAGTCAAGAAATACTACAATTTAGAGAAAAATCCATCTTTTAAGAATTGTATTGAGAACTTATCCCTGCGATGGGCTGGCGACCTGTCCAGGGGGCGTCCCCCGTCCTCGCCCTGTGTGCACTGGGTTGGACATCAGCACTCCCCCGCGACCCTGTTTGGGACAAGCGGCAGATAATGGATGGATGGATATTGAGAACTTAATTCAAAAATACTATTTAATCAATACATTTAAGTCCATAATTTATATTACTTGTCAACTCCATATTGCTTTCAGATGCTACATGCTCAAGTTTCCTCATTTAAAAAAAATCTCTTTCAAATCAGCTCATTTTCATCAATTACTTTTATTTGTTAGGTCAGCTTATAAAGTCAGTATGCTTTTGTCTACCAAATAAGTCACAATCCCTTTTTAAAGGTTAATTTTCTTCCAAAACGCCAGACTTTCTTGTATTTTTAATGTAACGTTGAAGAGCAAGCTGAAGGATAAGGTTTTTGTCTCTCACTTTCAGGGCAGTCTCTGTGCCTGAGCAGTTTCAGAAGCAGTGTGGGATCATCTCCATGGAGAACTGGAAACAAACAGCAGCCGACGTCCCAAGAAGAGCTTTGGGACGTCCTTCGAGAAGCCTGGAGGTGTGTTCCTAAAGATGACTTAAAGAAATGAGCTGGGTTAAGGGAGTTCAGGCTGTGCTGAAGAATGAAGGTGGTCAAAACAAATTTAAATTTAAATAGAATTCTACAAACCCTCTTTGTGTTTAGACTGGATTTATGTTGAAAGTAAATTTACCGATGTTTCAATAAATCACTGCAACCATTGTCTCAATGCCCTAAAAATATAAATAAATGAGGCTTTTCCACAGTACTGTAGATGAAAGACCTCTGTTCTGACTAGCTGCTGGACTGAAACTTCATGAACAGGTCTAAACTGCTGCGAGACATGGATTACTCATGTAAGAAGGCTGTATTTAGAATACAGTGATGAAAGAAGGTCAGGACAACTTGCTGTAGAACCTCACCAGGCCTCAGTGGAGCCACTCCCCAGTTTGCACCAGATTGCCCAGCACTATAGCCATTCTGAAACAGGAAAATATGGACTTTTGGTCTATTTTTGACAACAAAAACTCTTTATTGGTGTATATTTTTAGCTTTAAAATCAACACTCACTCTTTGGGTTCTTCTATGGCATCGCTCCACAGAACTCTACAAACACTTAAGCATGTTTTCCAGTGTTCAGTCTGCAGTCCTTTAGAGCGATGACCAGCATTATCTTCTCAGGTGCAACCTCGGTCCAGAAAAAACTGATTCCGTCTCTTGCAGTTTGCATGACAGAGAGTGACTGAATGTCCTTTGCAGGTGTCTGCGGAGGCCGGCGATGACATCTTCCTTCCTGACATCACCCTGGGGGAATGTTATCTTCTCACGCAGGGCTTCGCTCAGACAGACAGTGTCCTGGCAACCTTCCCGCTCAACACGACTGCTTCCTCTGGACCAAATTTGGCAACCCGTGCAGGTACCATCTTTGGCAGTGTCTTCTGCTCTTGATCAGGCTGCATGGAGAACAAAGGTTTGTGCCGACCCGCCACGTTTCATTCCAGTATTCTCAAATACCCCTGTTCTTGAACGCTTGTTCACTAGACCTTTAGATTTATATCAAATACCAAACCCAGAGGAAGACTAATTCAGTCAGGCATATGAAACTTTGCTCATAACATGCATGTTTATGCCTGGAATGCAATATTAAAAATACACTTCATGGCCAAACGTATGTAGACATTTGGCCCTTAAATCTATGGAAGCTTGCTGGACTTCCCATTCTAAATCCATGAGTATTAAGTACTAGAATATATAATTCTATAAATATTAATATATATACAGAATCCTGCAAACTATCTTTGTGTTGGGGTGTTAATATGAACCTATTTTGGGCCTCCACTCCTCTGGGGAGACTTTCCCCAAGATTATGGGGTATGAGTTAGTACTGATTCAGTCAAAAGGGCATGAGCTGGAAGAGAATCATTGTCCCAGATGTGTTCAGTGGGGCTGTCTGCTGTCCCTCCACAACAAGTTTGTCCAACCAATTCGGCACAGTGAGGACAAGGCCTTCCCTGTTCTCTTGTCACAAAGTTGAAAGTGAAAGTGAAAGTGACAACCCTTGTCATTGCGAGGTCATGGCACAGCACACATGAACCACAACGAAATTGGACCTCTGCATTTAACCCATACACACGTGCAGCAGTGGGCAGCTATTGAAAGCGCCCGGGGAGCAGTGATGGGGACGGTACCTTGCTCAAGGGTACCTCAGGGCAACCCACTGGGGTGGGAATCGAACCCACAATCTTCCGATGCAGGGCCAACTCCCTAACCACTAGGCCACCGCTGCCCCATGAAGAAAGTAAGTTGGAGAAATAAAATCATCTAGAGACTGAAAAACAACCCCAGCCTAAAATTTTGCTATTCCTTCCAGCAGGCAGCGCTCTCGCGATATTCACCAAACCACACCCAAACCCAGTGTTAGGGACTTGATCCGAGATCAGAAAGTCATGGATTTGAGTCGCAGACCTGTAGGTTACTCTGAAGTTCTCTTTAGCAGGGTACTGTCCCCACCACTGCCACTGAATGTTTAGCTGAACATGGTGTGAATGGGTTAAAGAGGAAGCATTTCGTTGGGGTTAACCGTGGTGTATTCATGGTGACAAACAGTCTCTTTCCCCCATATTTGTTAGACTAACAGATTGTGAAGCATGATTCATGTTTACGCTGTGACGGCGGCGGCTCCTCTGCAGCCGACGCTTGGCGTTGCAGATAGTGATCTTGTGTGCAGCTGCCTGTTGACCTTCATCTGCCCTGTTGTATCAGATTTTCACTTTTGTTTCTTCCTCCTGTGTGGCAGAGGCCACTTATAATCCAAAAAAGAGGTATATGCAAGAGAAATGTGGCCTTATAGTTTGATTATAATTCATTTAAGCACACTCACACTGATATAACCATTAGATTCATTAGCCAAATGAACCAGCACGAGCGCTAATATGTAAATACATGATAAATTAACAGGAAATATGGAAAAAGTGCTGTTTGGGAGACTCTTTTGCCTTTGAATGCATCGTGAATGGACTGTAAAATTGACATTTTAGGGCAAAATCTTTCACACAACAGCCATCGGGCAGTTTTGATTCATTTTGTTTAACAATTTCATGTAATAAATTTTGGAAAAGGAGCTTTTAGAGACAGAAAGCTTGTCTATTTCCACCACAGTGAACGGTTTTTGAGGTGCTTTTCTGGAAAAGGGGCGCTTCACTGACTACTAAAGTGTAACTTTCCTTCTAAAATCCAAACTCCTGCACAAGCTGGAGTGTTTCAGTTTAGTGTGAAGTGAGTTTTTTAATCATAAACAGCCCCCCCCCCCAATCATTGTCCCCAATGATGTCCCAAACTTCACAAAATCATACATTTTGTATTTGTTACTTTTGTGATAAGTGGAATGGAATATTAAATATTCCTCTTTTTTTTTCGCCTCCTCCATTGGAGCCTTGAAGGGAGATTAATGAGAACAGCTCTAATTGGGCGAAATTGGATTGAAACGCGGCCGCTGAAGATTTGCACAGAAAACTTATGAATTTTAATACCCTCCGTTGGAGTGGATATTTGTGACGGAGCCGATGCCGAACGGAGCTGTAATTTAACGATGGATGAGAGAGGGGAGGGAGAGAGAGACAGAGGGAGAGATGGGCTTGCACACTGTCACGTATCTGATTTTTTTTCATCGCTATATCAGCAATTATAGTATTTGCATCCAGAGGGAATGCAGTGTCCTCATTTTGTTGGTGGATAAATGTAGAAAGTGCCAGAGCCACAAGAAATCACAACCCCGCATGGCTCTTATCTCACAATCCTGTTATATCTCTGGCACACACTTGAGTGTGTGTGTGTGTGTGTGTGTGTGTGTGTGTGTGTTTGGCTGACTTAAAAGAGACTCAGGTCCTTGCAGGCCCACCTGTGCTTGTACAAAGGGGACGGGAGAAAGAAAAGAGTGATTGAGGGTGTGGGAGAGGTTCAATGAGTTGCAGAGAGAGAGAGAGAGAGAGAGAGAGAGAGAGAGAGAGAGAGAGAGAGCACGTCCAGACTCATCACTTCCCTCATAAGCTGCTTGAATTTTACTTCACAGCAGGACCATGTAATGGGTTTATATACGGGTTAATATCAGTATCAAGTTTTTATTGCACACAAATAAAAAAAGTCCACGTAGGATTGTCTGATGAATATGAACATCTGATGACAGACGTAATTCTGGCCAAAGATGCAAATCAGTGATTTGCACCATTCGCTGCTGGCTTTTTTGTTTACTGTAATTACTTATAAATGCTCAACATGTTGACTTATAAACAAGGTTTTCAACCATTTCTAAAAAAAAAGGTGACTTTTATTGAAAGGCGATAAGGTTACTGTCCAAACAACCAAGCGTGCGTTTACCTTTGTGCGTCCAGGGTCACATGGCATGTTTGTTGAGTCTGGAGATTCCTTTCCAGAGAACTCGCGAGAAAGGTTTGAATGCAAATTTACTCTTTAACACAAATAACACACACACCAAAAAAAAAGCAACCTGAAATTTTGTCTGTACAAACGTTGGGATACATATTAAAAAAGCATCACTTTACCTTAACTTGATTAATAGAATTCTGTCTGTTTGTCCAGCCATCCATCCATCCATTCTTTTTTTAGACCAGCTTGACCAGATTCATAGGGGTTGCTGGAGCTGCATGAACGAATGATGGGAAAATAGAAAAACACAGCCACCCCCCCCCCCCCATTTTTCCCATTTAGGGGGCAATTTAGCATCTCCAGTCCAGTTGATGTGCATGCCTTTGGGCTACGGGCAGGCAAGGTCACCACGCCCAACACAGAGCTAAGGGGCTCTATTGAGGAAAATAAAGCACTAGGCTGTGGAGAAGCTGAACTGGAGTGATGAAGCTCCATCCAAACCTCTGGATGAGTCTGAGTAGCGTTCATCATCTGGAACTAATTGTCCAGTCGGTTTTATTTCTATAGTGTTTTTACAGCTGTCATCACAGAGCAGATTTACAGAAACCCCTAGCGAGCAAAGCCAAAGGAGGCAGAGGCTGTGAAACTGCGGGAGGAACCAACACTCAGGGAAGCCGTCCTCTTCTAATCGACACTGGATACAAAAAGAGAGCAAAAGAATATGCACTATATATCTCTTTCACAATATACAGTACTGTGCAAAAGTTCTAGGCAGGTGTGAAAAAATGCTGTAAACAGAACGCTTTCAGAAATGGAAGTGTTCATCATTTATTTTCATCAGTCGACAAAATGCAGTGAATGAACAAAAGAGAATCTAAATCAGATCAATATTTGGTGTGACCACCCTTTGCCGTCAAATAGCCTCAATTCTTCTAGGTACACTTTCACACAGTTTTTGAAGGAACTCGGCTGGTAGGTTGTTCCAAACATCTTGGAGAACTGAGCACAGATCTTCTGTGGATGTAGCTTCCTCACATCCTTCTGTCTCTTCATGTGATCCAGACACACTGGATGATGTGGAGATCAGGGCTCTGTGGGGCCAGAAGAACTGATGCTGCTCTGAAGGTAAAAGGTAGAAACACCAGATATTGATCTGATTTAGATTTTTCTTTTGTTCGCTCACTTTGCATTTTGTAAATTGATCAAAATAAACAATCATTATTTATATTTCTGAAAGCGTTCTTTGTTTACAGCATTTTTTCCACACCTGCCTAAAACTTTTGCACAGTACTGTATCTCCTTTCTCTTCTTTTCTCTTCTCGTCTCTTCTCTTCTCTTCTCGTCTCTTCCCCAGTTCTCTCCTCCTTTTCTCTTTTCTTCTCTTCTCTTTTCTTTTCTTTTCTTCTCTTCTCTTCTCTTCTCGTCTCTTCACTTCTCTTCTCATCTCTTTTTGTCTCTTCTCTTCTCTTCTCTTCTCCAGTTCTCTCTCAGCTCTTCCCTCTCTGCTTTCTTTCTTATCTTTTGTTTTTTGCTCATTTTCTCTTCTCTTTTTCAGGTCTAAAGCACAGGAGCTCAGTAATTGGCTATAAGGATTGGTCTGAGGTACAGGGAACTCCAGTGATGGTCTACATGGTTTGGAGGACACTCAACTCCAGTGATGTTCTGTCTGTTTTAAAAGAACAATAAACCCCAGTGATGGTCTATCTGGTCTAAAAGAACACTAAACCCCAGTGATGGTCTACATGGTTTGGAGGACACTAAACCCCAGTGATGTTCTGTCTGTTTTAAAAGAACAATAAACCCCAGTGATGGTCTATCTGGTCTAAAAGAACACTAAACCCCAATGATGGTCTATCTGGTCTAAAGGACACTAAACCCCAATGACGGTCTATCTGGTCTAGAGTACACTAAACCCCAGTGGTGGTCTATTTGGTCTAAAGGACACTAAACCCCAGTGATGGTCTATCTGGTCTAAAGGACACTGAACCCCAGTGATGGTCTATCTGGTCTAAAGGACACTAAACCCCAGTGATGGTCTATCTGATCTAGAGTACACTAACCCCAGGGATGGTCTATCTGGTTTAGAGGACACTAAACCCAAACGATGGTTTATCAAAAGCCCACATGAAGGGGGCGGAGCTAAACTGTCTTCAGCCGAATTTGCAGATATGTGACATCACAAAACAGCTTTCTGATCATCTGTGGTGAGTTTAGAAAATGACATTAAATCTTTTCAAGTGTGAAAAACATATTCTTGCATGAAAAAGAGCACGGGCTCTTCTACAGGAGCTGCTGCCATGAGGATTAAAGCTTCCCCTCTCAAACAGAGCTTCCACCATTAGCTCATGAACCTCCAGTTAGTCACCAGTGGACTCTTTTACTTTTATTAGAACTCATGCTTACTGGAAGTCATCACTATATGGGGTTTTTCTCTTTTTTTCTTTCCTTTTTATTTCCGGTGTGGACCAGAAGAGGGTGGGTTCCTCTTTTGGGTCTTGGTTTCTCCCAAGGTTTCTTCCTCATGTTTGGGGGAGTTTTTCCTCGCCTCTGTCATCCTCAGCTTACCCAGCTGGGACTCGGACCGGAGTCTGTAAAGCTGCTTCGTGACAACAGCTGTAAAAAGCGCTTTATAAATAAAATTGACTTGACTTGACTTGAAAGGGTTTGAAAGATATGAGTGAGGAAACAGGAAAGTTAGGCCCAAAAAAGGGCTGCCTGACCTGATTTAACTTGTAGGTGGGTTTCCCCAACCTGCTGTGTGAAGGTGAGTGTGTGAGTGTTTAGTCCAAACCCTCATCAAACACACCTGTTCCAGCAAATCAAGGCCTTTAGAAGTGTGTGAGTCTCAGAGCCAGGTGCTGGAGCTGAACTCTGAAGGAGCCGAGTTTCTAGGGGTGGTGCCTGTATTGTACTGTGTGTGTGTGTGTGTGTGTGTGTGTGTGTGTGTGTGGGTGGGTGGGTGTGTGTGTGCGTGTGTGTGTAAAACAGCACCTGTAAAGAATCCCATTTTGTTCAACCGAAGATCACAATGGATAGAGGGACCAGTGAGAAAGGAAAAAGAAAACTAAACTCATCTTCTCGTCTCATCTCGTCTCATCTCGTCTCGTCTCGTCTCGTCTCGTCTCGTCTCGTCTCGTCTCGTCTCTTCTCGTCTCGTCTCGTCTCTTCTCTGCCTTTCTTTATTCTCCATTTTTTGCTGTTTCGTTTCTGTCCTCTTCTTCTCTGCAATTTTATCTTTGCTTCTTATCTCATCCCCCCTTCTGTTTTCTCATTTTCCCTCCTCTTCTTCTCTTCCTATTACTTCTGTTCTCTTCTCTTCTCTCCATTTTTTAAACTCTTTTCCTCTTCTTTTCTCCTCTCATTTCTCTTCTCTTTCACTGATTCTTCCTTTATTGATATAGAGTTGAATTTTCTTGCTCCGCCCAATCCCCAGCTCATTAATCCTGAGGAATAATATTTGATAAGACAATTTATATGCAAATTAGCTTAATCCATGCTTAATCTATCAGAGAGAGAGAGAGTGTGTGTGTGGAGGGGGGTAGAATGTTTTGTGTGTGTGTGTGTGTCTGTGTGTGTGTGTGTGTCAGGGGATCAGTTGGCCTTGTTTATTCACTTTTTTTTTTTTTTGTCATTGACCTTCATTCACTAAACGATAAGAGCCTGAAAGTGAGTCAAAGAGAGAAAACAAACAAACAAACAAACAAACAAGCACCTGATTCCATGTTTTTAAAGATGGCAGGCCGAGAGCAGAAGTAGAGAACAGACTATAAATACTTAAATGTAAGTATTACTGAAGATGTGACTCTTTTTTTCTGTTACTCTTTTACATTTATACATTTGAACCCAAATATCTCTATTTTCTACTCAATCTGGAGATCAATCAATCAATTAATCAATCAATTAATCAATCAATTAACCTCCCACCACCCACCCACACTCCAATACTAACCAATCACTTACTTCTTAATAGCCCTTCTTCTTTTTCTTTCGTCTGCTCCAGTTTCGGGTTCGTCACAGCGGATCAACCATCTCCATTTCTTCCTGTCCTCTGCATCTTCCTGATTCAAACCGATCACCTGCATGTTCTCTCTCACCACGTCCATAAACCTCCTCTTTGTCCTTCCTCTCCTCCTCTTTCCTGGCAGCTCCATCTTCAGCATCCTCCTCCTGATATACTCCTCGTCTTTCCTCCGGACATGTCCATACCAAGGCAACTTTGCTACCAAAAACGGGAATTAAAAACACATTTTTTTTTCAGTACTTAAGTAGAGTTTTCAGGTGTCTGTACTTTTAACTTAAGTATGTTTTCCTACTTTTCTTTTCCTCATCTTCCAAAATCTGAACCCAAACGGGGATTTTCTGCTCCTTACATTTTAGAACTGACTCCCACATTTGAGAGGAATTCTCCATTTTTTTTCTATTTTCCATCACCTTCCCAACTTCAAGACGCATTTCGGCCTAAATGGACAAAAACACAGAAAAGACAATCCCTCTGTGTGTCCTTTGGAAAATAATTTAAGATGCAACAGAAAAGAAAGGGGCACTTGATCTCTGGAAAATCTGGCTCGTTGCAGGAGCTTTACTACCAGAAGATCTAATAAGCCTTAATTGATTTGATTGGTCGTGCTGGACCTGAGCCTTTTCAGCAGCAGATGATTTCCATCTCTATTTACGTTACCTTTCCTTGTGCCAGTGAAGTTCAAATCACCATGGTAACGTTAACATCTCTGGTTAAGCCCTCGTGTTAGAAGTTCGGAGAGTTTATTGATGCAAGACTGAAGCTACTGTCCTTTAGATCCTACTGTACCTCCACCCTCAGTACCAGAAAGTTCATTGATTGGTCAGTCTTTCTGCGCAGACAGACCCTCCTCATGGCATTCATTATTATTGACTGTCCAGTGAGAGAGAAGGGGAACAGATTAGAGACCCCAGGGAGTGTTAAAGGTGTCCCAGGGGTCCTCATTATCCTCCCATTGGCCTTACATGTGGTCAGACATGAATATTTAAGGGAAAATGCCTGAATGAATGGACCATCTCATCTGTGTATATACATCTCTGTGTGTGTGTGTGTGTGTGTGTGTGTGTGTGTGTGTGTGTGTGTGTATATAGACAAAGCTTTTTTGGGCTTTGAATACTTGTGTTTCTGAATGAATATCTTCTTTCTCATTTCCAATCTTAAAATTCTATTTGCATTTCATAGTTCACCATAAATAAAATGTATACATTCATAATTTTTATTTATTTATTAAATAGTTTCTAGTTTTTGATGGTTTAAATCATTTTCCATGTTTAGTAGACTAATGAGTCTGGCTGGATTTATGTTTAGCAGCGATACTGTAAGTTCAGGATGTACAGTCCTGTCCAAAAGTCTTGAGACACCCTTCATTTCTTCATATTTTGCTTCCAAAGAGTCAGACCTTCTCGTATTTCGAATGTTGAGGAACAGTTTTCCAGATCTTCCTGAAGGACAGTGTTGTTGTCTCTCATTTTCAGTCCAGTCTCTGTACCTGAGCAGTTCTCCAGATCTTCCTGAAGGACAGTGTTACTGTCTCTCATTTTCAGTCCAGTCTCTGTACCTGAGTGGTTTCAGAAGCAGTGTGGGATCATCTCCACAGAGGAAGCCAAAAAAGCAAAAGACAGCCCAAAGTAGAGCTTTGGAACATCCTTCAAGATGCCTGGAGAAGCGTTCCTGAAGACGACTTAAAGAAACAAGCTCGTCTAAGAGAGTTCATACTGTGCTGAAGAATAATGCAAACATTGACTTTAGAGCTGGTTACAATTCTACAAACTCTCCTTGTGTTTAAACCGGATTTGCATGAACGTTTACACACAGCTGTAACTGTTGTCTCATTAGCCGAATGAAACGAGGGCTGGCTGAAGACTTCTGCACAATATTGTACACCTGCTGTAACTTTGTAGGGTGACTAACTGGGGAAGTTATTGCAAAACTGAGTATTAAATTCAGATTCACTGATATGCTATTATTTATCTCATCTCTCGGCTCTGGAGCCCAAACAAACTTATCTTGCCTCAGTGTTTCTCTTTGGGTACGATGTGAAAAATGATGAAACAAGTATGAAAGAGAAAGTGTTGTAGAATTGTGTTTTGGTCTAAAGGGTTGAAGACTAATCATATGAATAATAATAATGAAACCAATAGTAATATGAACATTTGGTTTAGCCTGGCTCTGTTAGAGCCAATAATCTACTATACAGTGTCTCTTCAGATTCATTCGTTTTCACTTAAGAGGTAAAGACTGAGTGTTCTTCACGCTCAGATATTATCTTTAGAAGGTAACATCTGAAAAAGGTAGGATCTATATTTCCTTAATGGACTCACTGTTGTGTCTTTTCCTTTTTGACTGTCCGGTGCAGACACAAGCCAGATTCCTCCCAGTTCAAAGCCATGTTCTTTCAGTCCTTCTCTAACTCAGTTAGAGTTACATTGGTTTCAATGGGGCCATTAGGGTGCAGAGGACAAATACACACAACACTCGCAAGACCGACCCGGTCATTGACATGGAAGAAGCCATTGATGGCCACATCCTAAGGCTCACCAGAAACAGGGAAAAATTTTTGTAATAATTTTTGGTTATTTGTTAAACTTTCAGTCATTTATTGACTATAACTGGACACTTTTTATACCTTATCTAATAAACATGGGCAGAAATGTAGTAAATATATATTTAAAAAATTATTTTTGAGACTGTTGCGAAGCCATTATGGGCTTTTACATCTTCAAGACACCTTCAGGAAGCCTGTTTTGGCATGTTGCTCAATTTTAAAGGCCATCCTTTAAAGGCCACTTCTCTGATGGTGGTCTTAGGCCATTAGATACGTTTTCTAGAAAAGAGTCTAGACTTACGTTGGCTGTATGCTTGCCATCTGCCATCTTGCCATCTGTGTTAATGAAACATTCATCTTCTGAGCAGTTCTCTAATATCTCCCAAGTCATTGCTCCAATGGCATATGATGCTCATGATCCTGCAGAGGAACTACCACCGCCATGCTTCTCTGCTGGTGTGAATTTGTTTTTTAGTGGTTAGGGAGTGGGATTGGAGCCCCGGATTGGAAGATTGTGGGTTTGAATCCCTTACCAGTAAGTTGCCCTGAGGTACCCTTGAGCAAGCTACCGTCCCTTTCTCTGCTCCCCGGGCACTTTCAATAGCTACCCCCCTGCTACACGTGTGTGGGTAAAATGCAGAGGTGTAATTTCGTTGTGGTGTACTCACAATGACAAGAATGGTCCCTTTCCCTTTCCCTTTCACTTTCTTTGGCTCAGACACACAGGCATCAAACGAAATGATCTTGATGAAAGATCTTTATCTTTATTTTTATTGTGCTGTAATTTGTAAAAATGTTTAAAAAGTAACATTTTTACATCTTCTTCTTTTGGCTGCTCCCGTTTAGGGGTCGTAACAGCAGATCATTCGTCACTGTTTCTTCCGGTGCTCTGTATCTTCTTCCTTCAAACCGACCACTTGCATGTCCTCTCTCACAACGTCTATAAACCTCCTTCAAATTTCCCGGTGAACTAGAAAGGTGAATGCATGTTTGTGTGGGTGTGCGTGTGTGTGTGTGTGGGTTTGTGAGCATGTTCTCTGGCCGATGCTGGACTCTAGGCCTCCTGTGTAAATAACTCATTCAATTGCGAGCCTAACCATCCATATAAGCTCAGCAAGAGACACAGGCCCTGTCCTAACCCTCTGGGAGCAGGGGGAGTGTCTGTGCATCAAAAGGGGGTGGAACTGCACCCGCCCATCAAAAAAGACCCCCAATCCCCTGGGCCAGAGCTGTACTTAATCCATTCTCAGGACCTGCCAATCAAAGAAGGTCAGAGCAGTGCCAGCTCTTTACGCTGCACATCCAGCAACCGATATCTTCACTTAATGTAGTGTTTGAGACAAATCTTTTGGGGCTGGGACGTCTAGCTTAAAGTATTTTATTGTGATTATAGTGTTTAATATTGTTTTATAGTATATTTTAATGTGTACATACATTTTTATTACAAATTATAGTCTTCTTATAGCTTATAATAGTGTAGTATAGATTATATTCAGGAGTGATTATGATGTACATGGATTGTTGAATTATATTGTGTTTAAAGTATATTAATATAATATAATAATATAATAGTGCATTAGTATTATAATGTACTGATAGTTTGAGCATAATATTTTACAATGTATGACAGTGTTTTGTAATGTATTATTGTGTGATTACAGTCTATAATAGCATTTTCTAGTGTTATAGGGTCTATGTAGTTTATTATAATGTGATTGTGTATAATAGTGTATAATATGGTGTATATAGTGTGTTAATAGCATTTTATAATGTGATTATTGTGTATTATACTTCATCACTGGGTGAATTACAGTTATGTATGTAGTGTGTGTAGTGTGTTTATATTGTGATATAATGTGATATAGTGTATGTAGAGTGTAGTGTGTTTATATTGTGATATAATGTGATATTATAGTGTATGTAGAGTGTGTGTAGTGTGTTTATATTGTGATATAATAGTGTATGTAGAGTGTGTGTAGTGTGTTTATATTGTGTTATAATGTGATATTATAGTGTATGTAGAGTGTGTGTAGTGTTTATATTGTGATATAATGTGATATTATAGTGTATGTTGAGTATGTGTATCGTGTTTATATTGTGATATAATGTGATATTATAGTGTATGTAGATTGTGTGTAGTGTTTATATTGTGATATAATGTGATATTATAGTGTATGTAGTGTGTGTAGTGTTTATATTGTGATATAATGTGATATTATAGTGTATGTAGTGTGTGTAGTGTGTTTATATTGTGATATAATGTGATATTATAGTGTATGTAGAGTGTGTGTAGTGTTTATATTGTGATATAATGTGATATTATTGTGTATGTAGTGTGTGTAGTGTTTATATTGTGATATAATGTGATATTATTGTGTATGTAGTGTGTGTAGTGTGTTTATATTGTGATATAATGTGATATTATAGTGTATGTAGAGTGTGTGTAGTGTGTTTATATTGTGTTATAATGTGATATTATAGTGTATGTAGAGTGTTTGTAGTGTGTTTATATTGTGATATACATTTACATTTATGGCATTTAGCAGACGCTCTTATCTAGAGTGACTTCCCTGTCCTGATTACAGGGACAGTCCCCCTGGAGCAGCTCAGGGTTAAGGGTCTTGCTCAGGGACCCAGTGGTGTTAGTGCTAGAGGTGGGATTCAAACCTGGGACCTCTTGATCCAGAGGTTCGTAGGCAAGTACCCTACCACTAGACCACCACCACCCTCTATATATATATATATATATATATATATATATATATATAATAATGTGATATTATAATTAACCTTCTTGAAGTCAAGTAATGTAGTGTGTTTATATTTGTGATATAATAATTAGCTATGTAGAGTGTGTGAATTGTGACATATTGTGTTATAATGTGATATTATAGTGTATGTAAGAGTGTGTGTAGTGTGTTTATATTGTGATATAATAATTATGTAGAGTGTGTGTAGTGTGTTTACATTGTGATATAATGTGATATTATAGTGTATGTAGAGTGTGTGTACTGTGTTTATATTGTGTTATAATGTGATATTATAGTGTATGTAGTGTGTGTAGTGTGTTTATATTGTGATATAATGTGATATTATAGTGTATGTGAAATTGTATAACATATTGTGTTATAATGTGATATTATAGTGTATGTAGAGTGTGTGTAGTGTGTTTATATTGTGATATAATGTGATATTATTGTGTATGTAGTGTGTGTAGTGTGTTTATATTGTGTTATAATGTGATATTACATAATTGTATGTAAGTGTATGCAGTGTGTTTATATTATTATTTATAATGATATTATAGTGTGTAGCAGAGTGTATTGGTATTTTTATATTGTGAAACATAGTATGATATTGCCCAATTATGTGTAGTGTTTATTTTTGTGATATAATGTGATATTATAGTGTATGTAGAGGTGTGTGTAGTGTATGTTTTATATTGTGTTATAATGTGATATAGTGTATGTAGAGTGTGTGTAGTGTGTGTAGTGTGTTTATATTGTGTTATAATGTGATATTATAGTATATTTAGGGTGTGTGTAGTGTAAGTAGTGTGTTTATAATGTGATATATAGTGTATTTAGGGTGTGTGTAGTGTAAGTAGTGTGTTTATATTGTGTTATAATGTGATATTATAGTGTATGTAAGTGTGTAGTGTGTTTATATGACATTATAATGTGATATTATAGTGTATCTTAGAGTGTGTGCTTGTGTGTTTATATTGTTATAATGTGATATTATAAGTGTGTATCATGGAAATTAGTGTGTAGTGTGTTTATATGTGTTTGTATAATGTGATATTCATAATTATATGTAAATTATTCTTAGTGTTATATTGTGAAGTATCAATGTGATATTATATATTATATGTTGAGCCATGTATCGTGTTTATATTGTGATATAATGTGATATTATAGTGTATGTAGATTGTGTGTAGTGTTTATATTGTGATATAATGTGATATTGTAGTGTATGAGTGTATAGTGTTTATATTGTGATATAATGCGTATTATAGTGTATAGTATTAATAGTATGTTTCTATTGTGATATATTATGATATTATAATTATTTACCATAGCAAGTGTGTGTAGATGCATATTGTATTATATTGTGATAATGTGTTACATGTAGTGTATGAGTGTTATATTGTGATATAATGCCATTCATTATTGTATGTGTGAAAGTGTAGTGTCTGTTTATATTGTGATATAATGTGATATTATAGTGTTATGTAAATTATTGTAGTGTGTTTATATTGTGTTATAATGTGATGTTATAGTGTGTAGAGTATTTTTGGTATGTTTATATTGTGATGTGTTTATTATGGCATTGCAGACGCTCTTATCTGAAGTGACTTCCCTGTCCTGATTACAGGACAGTCCCTAGATTCAACTCCAAGTTAGGGTGCACTCAGGGACCCAAAGTGGTGTTAGTGCTGGGGTGGGATTCAGAGCTGGGACCTCTGATCCCAGAGGTTGTGGGGCAAGAAGTACTACCACTAAGACCACCACCACCCTATATATATATATATATATATATATATATAGCCTCATAATATATATACCCTGATATAATGTGATATCATCCAGTGTGTCTGGATCACATGAAGAGACAGAAGGATGTGAGGAAGCCTACATCCACAGAAGATCTGTGGTTAGTTCTCCAAGATGTTTGGGACGACCTACCAGCCAAGGTCCTTCAAAAATTGTGCGAGTGTACCTAGAAGAATTGATGCTGTTTTGAAGGCAAAGGGTGGTCACACCAAATATTGATATCTGGTGTATATGGTATATCCATTTCTGAAAGCATACTTTGTTTACATTATTTTTTCCACACCTGCCTAAAACTTTTGCACAGTACTGTATATAATATTTATCATAGTATTATAATACGTTACATAATATATAACATTGCTTTTTTACTATTTTTGTTATTGTTGTTATAATTAAATGATTAGCATGCTTTTTTTCTGTTTGAATCAAAATAATTTGTGTGAGTCCAGCTCAGCAGTTTGAGGTTGAGAGAATTCTGTGTGTGTGTGTGTGTGTGTGTGTGTGCACTCTTGTTGTGTGTGTATATCAAGCAAGATTTAATAAGAAGTGAGGATTACACTTGAGTATGAATTGTCAATCACAGTAATCTCTGCTGCCAGGAACACATACTGCTTCACTCACTCTAACACACACACACACACACACACACACACACACACACACACACACACACACACACAAACAGCCAGTAGCTTCTGATTTGAGTGAGAAAAGTCCAAGAGGTCACGGGGGCACCAGGTCACTGTGTCTGATTTCCCTAAGCACTGTCCCGGGTCGAGTGGGCGGAGCCATGAGTGAACCTGCCTCGGGCACTGAGACTCAACATCGCCCATGGCAACACATGACTGACAGCTCCTCAATCCCTTAACATTGTTCATGGATCTCCTTTCAGCACAGCTCCTAATGGATAAACACACACACACACACACACACACACACACACGACCGTTCAGGAACATGTCAGGCTACATAGTCAATCTCATCCCTCACTTTGTTTAAAGAAGTGTGTGGGGGGTTCTGACTTTTCCAGAGCCGACACAGTAAGACACGGTTCTTCTGCTCCCCTTCAATAAACATCGTTCAGCTTTAAAAAGCTTAAAGGTTTCTCTAAACACACCATCAGAAACCTCCAAAATCTCTCTCTCTCTCTCTCTCTCTCTCATTCTCATTGTCTCTGTGTCCGTCCCTCTCACTCTCTCTCTGAGTCTCACTCTCTTTCTCTTGTTCTCATTCCCTCTGTCTCTCGGAGTCTGTCCCTCTCACTCTCTCTCCATGTGTGTCTCTCTCTCTTTCTGTCAGCCTCATAATGCAGCTGTTGACCTCACACTCAAAGGTCACAGGTTGACATTTTCTCCTGGTTTGTGTGTGTCTGTGTGTGTGAGGGAGCGAGAACTTCACTCTAGTGTTCACTTGGTTGGAAAATGAACTTACTGTCATCTTCATTAGAGTCTGTCTCCCAGTTTATCTCTCTGATCTGGTTATGGGTGGCTTTCATCTCTGCGTTCTGACTGTATGTTGCCCAGAGGACACCTGCACATATGTGTGTGTGTGTGTGTGTGTGTGTGTGTGTGTGTGTGTGTGTGTGCCCTCACAGAAAAGTGCCTCTCTAGACACGAACCCCTGCGGTTGCCAGGCAACAGTCCTCGTGTTCTTCTGAAAGCAGGCTGCAGACGTGTGTGTGTGTGTGTGTGTGTGTGTGTGTGTGTGTGTGTGTGTTATTAGACTCCACAGATCTCCACAGGAAGTTAGCTTACACCAGCACTTAACATACCCTAGATAACAGCTGGGGGCTGGTCCTCACTTCTCAACCACGGGCTCACAAAACTGAAAGGTCCCTTTATTTGACCCAGAAATGCAGGATCTAAAAAAATCTGGACCACTCAGTGAGAAAGCTCAGCTGTTTAAAGGGCCCATACCCTCCTTTTTATATTCTTCTTTGTTTCATGGGTAATGTTTGTTTGCACCAGGAAACATTTCTACATATCAAACTTCTCTTCAGCCTTAAGACGTTAACAGGCACTCACTGTGCCTTTAAGGCTCATGTAGCTCTGTTCTGATTGGCTGATCTCATTCAACAATACTCCTTGTACCTTCAGTGCAAGAGGCTACGCTGTTGTACATGGAAGTGTGTGGTGACATCACAAAAATGAGGAATTCACCACAGGCTTTTCTTACAGATACTCGTGTTAAAGATTATGTTAAAATTAGAAATACTGACTTAACTACTTTACTCAGGCCAAGTGAAAAAGTACAGGAATGTACTAAGAGTATAAAGTAAAAAGTACAGGAATGTACTGAAAGTGTAAAGTAAAAGTACAGGAGTGTACTAAGAGTAAAAAGTAAAAAGTACAGGAATGTACTAAGAGTATAAAGTAAAAAGTACAGGAGTGTACTGAGAGTGTAAAGTAAAAGTACAGGAATGTACTGAGAGTGTAAAGTAAAAAGTACAGGAATGTACTGAGAGTATAAAGTAAAAAGTACAGGAATGTACTGAGAGTGTAAAGTAAAAGTACAGGAGTGTACTGAGAGTGTAAAGTAAAAGTACAGGAATGCACTGAGAGTGTAAAGTAAAAGTACAGGAATGTACTGAGAGTGTAAAGTGAGACGTGTCTCCTCTGAAGGACGTCTGGAGCGTCTGTCTGTGCTGAAAGTGAACTGAATCTCACTCCATATTAATAGAATTAAAGACTATTAAAGCCTCGAACTTCAACTCCAATAAAAACAATCTACTGAAAATAATCCACATGAACTTCACCGCTTCACTTTCATCACCGTCTCTACTAGTTCTCCATCACGGACACACACTCCACACACCCTGAACTCCACCGTCCACTCTCCCTGTCCTCTCTCTCACTCTCCTTCACTCTGTCCTGCACAGATGGACACACAGAGGGACGTATTTTCTGTGTGTCTGTGTCCATTCAGTCTGAAACAGATCAGGATTTTGGGAAGGTGATGGAGAATACAAACTCCAATGTGTTCAGACTAAAGTAAGGATTCTGTTCTGAAAATGGAAAGTATTTGCAAACATTTGGGTGCAAATGTCCAAGAAATACATAAAGTAAAGTACAGATACCTTACAAAGCATCCGTACATCTCTGCACATCGACCCTTTAAAAAACTGTGATGTCATACATGAAAAGTCTGAATTCGTTTTTTTTGGTGATGTCACAAAATCCAGCGCATTTCACATATCTGCCCACTCCCCCTGCAAAAGCTGAGCCCCACCCACAAGAGTTAAGGGGACAACTCCAGTCTGGACTGCTTTTACAATAAACAGCCAATCAGAACAGAGTGCATTTGCATATTGGGCAGCAGCACAATTTCATGAGATGAAGAGAGGGTGGAAAACGGTCCGTGGACGTGTTTTCGGATTCTTTTTGGTGAAAGATGCGAAGCTGACCTCCGGGGAAGAAAATAAAACGCAAGAAGATTGGAGGACATGGGCCCTTTAAAGCACTGATGTGATGAGTGTAAAGCCTCACGCTAAGGTGCGCTTTTCTCTCTCCGCACACAGGTGCTGTTCGTAGCCTGAAGATAGGTGTGTGTGGGAGCAGAGGTCAGGGAGTTCTCCCGGTGTCTCTCTCCCCCACTCTTTCTCTCTTTTCCCTCTAAACCTCCTCCCTTATCTCCTTCCTCTGCCTCTCTTTGATCCACTGATATATGACTCTGTTATGTCAGGGTGTGTGACAGCTTGCTCTTTTCACAGAAGAGGAGAGGGGGTGATGTTCACTCCATGTATCCCGTGTGTGTGTGTGTGTGTGTGTGTGTCATAGAGCTGACCTAAGAAATTTCTTTACCCTCATCCCTCTTTCATAGTACAATACAGGCCCATTGTTGAGAAAGGCAGCCGGTCAGATTGGACCAATCCCCTTCTCTTCATACAACTCTGGGAGTGGGGGAGGATGTGTGTGTTTGTGTGTGTGGGTGGGTGTGTGTGATGGTGGTTGGCACAACTTCAGACCACAGCCTAGCGCTTGGCAAAGCCTCAGTGAAATTCCTCTCACCACAAAAAAGAGGGAGATGGAGGAGGAGGAGGGAGGTGGGCTCACACACACACAAAAAAAAAAACGATTTAACTTTGTCAAGTTGGGAACAGATACGACTACGTTTAGGTGTTCATAAGTGCGTGTGCTCATTTATTTTTTTTATTGAAGTTGTTTTTTCGATCAGTTTTCAGACACTGTACTGTGCAAATGTCTTGATCCACCTAGATTTTACTTCCAAACTTTATATTTTTAATATAGTTCTCCAGATCTTCCTGAAGGACAGTGTTGTTGTCTCTCATTTTCAGTCCAGTCTCTGTACCTGAGATGTTTGTGTTTTGTGTTGGATAATCCACACCGTGATCTACGTCTGAACTTTCAAGTGGAACAAAGCGTCTAACTTAAGACATGAAGCAGTGAAGAACCAGGTGCAGATGATCCCAGGTGATCGGTTTACTGCTGGTTGGAACCCCTTCATCTAGAACCTTGTATCTTTAGACTCTTTGAAGTGTGGAAGAGAGGTGAAGGAGGGAGTGTGGGTCTAGAAGACAGACGTGAGACCAGCTAGGTTACACAGGTTAGAGAAGGAGGAGACACAAAGACAGGTGGTGGAGCTTGATGGTGTCAGAGTTAAAGATGCTGAGATTTGCGTTGGATAGAATGAGAAACGAGTATATCAGAGGGACAGCTCAAGCTGAACAATTTGGAGGCAAAGTGAGAGAAGGGGTTTGGACGTGTACGATGGGGAGGCGAGGAATTTAACAGAAGGATGTTGAAGATGGAGTCTCCAGGAAAGAGGACATGCAGGGGGATGGTGTGAAAGAGGAAGATGCAGTAGACAGGAAGAAATGGAGACGGATTGGAAAAAAAAAAAAAATAAATCACTTTGAGCTGCAGGAAAAATGACCTGGAGTTATTAATAATCAAGGCTGTAAACCGTAATTTACTGTCTGGATGTAGGTTAGAGACAGCCTAAAGACACGCTTCTATTTATAAAAGCAGTCCAGTGGACGCTCTCTACTCGGTCCCCCCCAAACGCTGATTTATAGAGAAGTGAGCGACACAGGAAGGGCGTCTGAAGGTCTCAATTAGCCTTATTTTACCAAGAGTCACTGCTGAGCTCAAGCCTTCCAGCGCCGCTCGATCGCTCCACCTGTTTCACTTCAGTCACCAGGATGTTAAAAGTGAACACAACAAAATTGCAACCCATACAGTCAGCCTGTGGCGCAGTGACAGGGACAGTACCTTGCTCAAAAAGGTACCTCAAGGGCAAGGTTATGGTCTGGAACCAATGATTTTCTGATCCTGGGACCTAGTCCCTAAACGCTAGGCCACCGCTGCCCCATAAAGCCGGATCTGAAATGCTGCCGTTAGAGGGGCGTGCGCAGCAGGGGTGAAGGGAACCGGACGTCCTCCGAAAGGTTTAACGTCTCAAAAAGCTTCCAGGAAATAAAATTCCAGGAATTGATCAGGAACGGGCCGGCTGATTTCTGGAAAGTTTTTAGAAAACGTTCAAGTCCTTAAACGATTTCTGAAAAAGCTGTTTAAGACAAAACATGTAGAAGTCGTCATTTTCCTAAACATGGACACAGAAACCTTGATACACCTTGTCCAAAAGTATCTAGACACCGCTAGTGAATTTGCATGTTTAAGTAACCACCCACGAGGACTAGAGAGGTTTTCTTTGTACTGATGGCTCTATACTAAAGGATGTTTCTCACCAATACCGAACCTCTCGGATGCTGGATGAATGCAATCGGACCCTCACAGCAATGTTAAACACGTAGTGTAAAGGACACCATGAAAACAGAAGCCAAAAAAAATAAACTATAGTAATTCACTTGAGAGAGTGAGCTGGTGTCTACAAACTTTGACAGGAAGTGCATGTTCAAGCCATTTTTTGAGCGCTATGAGATCTCCAGATTGACCCCTAAAGCTCTACTACAGGGTTTTGAGAAGATATCCACAAATCGGCTGTTCCCCTTTCAACACTGCTGTAGAAACGAAGTCCCGGGACACGGACGGGAATAAAAGTCTTTTATTGTTGAACCATGTTCCCAAAAAGCCGCACAGGCAAACCAACGACGACGTTGTTGTTGTTTCAATAGATACTACCTCAAGATAGCATAGAAAAAGAAAGATTTCTGTATGTGCCCCCACCCTACACCCCTCCCAGCACCCTCCTCCCCCTCCCCCTTTTTGGAACAACCGTTTACACTGAAAACAGCTTCTTCACTTGGTTTAACATTATTTTAGAAAGAATGCATATATTTCTCCCACCCCAAACATCCCCTATTTGAACAGCTGATCGTATAAAAAAAAAAAAAAGAAAAAAACAAACAAAGCTACACATTGTTACACTTTCAGTCAGATTACATAGGAACTGTTATTAGTGTTCGACACCGTTAAGTGAGAAAGATTCAGAAACCAATGAGGCAAAACCACTAGAACTCAACACTACAGAAGACGTTTAAAAATGGAATACAGATTACTGCGGAAACAGAAAAACATGAAGTTAACGAATACAGACTAGAGTTTAAACCAAGCTAGGGGTCAGTACCATAAGACTGATGTAAAAACAAAACAAAACAAAAAAAAAATTTTAAAAGTGAAATTAAAAACAAGGCTAAAAAGGTTTACAGTTCCATCTTTAGACCTTCCTCTGGTGCACTCGTAAAAAGCATCCGCTCCTGAAATCCCTCTTGACTTCCCTTCCTCCATCCAGGGCAGGAGGAAAAAAAAATAAAAGAAAAAAGAAAAGAAAAGAAAAGAAAAGGGGGAGGGGTTGGCTTCCGTTCCTCTTCCTCCTTGTAGAAACTTTCTCCCTTCCCCACCAAGTGTGCATGTGTGTGGTGTTTTGTTTGTGGATATGTTTGTGTGTGTTTGTGTGTGTGCGCACACATCGTGTCAGGCACTTTCCAAAATGCTCGCCCACCCTCTGCAAACTTTCCATCTTCAGGCAAAAATATCACAATGCAGATTCATTCAGACAACACAGCTGCAGAGAGAAAGAGAGAGAATTTGAGCCGGTTTAAAAGATGAGCCTGCAAACCTAAGACGAGCGGATCTGTGTGCGGTACTTTTACCTTCACTACTTCCATCTATGAGTGCGTTTAGAGGTCTGTGTCAAACCAGGCCAGCTGATTGGAGTCTGTGGGAGGCAGGCCGTCCATCAGATCCTGGGCGTGGCTGAGGTCGGGCAGCCCCTCTACGGGGTAATCTGCTCCGGGGTGGTGCCCAGCCAGTTCGTGCTCTAGAATGCCGTCCATCCCCAGCCCATCCTGGCCGTAGCCAGAGTGGAAAGAGCGGAAGCTGGGGTCTGCAATAATAAAATACATTTTTTTAAAACATGAAAGGTTCCAATAATGCATCATTTTAAGCTTTTAACAGTTGAAACTTGGTAAATCTTACCATCTTGTCTGTAGCCAACAGGCTCCCCCTGTGCCCCCATGTCCAGGCCAATCTCTCCGGTCTGAGGAAGAGAGGAGACAAATTAAACGATGCGCCCTATAAATTAGCCGTTTGTGACATTGTAATTTTGTGTGCGTACCTCGTTCCAGGGCATGGGCTCTGTTCTGAACAAGGAGCTGGTCAACTCCACAGACAGGCGCTTCTTATAGTCCTGAGGTTTATCCTCTGACATGCGGAACAGCACTGCTGCTGCGTATGTAGCTACAGTAGAAAGAAGAGGAGGATGAATCTTTCGACGTTCTTACTCTTAAAGCTCTGAAGCTTGGGGCAATTATGTGCAAAAAGGTGAAAATAAAAAGGTCACTAAAAGCACTAATAAGGATATGATGCCAGAACAAGCTGGAACTTGTATGTGTGTTAAAATAGGAGTGCATGACTATCTGGAAAATTGCTCCTGAAGAGTCAGCAGAGTTTGGTAAAGTTGAAAAAAAGCTCATTTCAATCTGTTAATTGGCAGACTTCATGGTAGGGGAACTACCTATCTGTGCTGGATAGCTCTTCATTTGGGTTTGACAAATTCCTACAAACAAAACCTGTTTTCTGCAGAACTACCAGCCAATGCAGCGCAGAGTGGATTAACACTCACCCACTCCCTCGTTCCTGGAGTGCAGCAGTTCAGTAAGGGGTGCAGTAGCTCCCTCAGCCTCAATTGCCTCAGCTGCCTCCTTATCCTGCGCCAGCTCACAGAGAACACCTGCTGCCACTCGCTGGATGTTTTCAATTGGAGAGTACAGCAACTGCACAGAAAGATAGAAGAGCATAAGTTTGAGTTTCCAGTCACAGGATTTTTCCACCCTATTATAAAAACACAGCCATTAAAACAATGAGCTGAACCACATTAGAATTAAAAAGGGAGGTGAAGATGCCCTTTATTAACCTGCATCCCAGTGGTTCTGCTTTCATAGGCTTATTTCTGAATGAGTGAGTTCCAAAGAGCTCCAAAGAGTCTCAACTGCTACTGGTTCATTAACCTCCCTAAAAGCCACCATACCTCAGCTTTTCGCCTATTTTATGATGTTTGGACACCCATGTAATTGTCCCTGTGTTTAAGGAAAGGTAATTAGCCTTACCTGTACAAACAAAGGGATGGTGTTAAGTCCTCTGATAACGATTCTGTTGTGCACATCTCTGGCCAGAATGTGAAGAGCTCCAGTGCAGCCCTCCACAATCTCTTCCATCCGGACTCCCTCCTGCAGAGCACAAACCAACACCTCAACTTTCATGTCCACACTATCAAACCTTCCAAAAACAAACATTCATGGCATACCAACAAATGAGAAAACGTAAAAGTTTAAACCCTAGTGTGCCTCACCACAAACTGTTGCTGAGTGCCTCCCATTGAGGTACGTCTCTGGGTGTCCTGATGCGCCCTCACAAGCAGCTGGACCAATCTGGGGATGGCACCCTGCTCACGCAAGGGTGCATGGTTGGCTGGACAAAGTGCCAGGTTACGGATCAGACCAACAGTGGCCTGGAAGGGGGTGGGGGCATGACCATTAGTTTTAATCTTGTCCAAATATGCTTGCACTATGCCATTAAAAAGAGGATACCACAATAACACCAAAGAAATGTTATTTCTGGTGACATTTGTCTCTTTTGTACCTTAATGAGAGGCCAGTGTGAGGGGGGATGCAGCAGTTTGACCACCACAGGGAGTCCATAGTGCAGGCGCACAGCATTCTGGGCCATCTCAGCATCCTGGTGTCTGGAGGTGAGATGACGGAGGGCACAGACAGCAGGCTCTGTGATGTCCTCTCGGTCACCGGCTCTCAGCACTGTGCGGACCAGCGCCTCAATTCCACCTACTTGACACACCATCATCTTGTTCTTGTAGTTGTTGCATGTGAGGTTGGACAGGATTCCCGCTGCGCAAGTGACCACGTTGATGTCGTCTGACCCGAGGAGCTGCACCAAGGTGCCGAGCAGCCCCTCCATTCCCTCCTGGAGCACGCACAATTGAAACAATGAACAAGTTCAGCTAAAAACCAGGAAAAAGGTTAACACTTCAGTATGAAAATTAAGCACATGCTTAATGCCATTTTTGGGCAGGTGTGTATACCTGCTTGGTAGCAGCATCTGACAAGTTTCTGAGAGTCCAGAGGCAGTTCTGTACCAGACGCTGGCTTGGGTCTGTCAGGTGAAGACCCAGAGCCTGCATTCCTCCTGAAAACACAGTTAAGGTTAAACAAATATACTGCAATCTACAATGTTTAAAGTGTGTTGGTGTGCAAAGGCTAATGCTGGCTTAATGTTTGGTTACACTGGCATTACTTTGATCACAGCATGTGTGTGGGTATATATGTAAACACACCAGCCTCCACGATGGCAGGCTTGTTGCTGGAGCAGACAGAAAGCACTTTGAGCACACGACTGGTGGTCCAAAGAAGCTTTTCATAAGTGTAGGTCCTCATTATGTTCACCAGGGCCTGGGGTCCACCACTTGCTAGGATTATCAACTAAACACAATGGAAAGAATTAAACTCAAAGCAAAAGTCCAGAAAGAATAAATCCTGAATATAGGAATGTTGTCATCAAAACTCCATTTACAAACCTTGCTCTCTTGGTTGCCGTAGGCCAGGATCTGTAGGCAGTCGGTTGTGATGGCAAGGAATTTGACATTGGTCTTGTTAAGAAGGGCCACCATCTTCTGCAGGCCACCAGCCAGACGGACAGCCATCTTTGCTCCTTCCTGGTGCAGAAGAAGGTTGTGCAGTGTGGTGATGGCATAAAACAGTACACTGTCCACAGGAGACCTGCAAGGCATACATACAGATCATTTGACTACAGAGAAAACATCAGTGAAAGGTTTGTTTGCTGCAGCCAAATGATACCCCTATCGAACACTGAAACCCTCACACTTTCATGCCAGGCTGAAAGCAGTTTTAAAGGCAAGGGAAAAACTCTCCCCTACTACATAACACTTAGCTGGATTAAAAACATGTGCCTGGTCTAGAAGTAATCACTTCCTCAAAGCTTTGCAGGTAACACAGGATTGGTTTTACAGGCTCAGTACATTCCTGAAAGTTCAAGATCAAGATCACTTCAAGATGCTAGGAAAACCACAGTTCTATACGTTGCTTTTCTGCTGAATCTGAGGAGACGCGTGCAGGGACAAGCATTTGTTGGGTGCTAAAGTCCCAGGCACTGAAGTAGCAGCAAGGAGCCATGATTTCTCACCCCAGCATCTTGACGAGGGCAGGGATACCCCCAGATTTGAAAATGGCAAGCAAGCCCTCTCTGTGGTGTGATAGGTTGTGCAGTGTGCCAGCTGTGCAGCGTGCCGTCTCAACATCATTGGTGTTCTGCATGGTCCTAACAATTGCCGATACCATCTGCGGAGAGCGCATGATTGCATGGCGCGAAGCCTCCTTCTTAGAGAGCTGGTGCACCATCACAGATGCCTTGTTCACCACCACCTTGAGGGAGAGCAAATTGTACAGAAAGATTAAAACTATAGAACAACCACCACCTACCCAAACAGGCATTCGTTCTCTGTTATAATGCAATTCAGGAAATACTCGGCAGCACTATTGTTTTTGGGTCCCAGTATGGCTTGAAATAACCACTCCCTAAAAAGAGACACTAAAGTGCAGGGAGAAAAAGTTGAATATTCTGTGGCGATTTATAATATACTCTACCACACTCTATAGAAGATCAACTTAATTAGCAGAACACAAGACAGACTTGGCAATGTTATTTGGCTGACACCATGTCTAAGCATTGAAACTGCATATATATCTCTGCTTTTAAAACAATGTATACTCCTGAATTACCTGGTCTTCATCATTGAGAAGCTTGGTGAGCTCTGGGATTGCTCTGGTGGCCAGTTCAGCATCATCCTGGTAGTTGATGAGATTGACCACTGCATGCTTGAGCATCTGGGAGGGTTCAGCCAGTCGCTGGACATTTGTGGGGTTGGAGGAGTCAAACTGGGTGGAGGGAATCTGCATGCCCTCATCCAAAGTCTCAGGGAACATGGCAGCACGCACACGCTGGGCACGGGTCATGGCATACTGACCGTCCATGTCTAGAGAGAGTTATTGTTGCCATTATGACAAAGCCATGAAATTATTTAATAAAAACAAGTGCTGAAGGCCACACTGCAGCTTGATAATTTGTATCCACACTTAAACTCAAAGCTGTTTGTGTCACTGACTGATAGCTGCTGGAGTCACTATCGATTGAACTCCGCTGCAAAAACCCATACCTGCCACCTGCTCTGGGGTGAAGGGCTGGTTGAAACCTTGTTCCCACTCATAGAGCACCTGGTTGTCCAAATCGTCCTCTTCGGGGTTGCCCTTGCCAGAAAGGGAGGGAGCGGTGGTAGTAGCCCCAGAGTGGATACCTGAATCCAGGTAAGACTGCTGCTGCCAATGGCTCACTGCAGCCTTTCTGTCCTGCTCCATAGCCATGTCCAGTTCCATTAGATCAGCTACAGGGAACAAGTAGTGAGGTCAGTCATTTTACTCAAAGAAAAACTACTATGCAAATTAAATTTTTTACATCAGCTCTTTAAAAGGTCTTTGTAAATGATGCTGAAAGTAATGCAGTCCATCTCTGAGAATATTTAAACAGACCACGTTTTCAAGCAATGTGTGTGGCATAGTGGAGGGTGTGTGTTTTTCTTCTATAATTAGGACTTTCCAAGGCAACAACATATACTCACACTGGGTAGCCATTGCACTGCCAAGCCCTCAGTCCGAACTACTTCCAAATCTGCTGGAGAAGGAGGGGGGGAAAAAAAAAAAAAAAAAAAAAGCCATGAGAATAGAGGAGACAATTTAGCAGTGGTACAAAAGGTGAACAGTGTATCTCAGCCAAGCTGTGGGAGAAGACAAGTGATACTGGCCCTTACAATCTGAAATCTGATATTCAACTTGCCATTCCTTTCAGACAACAGCTGTCTCTATGAGCAGGACTATAGTCATGCAGTGCCTCAAGCTGTGTGTGTTCTCAGGGAAACTCCCTGCATTCAAGCAGCAGGGTGTCTCACACAAACCAAAGTCATCTTGGCAATGCCAATAAAAACACAGTACTAGGGGTTTAGTTATCATTTGAGTCCTAATGGCTGCCAAGAGAAGAGAAGAGAGGGGGGGAATAAATAAAAAAGAAAAAGGTAAACAGCCTCTGCACAGGTGACAATGACTGACTAGTTTCATTTAAAAGAAAAAAGAAAAAAAAAAAAAAAAAAAGATACTCCACCAACTAGCCAGTGTCAGAAAAAGACCAAACTAAACTTAGGAAAGAGAGACACTACACTAATGCCAAAGAATATGCCATAAGCTTAGTCAGGACTTCTTGTAGGTCTATATTGATACAGCAAAAAAAGCTTTTCAAACTAAATGCCATAAGGAAAGATCCTGTTTGTAAACTGTAGAACAGGAATCCCTGTTTACCATTTTATGATTTGTGCAAAACCTAAATCAGGGAAACACCTTGTGTTTTTCTTGTAATCTCAGACAAGTAAATTAAAAGGGACAAAGGAAACTTTCAAACCCTCAGATTCGATACTCCACCCCCCACCAGACTATGAATCAGCAATGACTCACAGGTGCCCGTGATTCTCTCTCTGTCTGAGCACTGGACTTTAAGAACAGCATCTAAATGGGGTGTTAAATGGCAGGTTAACAACAGCCAAGGATCAGAAGCACACTACAAAACTAAGACTAGCCAACCATTCACTGAGGCATGCACATTTCTGGGGCAAAGGAGAGGGGGGAGGTGAAGCAGGACTTTATAGGACTGTCAACAGCAAGAAATGAGGGAGTTTGAGAGTTACAAATGGTTGTGCGGTGCACTGGGAAGCCCATGTTCACTGCAAAACAAAAACTACAAAGAATGCAACCCAAGGATCTTTTCCAACTAATGACCCCAGTATCCCAAAATTCAACAGCAACCACCACCCCAAAGCAGGGCAACTCAGCGCAAAACTGGAACAAGAGCAGATGCTTTTCATGTTCAGTCTGAGTCACTGATGTGGAAGGTCTCCCACCTTAAATTTGCATTTGGCTCCAACTTCACATTAAACTAAATGCACAGTTTAACAGTCAAAACTGAACAGGTTCCACAAAACAAATATCAGCCTTTTAGCATGGTTGAAAATTCAATTAAACCATTTTAGCCATCTTAATGCAACTAAACACCAAATTATCGCCTTGTTTCTCCAGAATGCGAGCGGATGTGGACAAACCCAGGAAAACGGAAATCTCCAACAGTTAGGTACAGCTTCCTGCACTGAGTAAGGGAGAGCCTAAAAAAGACTAGTGGATTCAACATGCACCTAAAGCTTAATTTTTGAAAGCAGGCTAAACAAGTCTTCTGCAACAGTTACTTGTATGATCACACTAATCTTCAGCCGAGCATGATCCAGAAGACTCATCTTTCTAAACCTGCATAAACCAGATGGCAACAGCACCTTGCAATAGTAACTTTTTGTTAAATTAAAGTTAAAAATAGACACCCTGGTGCTACAACATTTTCAGCATCTTCTCTAAAACGAAGGAGTTAACAGGCTGTCGCGTTTGCTTTAAGAGCCGCTGAAAAAGAGCCCCTTTCAGATACAGGTAATTACAGGAACCCACGTTTATGAAAACATCCTGCAGTCAGCGTCGGACATTCCACCCGGTGTGTTTGTGTGTGTGTGTTTGGCTGCCGCGGGGGTTGGGGGGGGGGGGGTACAGTAGAGCACTTCAAATGTCTGCCTACACCAAACCAGACAGAAAGCTTCTAATAGGAGGAGGGGAAATGCAGGGCTGTGAAGCTGTGCCAAAGTTAATAAATTAGACTTTTTATGGGTGAGGGGCCAGCGCTCGAAAACACTTTGAGAGCAAACAGAGGCAGCTGTGGTAGCTTATGAAAGCTCAACTTTTCTGAACTGGCCTGTAGATAATTAAGCAAATTGAAAATAAGGCAACGAGGAGAAGAAAAAAAAAAAAGCAGCAAAATGCAAAAGTGCATCGATCTGAGTGCAGCATTTAAAAAAAAAACCAAATGAACATTAATGAAGTGAGGGGTGGGTGAAACGGGACAAGAAAAATTACAAAAATTTTAGTCTGAAGAGTGAAAGGGTCCCAGTAGAACATTTAAAATAGTGTGAAAATATACAAGCAGTTATTTTAGCTCACAAGAAGCAAAGACCAGCTGCATGTCATGGTTAAGTGGATTTAAAATAAGTAAGCCAGACACAAGGCAAGTTACATGGTATATCCACAATTCTCAAAAGATCTGAAATTTAATACAATAAATATTATGCACACTCCTGATGGTTGCACACCCAGGCAAAGGGTGTTTTCATTCACTGTATTCACAGTCAGGCATTTAAATGCCTGAGCAAGTCTAGTCCACAGTTTAGTTTATTTCCTTCATTGCAATTATTGTGAACTGAAAACATTAAAGCTGACCATGTACACAGTTTTATCAACATGGGTGCTGAAATCGTGTTGCCCTGATCCCTTCTGCTGTAGCAGCAAATACTGACTGGGGTTTTAAACAGTAGCAAAATCCAAAGCACGGCGATTCATAAAAGCACCACCCAAGACCATATGGAACTCATTTAAAAACTACATCCTCAAACCAAACACAGGACTGACTGGCCCTCCTTTACGGGTTTAAGGATAGAGGTGTTCTGGGTCGAGGAAAGCTTCTGGCAGTGAAAAGAAGGGGGGGTGGAAACAGAACAAAGGAGATCACAAAAAAAGTTAAGACTTGCTTGAGCAAGTCTTAGTTTTCTGGGGCCACTTCACTAGATTAAGCCACTATTAGACTCAACTGCAGTGGCAAAACATTTTTAGTCCAAAATAAGTAAAAGAACTACTTAATTTTAGCCAAATAAATCGAGTCCGAAGTTGAGGATGTCCGACATCCCTCAGCTCTTAACCTATTGGACAGACTTGACTGCCTGTTCAAATTATCCAGATAAACTGAAAAAAATCCCATGTTTTGGAATACCCCCCAGGTTATCAGGATTTTTTTTAAACAAAGTTTGTCCAACAGGAACAGCCCTCCACTCAAATGCTACTGTACACCTTTGACTTGAGCTCATTTGGCCAAATCCCAGTTTGAAAATATAGTTGAACCTCTGCAATTCAGCCCAAATCTGTCTCCTTTTGCACGTTTAAAACAAGGCACAACATTGAAGGGAAAAAAAAAATACTAAATTGTTCCGTAGACTTGCTTGAGCTCTAAAGCCTTCTGGAGGACAGTACCTTTGATTAAACCACCCCTACAATAACTGCGGTGGTAAGTATACTGTGAATTTTTCAGTCCGAAATTAAATTTAACCTGGGGGTTTCACATCATGCAAGTCAGATAGAGAACATTAATTCTGATGATGTTCCTGCTGGACGATCCTCAGATCTCCATCTATTTAAACACTCGATTTTGAGTTTATGAGGCTAAACTGATTAAATCTAGCTTTTTGCAAAATCACCTGAATTCCTCAGATCATTTAAACCTAAATGTTGAGGTTCATGCAAACAACCATCAGGACTCTCACTAGTAAGCAGGCTCGACTTATATGTATATGAAACACTCCAAGTTGAGGATTTGACCCTAGAAACAGCCATCAGATCTTTCCGGTTTGCTTAAGCCTGACTTCAGGCTTATCAGGCTCAACTTGGATCGCCAATGATAGCCAGATAACTTGAATCTGAAGTTGAGGATGGTTTAAACTCGAGCCTAAATTGTAATCGAAAGAGGCTCAACTGAGGCAACCTGTGATTAAAAAGCCCACGTTTTCTGGGCTGATCAATGGGGCTGCCACTAGATCTTACGATGATCCGGGTGAAGATGAGCGAAAAGAAGCACGTCTCGTCTGTTTCCCACCTGAATTTTCCGTGCCGTAAGGGAAAGCGGATGCAGAAGGAGCCTGGGTGCTTCCCCCACTTCAACACCACCGGCTAAAGTCTAACAGATCGGGGAGAAGTTACGGCGCGAGCGCCTGCAGGGCTGCGACCCCGAGCCCACCTGCCGACCCCGCACAGAACCCGCGCGAGCTCGCGAGCTTCCAGGTCTCGCGCTCCTAACGGTCGCCTCCCTCTGAGGAGGCGCCAGAGGAGCGTAAAAAGCAGAAACACCCGCGATGAAAACGTTCAAGTTTCTTATAATACAACTCTAAAATACGCCCAAATGTCGTTCGTGCAGTTTAATCTGGCCCTGACCCATAATTTCGCCGAATGTCTGAGGTAAACAGGATGTGTAGCAAACAAACTTCCACACACAAACTGCTTATCAGTGAACACGACGGAGGACTTATTAAGCGTCAAGTCTCAAATGTGAAACTATATGTTAAATTCGAGCTGTTTTACCTCACTTTATCTCCAAAAGAACCGACGAACCAGTCGATTTAGTGAGCCGAGATCGCTATCGTTAGCCAGCCAGGCTAGCGGACCAGAAAGCACCACAAAAAAATACACTTAAAGTCATTGATACTACAGATAGAATGTAAGAGACTTATTGTATAACGACCCCGAAACCGCAGCCGTGCCTAAAAGCCATTTGGTGGCAGAAAAACACACACTTTTCCACGAAAAGGAGGCACGGTTCCCCTTCCCAGTCCCACAGGACTAAAGTTAGCCCACACTCACCTGATTCAAGGCGGATAGTCTGGGGTTCTCACTGAGTCGGAATGCGTAAAAACGGGGTTTAAAAACCAGCTAGACCACCCGGTAATTCTGGTCCGGACAGACAGCTGCCGCTGCGCTGCAAACTGGCCCTTAAAATGGCGGCTCACCGAGGACGCTCTCACACCAAGAATGCGCTTCGTGTATTTCTCCGCGTGCGAGAAACTAGTTCCTCCACAGCTGAGCGAGTGTTTACGGTGTCCGTGGCGTGACTCTCACCGTGAAAACGTAAATCGCGTATTTGCACCCTCATAAAAAAATAGAGACCAAACCTGAATGTTTTTTCCCTCGACAAGTCCTCGACGCCTTTTATGCCAAACTCCTGGCCGAAGTGGTATGCCGCGGAAGGATACGGCAGATGTGGACGGGGCGAGGTGGGTTCATTAGTTTGGAATGTGAGTGTTTGGAGGAGGATGCTGGGAGATGAGCTCTCGCAGCCCTGCTGGTCGTGTTTCGGCATCAAATAATTTGGTTATTCGTCATTTAAGTTGCTTTTGGTTCTTCTTGAGGCTGACAGAAGTCTCCTCTGAAGAGTTTCACCGGGGTTACATTGTCAAAGGGCAGCACTGACCTGCCTGGCAAGAGGTCCAGATGTGCTTCACCAAGGTTCCAGCACATCTGAGCATGAATTTACTTGTAGAACAGCCTATAAATGACATATATCCATGCAGTTCCACTTATATCATGGATTTTCCTCAGTAAAAATTGGTGATGGACCTCTAAATTCAATAAATGTGGCACTTAGGCCCCCCTGATTTCAATGACCTTTAGGTCTAACCCATACATATTCCTTTCCCATCCCTATTTTGGCCTTGGTTTTCCCAAAACCGGCCTATTTGCAGGGTCACTTGTGAGTGTAAAGGTAATAAATTGTTCACATTCAAGTAAACAGCACCAACACCAGAAGTTAAAGTCTCCCACGAAGTCAGACGGCCAAAAAAAATGAACTCATCCTTTGCCTCGGAGCAGCGGTGGATGGTTAGGGATTCAGCCCCAGGATCGGAAGGTCAGGGGTTCGAATCCCAGACCAGTAGGTTGCCCTGAGGCACGCCTGAGCAAGGTACCGTCCCCATCACTGCTTCCCGGGCACTTTAAATGGCTGCTCCCTGCTGCGTGTGTGTGGGTGAAAAGCAGAGGTTGAATTTTGTTGTGTGTTCCTCGCTTTGTGCTGTTTTTCACAATGGCGAACAGTCACTTTCATTTAGGACTTCATAATCTATAAAACTATAATCTGTTTGGTTAATAATCTTGTATATGATCCAGGGTCGTTTCTTCATATATGCCGTATAAGCAGTTGTGTAGGACCAGCATAAGGTCCTGAAAATGTACTTTCAAAATGTATCTGAACATCTGAACTTTAGGCCAGTTTCCCAGGTAGTTGTTAGGAATACAATAGACAGCCTAGTGTTTGCACAAGGCCCCAGGATCAGAGGGGTAAGGGTTCGAATCCCAGACCAATAGGTTGCCCTGAGGTACCCCTGAGCAAGATACCATCCCCATCACTGCTCCCCGGGTGCAGGATATGCACGGTGTGTGTGGGTGAAAAACAGAGGAAGCACTTCTTTGCATCTGACGGGGTGCTGTGCTGTGTTTCACAATGACATTTAATGCATTTTCCATTAAAAGCAACATGTAGTTGATTTTATTTCTTGTCTGACAAACCAGCCCTTAAAAACGAAACTTGTTTAAAATCTTAAGATTTTATTTTTTTCATTTTTCTTGGTGGACAGAAAAGATCTAAAATGGCTGACTGCCATGACCCAGTTCACACCTGCCATTAACGTGCACCCTGGGTGATCTGATCCTACGCAGACAGGTGTGAACAGTCCGGTTTCCCAGGTGGTCGACCTCCGCAGCCTTTGTGGCGGCCACAGAGCCTGGTGTGCCCTTTCGTCACCAACAACGGGGCCTGTGTGTCAGAGGGCACTTTTAGACAGAGTACAGATCACAGGTGGATTTTCCAGAGCGTATTAAGCCATGATGTAATCTCATCTCTTATACAACGTATGTGGGGTGATACACTTCCTATCGTCTCTTATCTGCGCTTTTCTTCCTTTTTGGGAGGGGAATTGAATCAGACGTATTAGATATGTGAGAATAAACCCGATTGGGCTGCATTAAACTGGTAGAATCTGCACTGATCAGGGCCTTTCTTTACTGCTTGGGTAGACAAAGTCTGCTGAGAGTGAGTCAATATGTATGTTGGAGCGTACGATGTGTGTGTGGTGTGTTCATTTTCAGGATGACAGTGTTCGGGCTTTGTAGTTCGGAGAAGAGAACAGAGCTTGCAATGTCAGCAGCAAAAATGGTTTCTTTATATATATATATATATATATATATATATATATATATATATATATATATACTGAGTACTATGAACATAATGGTATATAATGACATATAATACATGTAATACATGCTAATATTGTTTTATTATCTATTATGTGTGTGTGCGTGTTTAACCTGAATTCAGGCCAGTTAATTCTGCAGTCTGTCACAGTGCGCAGAGAGTGGTCAAGTCACACAAGCGAACCTTTGTTCGGCCACTGGAGCCCAAAGTCTTCACTTCGGCTGCACAGTCAGTGAAATGATCATGTCTCCACCGGCGTCATTAAAAAGCAGGAGACGTTCGAAAGGAAGATCAGATGCGTTTCCTGTGGCAGACCAGCTCTGCACTGAGGCGGATGAATATCACCGCAAAACTGAGTAAATAAGGATGTGATCTACAGTCATCTTTACGTAGAAAAGCCCGGTTTGCTCCTGTTACTCGACGGCCATGAGCTCAATAAGAGGCAGGAAGGATGTACATGACAGACACTTTCACACACACACAAATAAATGACGTTAAATTGAGCTCTGCATCCACTGCTGAACAGGATGAGATCTGTTCTTTCTCAGTGTACGTATTTCATAAATGCACTGATTATTTGGAAGAATGAATATTCATGGTTTAAAAAAGCGAGACTGATCAAGGAAGCCTTTGCAAAATGTCATATATAATGGCAGGATGATAAAGGGCCCATATCCTACATTTTTCTCACGTTTTTATTTCCTGTCCTTAGGTCACTTATATGGTTTAACTGACCAAAACGAGTAATCAACCGTTTTTACAGAGAGTTTTCTAGTGTTTTCATCCCTTATAATTAAAGAGGCTGTGTCTGTTGCCATGTCAATATATGCAAATCAGCTGACCTCTGACTGGCTGTTGCAGACTCCACAAAAACAATATATATCAAATTAATATAATATAAAGCAAAGAACTGGAAAAGAGGGTTCTTCTCCCCGAGAGCCTTGAAGGTAGCCATGAATTGGAGATATACTTGACCTCACGTTCATTCATATTCCTCCACTTTCTCATTGACCTTCAGAAAGAAAAGAACCGAAAGAAAGCCGAGTGTTTAGTAAACCTGTGATTAAATATATATGGAGAGCAACTCTTGCCTTTAACAAAATCCAGATCCAAAAAGAAAACCAGTGCCCAGATTTATAGCTTTGGAGCTGATCAGGGTTCAGATCATTGTATGGTTCTAACCTTTAAATACACAGGATCAAACTACCATTCATTTCAACGCAGTTCCATTAAAATCATTTCAGTTAAATTCGATTAGATGATTTCAAAACAGTCCATTTCAGTTTAGTTCACTTAGGCTTAATTTGTCATTTTAACCATAAATCAGAATTCGGTTCAGATCAGTACAGTTTAATTCAGTTCAATTAGGTTTGATTCAGTTCAGATCAGTGTAGATCAATGCAGCAGATTTCATTTCGGCTCAGTTCAGTTCATGCAATTCAGTTTAAATCAGTGCGTTTGAATTCAGTCATTTCACATCAGTGAAGCACAATCAAATGCAATTTAATTTAGTTCGGTTCGACTCTTCCTTTCATTTCAGTTCCCAACGCTTCTTTTAAGTCCTGTTCACACCGGATCAACTCAATCCAGATTCTGGTCAGTTCAGGATGTATGCAGTTTATTTCCACTCCGACGAATTGAAGGCAGAACAATTCAGTTTAATTCAGCTAAATTCAAAGCAGTTCAGTTCAACAGTTAATTCAGTTTGACTTTATTGCCATCATGAATTCACTTACAATGTAATGAAACATGCAGAAACACGCTGACAGTTCACTGTAGTACAGAAGCAACGTTCACAATATATTAATAAGAGTGGGTGAAATGATGAATGGAAGGAGTTTCATGAAAAATCATAAGATTTCTTTTTTTTCATTTGTATTGTTTGGAGGTGAAAAATGAAGGCTTTATTATAATAAATGCCACCTTTATTAGTGAAATAAAACCATAAAGTACAGAGCAGTGTTGCAAGGAATTTATAGATGCAGTGTGTGTGTGTGTGTGTGCGTGTGTGTGTGTGTGTGTGTGTGTGTGTGTGACGCATCGCTAGATTAGTGTGCCAAAATGAAAGCAACAGGCTTGAAAAAGGCAGATCATCTGATTCGCCATTTACCCCGCGATCATTACTTTAGTACAGCTTTATGGACAAAAGCTGTTAATTAATGCAAACCTTTGTGGGACAGAGGACCTAAAACAGGTTCACTTCCTTTAGTAAAAAATGTCACTGAATTTAATAGGATGTAATTGGGCTACATTAAAAATCCACCAGGTTCTGAGCAGGTGTGAACAATACACAGAGTTTTTGTTGCATATTTTAGGGCAAATATCCTGGTTTACTATTTTTTTTAAAGATAATAGTTGGATGTAAAGAGGATTGGGTAGCAGAAGATTAAATGTATTTGGGATTAAGTAATCAGATTACAAAAAGTAATCAGATTATGTTTGAGAAATTTATAATTAGACCATAGTCACATTGTTAAGTATTACTGGATTATATTTCATGATTAGTTCTTCAACATATGGCCCTTTTGATGAAGGGGCAGGGGTGGTGGTTAGGCGCTAGACTCGAAAGGTTGCATGTTCGAGTCCCAGACCAGTGCCCTGAGGTACCCTTGAGTAAGGTACCATCCCCATCACTGCTCTCAGGGCAACTGATGTATGGCTGCCTCCTGCTGTGCGGTATGATTTGGTAAAATGCAGAGAAAGAATTTCCTTGTGGTTCAATGTGTGCTGTGCATTCACAATGGCAAGTAGTCACTTTCACTTCACTTGCACTTCACATGGCTTTAAAATGGTGATGGGAGTTTTGAAAGGGGCAGGGTCGGCTTCACCACTTTTTATTTGCGTTATATTTACATTTTCTTTGCAAAAATCTGAAAACATCTAAAGCAATAGAAACAGCCTATTGACGCTTACGCCACCATGTTTTACAGGCTGCTTGAATGGTGACTTGTGTATAAAGCCAGTTTATTTGCATATAATTAATCCTGTCTGAATAAATTGTTGTGGGGTGTCATGAAAGCTGATTTATTTACATTTTGTCTAATATAATCTTCCCCCCGTGTATTTGACCTCTGAAGGTCTGAGTTTAAATTGCACTCAGCATATTATATTGTGCAAAGTGTTCCTGGTAAAAACCTGCAAGATACTATTTTATTCCTGTCAAGCTGTTTTATCTTGGGCATATTGCGTGGATTAAATGAAAGAAATGGGAAAAAAAAAGGTTTAGTGATACAAGGTTCTAGATAAAGGAGTTGCAACCACTCAGCATTCAGTAAACGAATCACCGGCCTGTTCACATTTTGGGACAAAAGCAAATCTACGGAGGCATGCAGTGTAATAAGACTGTGATGTTTGACAGACGTCCGAATGAGTAAAATCCACCAGTAGGAACTAGATCATTGAAAAAGCATAGTATACAACAAACATACACACTACAAATATAAATAAAGAAATACATTCAAAAGATTCATATTTCATTTCTATCATTATTTAGTATCATTATTTAATAAATGACCTCTCAAAGTCTTCCACTGGGCAGAGAACAGGCTCCGTTCATGTTGCAGGACAAATCCAGTTTCTTTTCATTCTGATTTTACTGCTTGAGTGTTCATATTGAACGCGTAAAAGAACCGAATTGCGTTTGGTTGTCGTGGCAATGATGCATGTGAGCACTCAGTTTGAGAAGGCCGAACAGGATGCATTCGTGAGCTCGTTTCTGGATGCGTGCAGATGAATGGATGGATGGGTAGATAGATAGATAGATAGATAGATAGATAGATAGATAGATAGATGGATACTTTATTGATCCTGGGGGAAACTGAAATGCCTGAAATGATCAATAAACACCCACCCCATCATTGTGGGTTACCGCCTCCCTCTATGAAAAGGTTACTCAACCAACACCAGCCACCTCCTCCCCCACCGACGCCCACCTTCAGTCAATAAAGATATTGCTGAAATGATACGGGCTGATCAAATGTCCCCCAACTCTGCCTTAAAGGGGGCGTTATCAGCAGATAATGCAGAAGTATTTATTACTTAGCAATAATATTCTATTTTCAGATCATTTTTAAAGTCGCTCTTAAACATTTCCAGCAAAAAAATGTTTTTTTATATTAAATGTTTGAAAAAAAATCAATCCTTACATTCAAAGTCATTCAGCTTTCTTAGTCTAAGCTTTAATAAACGGATATTAGGCCACTTGTCGAAGACCTCCAGCATTTGCTGTTTTTAAATGCTGTGCTATTTCTGGGATATGTCGCATTACCGAATAATTCAATAATTTTGGCTTATTAAACAATTTAAAGCAGCCGTTGTTTGATTGCATATATTACCACCACTCCACTGCGCCTCGGCCATGAAGGCAATGCAAATTTCTGGTCAAAATTACTGCAAATGCTGGAGCCTGTTCCATCAATCCAAGAAACAGCCTGGATATGTTAAGCTTCTTAATATGTTAAGCTCCAACAGAAATTCTTTGCTCAAATCTGCAATAATTAAAGTTAATAGTAATATTACTGCGACTTTTTTTTCTTTCTAGAAATCAAAAGCACCTATTATTGGAGCAGGGATGATAAAGCGGTTGGATTGTACTGAAATGAATCATTTTTATGTTGAAATTGTAATTTAAAAGCGTGCAATTTTCAAATCATGAGGGCTTTTAATTATACCCCATATTATTTAGAGCATATAATAATCAGTGCTGACAGAACTGGAGGTTGTTAATAATAATAATGGGAAAAAAAGGCAATAATTAAATGATTTGGGAATGACTTGATTTTATGCTTGATTTTATTCATGGCAGCTTCGAAGAGCATTCTGCAGGGTTGGTTCGAAGCAAATATTCTTTTAACATCTACATCTTTCTGGATCCCCTGCTTTCTAGATAGTTTGGGTTTTTTTGTGGTACTACATCCAGATTTAACTAGGTATCGATATCTTCCTTCGCTTGTTTTGCGGCGGAGAAGGATCAGGTGCAGATGATCAGGTGGTTAGCTTGCTGCTGAATGCTGAATGAGTGGTTGGAACCGCTTTATCTAGAACCTTGTGGTGCAGCCTGGTGCAGGAAACCATTTGTTCCCATTTTTTCTTTTTCATTTAATCCACTCAATATGACAAAAATAAGACATAAACTCATTTTTGCACCAACAAGGTGGTTCCAGAGGAAGTGATAAAGGATCGAGAGGTATATTCTGCATCACATTTTTAGCTTTCACTTCTTTTTCTGCCTCTTCTCTGCACTTGGCTCTCACCTTATGTCCCCTCCTACCTTTTTCACCACTCGTCCCTCCGTCCCTCGCGGGTTGTGCCTGCTCCATCCCTTTGTACCCTCACTTTGAAGGCATTCACAGATTACTGGGGGACACGTCGATATGGAATTAACTCAAATCAATCGGTCCTTTCTTTCACAAGCAGTTAAACTGGGCGCTCGCTGCCACACCTTCATTTAACTCCACAATAAGCCTAACGCAGTTGTATAGGTGGCCTGGGATGGAACAGATTTTGGGCCGCAGCTTGTAGAAACTGACGTAGGCTAAAGTTTGGGGGCATTTGGTCGTATGATACTTTGTTGAAAGGACAGAGAACACGGTTCTGCACATTTTTCTGCACAATTACTGTATATTTTCTGAATGAAGTGTTTAAAAATATCTCAAATGGGGCAAAATTGCTTTCCAGCATCATAAAAGAATGAACTCCTTCCATCATAAATGAGGCAAATAATTGAATACAGTGCACTAAAATGCAAAAAAAAAAAAAAAAATGCCATAAATATGTAAAGGACATATGCAATTTTGCACAGTATATAATGCTGACCAAAAGCAATGATTAATCAAAAGGCCCTCTTAAATCCAGTTCTTGCTTTCGCAAGACAAAAAACACCCTCTCGGCCAGAGAGATAATTTTTAAAATCGTTAATTTGTGTTGTTTATGTTGTTATAAATCTGATAAACAGCTGGAAACTGAACACAGAACCGTCTCGCGAGCCTGTGGGCCACCGTTCTGGCCTTTGGCAATAATGCAGTCATTTTACTTGTTTTACAAAGTTGGAAATAATATCTAGACAGAATCTGAAATTCTCCTATAAGAATTTCACAAAGAGAAACAGATCTGTTGACAAGATTTTAGGCACCTTATATTACAGGGTGGCAGCTACAGAAAATCAAGGCCAAGTTCAGAAAATCAAAAATATTCCACGAGCCCGTTTAATCCCTCTCACAAAAGACGTTTTGGGTTCCCTAAAGAACCTTACGAATCATTATTCTTTAAAAAAACATGTTTGTAAACGGACACTCTGCAAAAAGCTGAGCGTTTTACCCCAACAAAGCAGGAGCTGATCGGCTGAATCTACCAGAATCAGGTGGACTCTCTTGCAGCCCTGCGCAGATAAGGTGAACCACAAAGTCAAAATTAAAGTTTTTCCACGCAAGCACATGATCAATCCAAGCATTTAGGAACCTTAAGGTTGAAGGTGGCTTCAAGGAACAGTTGGCTTAAATCAAATGAAACCCTATTTCCTATTTTTCAGCGTATAGCCAGAAAGAGTGACCTGCAAACCCCACAACACGTCCTGGTCGAGGCTTTAAACACTACAACCATCTGAGCTCTTACCAACACACCGAGGGGTTGGCGGCCGTTTCTTCAGAAGGCCCCAGGTTTGCTTGCTGTAAGGTCTGGAGGTCAACCAGACAGCAGATCCGCTAGTGACCCGGGCCGAAGCACCATTCCCGAAACATGGACAGGAGCACCAGCGCGAGGTTCCTCTCTTTTAGCTTCTCACTGGGTTGTAAGCTCATCCTGCTTTCTCCTGAGAGGAGTGGCACCCTGAAATTTAAGCCCCTCTCTCTAATCTTTTTTTGAAGGGGGGGTATGAGAAAGAGAGAGACACTCCAGTTCGGCCTGCTCTCCCCAGGAGCCATTAGGCATGGTTTGGTAGCCAGCATTAAAGGAGTTCAAGGGCTTGGCACAAAAGGCCCAAAACAAAAACCCCACACTTTTTTCCTGGAAAAAGAGGCTTTAGATGTGCTTTTGTGCCTTCCCCCTAGATGACACGATCCGTCGGTTTTCGGTCGTGTGTAAGGGGTGGGTTGCGGAGGTTGCGGTGGGCAGAAGAGGGGGGCACCGGGGCGTCCGATGAGGGGGGCACCGGGGTCCATCAAATCCAAACAGAATGATGGTGAGGTTTATCAGAAACCCAATGGGCAGCAATCAGCAGTGTGGCTTCAGCTGAATGCAGTTGTGAGCATCACTTTCTCCTACACACACACACACACACACACACACACACACACACACACACACACAAATGCACCATGATAAGCAGGTCCCATGATGAATGATGACACGCTCCGTGCCCGGTTGCCAGTTGCTCCTGCTCTTGCGCAGGCTGAAAGGATTGTGCACAAACTAACAGCTTTAACAAATTAGGCTCTTTGTTTTTCTGAGGTTCTGCTCACACTGATCTATGACAAGACAGGCCATACGATTTACCCAACTCGACAACAGCGCAGGAATATATTTGGAAATATGAAAAAAAATACAGACATCAATAAATAATATAATTCAGACTAAATAATGAGTTGAAGTAATAAGAAAATTCGAAGATAATGGAGGTGAAACACTAACAAATGGTGATCATTTTGGGTAAAAAAGGACAAAATGAGGTCTGCACATAAAGGAATACACAAATTTCTATATTTATATTTCTCCATATATGCGTATTTGATATAAAGAAATAATATATAGAAATTCAAATAGAATAAAATATAGAAATAATATATCTTAATATTGTACTCATTTCCTGCCAACAATACAATCAAAATCCTTTGTTTCCAATTTTTCTATTGGCAGATTTCTGTATTTCTTTTTTTTTTTTTTTTTTTTACAAAATACAAAATAACAAAATATTTAAAATAAATAATAATACCAAATTGCTAAAATATATACATTAAATAAAAACTTGGAATAATAAAATATCTTTGAAAAATAATAGTGTATTAAATATTTTAGAAAAAATATTTCTGGGCATGCTTGGGACTGTATACTTTCACAGGCACCAGCGAATTATATTTGGTAAATTACTGTAAACACATTTTATTAATTGCAGGCAATTTTTGTCAATGTACTTCACGCACACCAAGCGTTCAATAAGTTCAATAAATACTGGCCACAAGTAAAGGGACATAAAATTGATGGTTTTTTTTCCTTCAAGAGCGGCACAGCCTATTTCTCCAGGATGAACAGAACCGGTATGTGAGGGGGAGAGGAGGGTGCCCGCAGTATACGGGCACAGTCTGTTCTTAAACATCCACGTCAGTCATGGTTGAATTTTGAAGCTCATTAATAGAGTCTGGAGTGAGAACAATGCTGAAGCCACCGTTTTGGTGAGGCCTTCTTCATGGGATGCATCTGTACGTATGGGAAAATGCTGTATATCGTCACGGTAGTCTCTAAAGAGTGAAATTCGGAGGCGTTGCTAATAAGATTGTATGTTGAAAAAATACCTCTCAGCTTCCATTTATAGGCAGATAAACCTGAAGCAGAGAGGATTCAGGGGGACAATAAAGAGTGTTTCTCGTCATATAGGCTGCACCCAAAAAATCTTCGGTTTTGTCTTGTGCTAAAGAGCATACGGATGGAGCAGGGTCAAGTTAAAGGAATATTTAAGTGCTTTTCACCCGACTGTCTGTCTGCCAACTGCACTGTGCTGTTTGATCAGCACAGAAAATAAATCTGACATGTTTTCGCCTGTACTTGGAATAGAAAACTTGCTCACTCGAAATTCGCCTATAAAAGAAGTCAATAAGCAGATGCTTTAGCTTCAGTGCATCTTTTTATTGGGTTATTTTAATATAAAGGGTCACAATAACAACTTAGTGGTTTCATTTTTGGATCAGCATGCGTATATATAGACATTTTTCTGTTCAATAAAAGGTAGAACAACATACATTTGAAATGAACACTGCTTTTCCACCTGATAATACTCATTACCTTAACTGACTATTTTTGTTTCCACTGGCTGCTGGATTTGTAGACCATCCTGCAGTCGTTGATGCAGAAGTGAACGTTAATGTCTTTTTGATATAATTTTTGTAACAATGTAACAAATTGTCTTTGTATGCATTAATAGGACTCTTTATTGGAATGTAAGAAGTCAAAAAAACGAAAGTCAGCCCCGGACCATTATTCCTCCTCCTCCAAACTTTGCTCCTAGCTCTATACTTCCTCCTAAACTCAGGCTTGTCCATTAGACCACCAGAAAATGAAGCTTGTCTGCTTCATAAGATCACACACTTGCCATACCAGTGTTTTACACAGTTATATGTCATCAGTGGGCACAGCAGTTGTCATGGATCCCGGATAACTTTATGGAACGATATAATAATTGGTAAGACACAGATGCATCAGATTAGACTATGGACTTCCTGAGATATGCGTAGACTAAGTCCTCACCCATGACACACTTCGAGTGAATGTGAGTTTATGGTAAATTGTATCATCCCAACTTTGAGGGGTCTTTCTTCACACGTCTGTCAGTCATTTCTCTTCCTCTCCAAGCCTTCGCACAGAAGGAGAGCGGGAGAAGCGCTGGTAATTAAAAGCACACCAAACCAAAACTGTAAAACGTAATTGCCTTCCCAAGAGAAGGTCTGGGAAAAGTGAGTGAGCGCATACACGGGAATTGTGAAAGCCGGGCGTGTTTGTCAGCTACACCCATCGTAATAACACACTTCACAGCAATCTCCCTCTTCCCCTTCATCTGCTCTGCTCTTCCTCCTTCTCTTTAGTCTTCCATCACACATGGCGTCTCAGTATATCTCTGCGCAGAATCGATTTCAGCACTGACCATTTCAAGCCTTCAGAACGTAGACATTATGCTGGTCATAGTGTGTGTATTAATCTGTTTTAGAGTTTTAACTATAAATTGATCAGTTGATACCGCTAGCATAGTTGGACTAGTAAGCCTCATCCCTCTTTTGTGTTTTCTTTGGCATCTGAAGCAGCTTCAAATGGGGCTGATTTACCTCTAGCCCAAGCTGTAAATTCATAATGCATCTAATTCTTGTCAAATGTGCTGTTAAACACAGTTAAATATCTCCATTTGGGCTTATTTTTAAAGTAATCTTTTAGTATTCTTCATGTACTAAATTCTGATTAGAAAGAAGTCATCATCAGACATTTCATACAATATGAACTCTTGGTGAAAGGAACATTCAGGTGAGATGTTTTTTAACTGATAAGAGCAGGAAGCGGTTTGAGCCTGAAGTCGTTGTGGTGATGTGATTCGGGTGACAATCGACACCTGCATTAGACCGGTTCTAAACTAAACAAGGGTGATTCATTAATTTTGCCAAATGCAGTGGGCAGCACTGTTGAATATCCTGGGTTCGATTCCCAGACGGGACGGTCCAGGTCCTTCCTTTGTGGAGTTTGTGCTCTTGAGTCAGTTTGAGTCTGTGTGTGTTTCCTCCGGGTGCTTCGGTTTTCTCCCACTGGCCAAAGACCTGCACATCAGGAGTGAGTGTGAGTGTGTGTGTGTGTGTGTCTGCCCTGTGATGGACTAGCGACCTGTCCTGGGTGTTTCCCCCATCTTTCGCTCTGCGAGAGCCGGGATAGACTTGCCCGCGTCCCTAATTAGGCTAAGAAAATGCTGTATTGCACCACAAGCCATTCAGACTGGTTCCGGCTGGAGTCACTGCCCCGATGTTCATTCCAGCTTCTATCACCTTCTTAATGATGTCGGGTCAGTGCCATCTGTACGACACCTTTTTCCAGATTGTGGTTTAATGTTGTGTGCAGACACACACTGAACCAGTTTTTCTGCACCTGTGGGGTTTGTGTGTGGATGAGCGACGGATCTGACACTATATTTCTAACAAATAACAAGTGCTGCTTATTTAATTACGCCTTCTTGCTCTTTCCATCCCCTAGACTGCAAAAATGCCCACAGACACATACACACACATCTATACACATTTCTCTTTCTCTCTCTCTCTCTCTCTCTCTCTCTCTCTCTCTCTCTCTCTCTCTCTCTCTCTCTTCTATATATATATATATATATATATATATATATATATATATATATATATATAGCATATATATATATATATATTTTTTTTTTTTTTTTTTTTTTTTCAGATGCCTGGCAGAAGTAATTGGTTAATTGCCTGTACTGTGTGTGCATATGTATGTGTGTGCAGTGGGGGTGGTTTGCGAATGATGGTATGGGGGGGGGGTGTTGCAAGTGCTTTGTGTACAGAGTTACTCCCTCATCGCCGGAGAAATAGGACATCATCTTAACAGATGCTCTGCTCTGTATTATTAATGGCTTCAAATAAATAGACACGTGGATACTGCTTTATTTTCTCCCAGAACTAGCCTCATCAACACTGAAACCCTTTCTTAATAACACAACTTCATCCTTCATGAATGGCATGTAATCACAGCCCCAAATTTTAATATCGATTTGTAGCAACTGATCTCAGCCAATTATCATTCCTTTTCTGTTTTCTAGGAATTTCCTTTGTTGGTGAAAATACTTTTTCTGTCAAACTGGCTTCATTTTTGCATATTGAGTGTGATTAAATAAGTAATTCGAAGAGCAAGTAACCCAGCTACTAGGGGATGGCTAAGCCAGTGTATTTTCTTCGTACTGTCCCAAGCCCGGTAAATGGGGAGGGCTACGCTAGGAAGGGCATCCGTGTAAAACTTTGGGTTGTCACATGGACAACGATACAGAATTCCATACTGATCGTCGAGGCCCGGGTTATCAACGCATCGCCATCAGTGCTGTTAGCCTACAGGGTGCTGGTGGAAATTGGACTACTACACAAAGAGGAAAAAGAAGAGGAGGAAGGCATGTCCAGAAGAAGGAGAGAAAGAAGGAGAGAGAGGAAGTGAGGGTAGGAATTTGAACGCTGGCATGACTGCAAATGTAGAAATTAGCTGATATGATGGAGAGAAGGGAAGGCTGACATTTTGTGTCTGCAAGAGGCTAAATGGAAGGGTAGTAAGGCCAGGTGTATCGGATATGGTTTAACTGTCCCACTGTGGTGTGGATAGAAGGAGGACGGAGTAGGGTGTTATCCTGAAGGGAAGAGGCGGAGAGGTTTTGAAGTGAAGAGGGTGTCAGGAGGTGATGAGTTTGAAGCTGGAAGTTGAAGGTGTGATAATGAATGTTGTTAGTGTTTATGCTCCACAAGTTGGTTGTAAGATGAAAAGTGATGGTAAATTCTGAGAGTTAGGATGAAGGGATAGAGAGGTAAATTTTAGGGAGAGAGAGTGGTGATTGGTGCAGATTTAATGGTCGTGTTGGTGAAGGAACAGAGGTGATGAGGAGGTGATGGCAGGCATGGTGCCAAGGAATGCTGGGGCTGGGTCAGATGGTTGCAGATTTTGTAAAAAGGATGAAATGGCCAAAGTTAATACTTATTTAAGAAGAGGGAGGAGCAATAGGTGACGTGAGTAAGAGGAGGAAGATGCTCACAGGTGGATTAGTATTCTTGCAGGAGGGTCAGTTTGAAAGAGACTAGAGACTGCAAAGAGTGACAGGGGAGAGGTAGCTAAACAGCATAGGATGGTGGTCTGTAGGATGACCTGGAGGTCGAAGAAGAGGAGGCGGAGGGCAGAGTCGAGAGGATCAAGTGTGGAAGCTGAATGAGGAGGACTGTGTGTGGAATTCAGGCAGAGCACACACGGGGACTGGGAGGTGTCAAGAGCTTCCGGGATTGCTGAAAACTACTGCAGAAGTGATCAGGCAGACGGCCAGGAAATGTACTTGGTGTGACATCCGGAAGGAAGAAAGAGGATATGAGGATCCTGGTAGGGAACCAAGAAGTCCAGGAGGTATCAAAAGAAGAGGGAGGCAAAGAAGACATGGACATACAGAGAGATGGTACAAGGTAGATGAGGTGTGCTAAGGAGATGAACCAGGCTAAGAAAACAGTGGTGAAGGCCAAAGATAAGGTGTTTAGTGAATTGTGGCGAGAGGTTGACAGCAAAGAGGGAGAAAAGGACCTTTACCGATTGGCTAGACAGAGAGACAGATCTGGGAAAGATGTGCTACAGGTCAGGACGACTAAAGATAGAAAATGGTAACGATCAGGTGAACAGGAGCGTGGTTGAGCAGATGGCGCTGGGAATACTGAGGAGCTGATGAATGAAGAAAATGAGAGAGAAGACTGATGATGAGAAGAGTTAACTAGGAAGTGTAGCAAATAAAACAAGATGGAAGTAAGGCAGCATGAAGAGGATGAAGAATGGAAAGGCTGTTGGACCGATGACATACCAGTGGAAGCATGGAGATGTTTAGGAGATGGCAGTTGAGGGTTTCTGACCAGATTGTTTAACACAATCTTGGCAAGCAGAAGATGCCTGAGGAGGAGACAAAGTGTACTGGTACCATCTTCAAGAATAAGGGTGATGCACAGAGTCAGGTAACTTATAGAGGGATAGTTGATCAGCCACACCATGAAGTTATGGGAAAGAGTAGCAGGTTTGTGTTAAGAAAAGAGGTGAGGATTAGTGAACAGCAGTATGGTTTTATGTCAAGAAAGAGCACCATGATGCAATGTTTGCTCTGAGGGTGTTGATGGGAGAAGTACAGAGAAGGTCAGAAGGAGCTGCATTGTGCCTTGTGGATTTGGAGAAAGCATATGAGCAGGGTGCCTAGAGAGGAGCGGTGATGGTATGAGGTGTCTGGTGTTACAGAGAAGTATGAGAGTAGTTCAGGATATGTAAGGAGGGCAGTAACAGTGGTGAGATCTGCAGTGGGATAGATTTGATGCATTTAGTTAGAGGTTGGATTACATCACTGGACCAGCACTGGTTCTGCCTCCTTGCTTGCAGTAGTAATACAGGTTGATGATCGAGGTTAGACAGGAGTCCTCGTGGACGATGATGTCGGCTGATGATATTGTGGATCTGTAGAGAGTAGGGAGCAGCTGGAGGAGAACCTGAGAGATGAGATATGCTCTGGAGAGGAGGAATGAGGCGAGTAGGGCAAGACAGAATACATGAGGAATGAAAGGGAGGAAAGTGGGAGTGGTTAGGGATGCAGGAGGAGGGAAGTGTAGGTGGAGGAGTTTAAATACTTGGGATCAATAGTCCAGTAACGGTGCAGTGTGGGAAGAGAGGTGGAAGAAGAGAGTGCAGGCTGGTTGGAATGGGTGGAGAAGAGTGGCTGGAGTGATTTGTGACAGACGGGTAGCTCAGCCAGAGTGTAAAAAGGGAAGGTTTGCAGGACAGTAGAGACCAGCAATGTTGGGCGGGTTGGAGACGGTGGCACTGACGAAAGACAGGAAGCGGAGCTGGAGGTGTCAGAGTTAAAGATGCTGATTTTCGTTGGGTGTGACGAGGATGGACAGGATTAGAAATGAGTATATTAGAGGGACAGCTCAGCCAGACGCCTGAGACACAAGGTTAGAAGCAAGAAGCCAGCTGGTTTGGCCATGTGCAGAGGGAGAGACGATGACAGTTTGGAAGGAGGATGCTGAGGGGATGGAGCTGCCAGGAAAGAGGAGAAGAGGAAGACCAAAGATAGGCTGGTGGACGGGTGAGAGGACATGCAGGTGGTCGGGTTGAAGCAGGAAGATGCAAAGACAGGGAAGAAATGGAGACAGTTGATCCGCTGCATGACTTCAAACCGAGCAGCCGTAAAGAAAGAAGAAGAAGAATTCAAAAGAAAGCGCGTCTAGAGATGCAAGGTTCTAGATAAAGGGGTTCCAACTGCATCTGTAGTAAATTAATCATCTGATCATCTGGAATCATCTGTGCCTGTATCTTCACTGTCTTCAGTTAGTTCTGCTTGAAGGTTCGACGTAGGGATCACTGTGTGAGTAAATTCAACCCCAGTTAACCTTGGAAGGTTCTTTGTATAACGCAGGCAATTTATTGGTACTATTGCTCTCAGACATTGTGTCTTCTACAGGTACACTCCTCTTGGATGGATTTGTATCTGAATATATTTCTTTCAAATAAAGGTTTGATCGTCGATTCTCAGTGTAAGATGAGGCTATTTCACACATTTTTCTTATCATGTTTAAAAGCCGTTGCAAGGGGTGGAGGACACTGTTGCTACATTTGGGTACAAATTGCTTCCCCTAGACCCTGGCACCTGAAACCCTCCCAGAAACCTGACATTAATGCAGAGCTTCCACACTGAATGCTGAACAGACTGCTGAAGGAAACGCTGGTTTCATCCCTCCTGTTTCCAATGTGGATATCGACTAAAAGCAGCAGGAGGCACAGCTATACCCGTCATTTGCATATCCACATATGCAAACAAACACAGATGTTTTACCAAAGCAACCATCAATTCTAAAAGTGGATGCACCACTCCCTTCAGCACACAGGTCAGACTGTGAATCTTTAAAATTCAGCAACTGTGTGGAAACCTACCTGTTCTTTTTCATAAATATTGCTATTCAATCTCTTTAGGCTCTAGTGCCTTTATGTTTTGAGTTTTCAGATGATGAAGATTAAAACCATCATGTGCGGTCTATAATCCACAATAGGCTGTTTGACCATGTTTATAAAAGCATCATATTCATCCTTTGTGGCTTACAACAGCAAGCAGACAGTCGGACTCTCATTGTGGGCTAAATCAGTGCTTCAGTTATTGAGTAGTAACAGCTGCCACACATCAGGGGAGGAGAAAATGTAAGGGGCAGCTCCATTTGGGAAAAATCCTTACTAATGATTCCAATAAATTCCACAAATAAATATCATGTTGACAAACATCAGACACGCAGTGCATGATGGCATTTATGCCATTGAAAAACTGTAGCGCTTGGGCTTTGGAAGAAGACAGGCGTGGGGCGTGAGCCTGATCAGTTGCACTCATTACATTGAGGCACTGGCTTACTTTACATCCATAGTTTCCCATTGTCTCTGTTGTTAAGACTCTCACTTTCTGTTTTGGGTATTCTGTTATGTATGTCCTGCACTGGTGGACACAAAGAAATGGGTCTCAGTGTTGGGACGGTGATGGAAAATAAAAAAATAAAGGAGAACTCCCCTTTAAAAGCATTCAAACTAAAGTCTTTTCTGAAAAGGAATGAAGGTACAGGGATTAAAAATGAATAGTCAGGTACAGACTCTACTTAAGTAAAATATTTGTATTGCATAACTTCCCTTCTTTGGTCCTAAACCATATCCCAAAGAGTTGGATAATGTTTGAGGGTTCAGAGAGTTTTTAACTATTTTGCTCAGGAATCATTTATCATTTTATGCCTGTGAAATCATATCTTTAGCATATTGAGCAGATTGCATGTATGCGTGTGTGTTTGTTTAAATTTGCTAAGCAGTTAAGGTATATGCATATATATATATATATATATATATAGATATATATATACAGTACTGTGCATAAGTTTTAGGCAGGTGTGAAAAAATGCTGTAAACAAAGAACGCTATCAGAAATATAAATAATGATTGTTTATTTTGATCAATTTACAAAATGCAAAGTGAGCGAACAAAAGAAAATCTAAATCAAATCAATATTTTGGTGTTTCTACCTTTTGCCTTCAAGCCAGCATCAGTTCTTCTGGCCCCACAGAGCCCTGATCTCAACATCATCCAGTGTGTCTGGGTTACATGAAGAGACAGAAGGATGTGAGGAAGCTACATCCACAGATCTGTGGTCAGTTCTCCAAGATGTTTGGAACGACCTACCAGACGAGTTCCTTCAAAAACTGTGTGCAAGTGTACCTAGAAGAACTGATGCTGTTTTGAAGGCAAAGGGTGGTCACACCAAATATTGATTTGATTTAGATTCTCTTTTGTTCATTCACTGCATTTTGTTGATTGATGAAAATAAATGATGCATTTTTTCCACACCCGCCTAAAACTTTTACACAGTACTGTGTGTGTATATGTGTGTGTATATATATATATATATACATGGATATATGGTAAATTCTAATCAAGTTAAACTATTAATAAAGGTACTCTTGGCTGGTGCTACTCAAAAGACCACCCAAAATAGTACAGTTTGCATCTGCCTGACCTCTCAAGAAGAGCCGTTGATGATCTGTTGCATGAGGTTCCATTTGAAAGTGACATATAGACCCACGTACCTTCACAATCATCGCTTTTCAACACAGAAACACAAGTTTCTCTCCAGCTCTCCTCACATCTGTCGGCTTGCCCTTGGGGTGAAATTAGAATCTCCATGCCTACTCCATCCCCCTTAGATGCTGTGTTTGGCAACAGAGGGATTGGAGGGGGAAAAAGAAAGTATGTGAGAGAAAGAAAAAGAAAGCCAAAGCTCCATTCCTCCCTCTGAAGCCGGGTAGCGAGGGAATGAGGCTGGAAGGCTGAAGATTTTGCTTTTTCTCTGCCCGAAAGCATCAGAACGCTTTTGACCCCCAGCTGAGCACAGCATGGGTCTGGACCCCAGCAGACGCCTAGAGCTGGGAAACACACACACATGCACACACACACACACACTCCTCCGGCCTGCCTCAGTGGAGCCTTAATTTCACACACATTTTAGTGTTGTTCACACGGCCACTGATTAAACCCCCCTTTCATTTCAAAGAGATCATTTCTTCTTTGAGCTGATTTGAACCGGGTTATGTTTAACCAGCACAAGCCCAGATTCCCTGCAGGAGAAAAAGTCCACAGTCAATTTTGCACGCTAACTGTAAGGGACAGTAAGGCCCTCAACAGCATGCATTTAGCTTTCCGAGAGCGAAATTCCTACGAAAATGCAAAGCTGGGAAAATTCCAACATTCATTATTATATTCATTTGTTTCATAGTTTTCTTTTTCCCGAGCCATACAAATTGTAGCCTAAACCACAGCACGCTTTGTCAGCAAAAGCCTTTAAAAAGATGGGATTGTTACATTATGGCAAAATAGCAAGAAGAAAATGACTCCTCTGAGACACGGCTTGTTGTGGATTTAGTTTCCCAGAAGGGCGCAGCCTCTGAGGGGCGCACAAGAGAAACACTGTAATTCATTTTGTAATTTTTTTACCAAAAACATGCCATATGAGTGTTTTTTTGTCTGCTCTTCACAGCGACTTACATATTCAAGTCTGGTTTTTCCCCATTTGACATCAGTTAAGGCTAAATTTGATCAGAATCTGGAAGATATCGAGGATGTTCATCTGGATCAACTTGTAGGAGGGGGTCAGTGATCTAAAAACATTGGGAAACACTGCCTCAGAGGCTCTTCAGGAGCTGTACACTGTGCTTTTGTTAGTTGGCTGCTTGTTGAATTGATGCCAGCCATCTGATGGAGATGCCGTCGCTTTAAAAGCTATTTTAAAATGTGTTTTGTTTCTTTTTTCTCCTTTTTTTCAAGTAGAGCAAAATTGGTTTGCAGATTTTTGTACAGTGCTAGTGAATGTAACAATAGGTCACAATGATTTTATACAGACAACTTATTTAAGGAATTATAATAATTATTATTTACTCCAGGTTGTGTTTTTTAATGCATGTTGACGATGGTAAATTCTGTAAATAATGCCCTGCATATATTTTAATAAAAATGACTTCTTATGCCTCAAGCATCCCCTGACTGTTGAGAATCCCAGTCATCAAGGAACAGACCTTGATGATAACCTTTCTGATATAAAGCTTTCTGTAAAAGAGCTTTTAGAGCACTTTTATGCTCAAATATCACCATTATGGTGAATCTCAGGTGTCAGGCAACATATTAATAGGCATTTCTTTTAGAGGCAAGTCTTCGTCTGGTTCCATCCACGACCACTGGGATGAAAATGTGACCTTTTTTCAACATCAACATTTAGTTAGGTGGTAGTTTCCACCATTTCATTACATTTAGGTAGTCGTTTTAGCGAAATGATGACAGCGCTGGGAGTGTCAGGTTAAAATGATCCTGAATGAGTTATGCACGGATGGATAAGCTAAATAGAAATCAGGGTCGTAACATTTTGGATGGTTTGAAGGTGAACTGCGCTGCACAATAAACCCGGGAGGCGAGTGCATCATTTACAATCAGCAGACTCTGATTTCAATCCTTTGCTTTTGTGCGCTCGGTGATTTTATCACCCTTCTTTATGTAGGCCGGGCCGACATGGTATTAGCTTCGCTCCTATTGTGATGGAAAAACTGTTGTCCCTCCCCAGCACGGGACGGCCCCGAGAGGGACGCAGCGGCGGCTACAAAACACGGTCCACTGGGGTTACGGACACACCCGGACTCTCTTTCACACACAGACTATTTCTAATATTATGCTAATGGCCTTGAGCCCAGAGTCACCGATGCATTGTGGGCCGGCGTGCCGGGCAGAGTGGGAGTGGATTAGGAGGCTGTGTTTTCAGTGTCCAGGCCAAAGGCGGCCCGCGCTGCACGACTAAACGGCTTATTCCACACACACAAACACGCACGCACACACACACACACACACAGGCAGGCCGACACTTGTGCTTTTGGCTGTCAGTTTGAGTTAGCGTGCAACGCCTCCCGTCCTACACAAAAGAGCCCCGCTTGTTCTCCGACCTTGTTCACCGAAGTGTTTGCATGCCAGGCTTTACTCGACGTCTACTTCCTTTCTGTGACTCTGTACCGCCTTTCTTTCCATTTTCCTTTCTTTTTTTCAGGTGAAAGGACACAAAACGCCTAATAATGACTCTCCTGAGTTTGATGTGCGTCCATTTTTTTAAGACTTAAAGAAAGGATAAGAAAGCTCGCCTAAGAGAGCTCAGGCTGTGCTGAAGGAAAACGGTGGTTGTGGCATACACTGACTTTAAAGCTGCTAACTGTTGTATCACGAAGCAAAATATGAAGAAACCTGGGACTGGAGACTTTTGCACAGTGCTGTATTTTACTGTATTTCACTGCAGCGCTTGGGGACAGAGTCTTTGTCGTTTTAATAATATGGTCCCCCAAGTGTCTCTCTTTACTAATGCAGGTTACACATTGCAATGCATGCACTTCTTCCTCTCTCATCCGCTTGTCTTTATGTGCAGTTCTATTCCTCAGGATCAATAAAGTCTTTCTGATTCTGATCTTCTTCTTTCACACTGACCTGCATGTCCTCTCTCTCCACACCCATAATCCTCCTCTTCTCCTCTTTCCTGCCAGCTCCATCCTCAACGTCCTTCTCCTGATATAATCCTCGTCTCTCCTCTGGGCACGTCCAAACCAACACAGACTCGCTTCTCTCGCTTTGTCGCCAAGTCGTCCATTGCGATGCTGCAATAACAATGTAATTACCAGTGATCTGTGCTGCTGGAGTAGTGCAATATGAACCTGGGAACTGTTATAAACTGTTATGACATGTAATGTACTTGTAATTCATGTACTAGATGGTTTACAGATACTTTTGTCCACACTCTGTTTTTTAGTTTAGTTGCAATATTTTGTCGATCATATATGGTGACATGGTTAGTAGCGCTGTTGCCTCACAGTGAGAAGGTCCTAGTTCTAAGACATGAACATCAGGTGGACTGGAGATGCTAAATTGCCCCCTAAGTGTGTGTGTGTGTGTGTGTGTGTGTGAGTGTTGCCCTACAATAGACTGGGGACCTGCCAAAGGTGTGTCCCCGCCTTTCGCCCTAATCAGGACAAGCGGCTCAGAAAAAGAGTGAGTGAGTGATCATCTGCACCCAAATAGTTTTAGCAAACTGATCTGAACCATGCTCTGGGATGGTTTCATGGCTCTGTCCATGATGGTGGTTTTAAATGTTTCTTTACTTTGTAGACATGTCAGTAAAAAACACTCCAGATCGTGCTTTAATCATAAATTTGAATCTCGAATCTCAGCCATGATGTTTTTCATGAGAACCCTGGACCTTCAGTGTTTTATTTTTTAGCTATTAAATGAAAGTATGGACAGAAACCAGGCATTTGTCCTCCTTGGCTGATGGCATTAAGGTCAGGAGAGTGGGAAGTTTTTATTACCCAATTGTCCCTTTAAGCAGGTCAGTGTTGGAAATCATACGTGCGTTTCAGAGAAGACGACTCATTTCCTCTCGGCGTATGACATTAGCATTGATACCCAAGGTCGTGTTTGGAGTCTGCGTTGCCATGACAGCGGCCTGCCAAGTTGGAGAAAGGGACCAACAACCTAGCAGGGGGTCGCCCAGACTGCCAGACAGCCCAGGCAACACTGTGATGTGACATTTCAAATGTGTGGTGAAAACGAATGCAACGGAGCTGAAAATAAAATAAAATAAGATAATTTAATTAAGTAAAAAAAAAAAAACTACATTTACATTACATTACATTTACTTTAATTTAATTTAATTTACACATTTCTAAATAAATGAGAGCAAGTGGAACCCAAGACTAGGGAACAACTTTTGCATTTTTTACTGTGTGTGTGTGTGTGTGTGTGTGTGTTTGTATGTACAGCCTATAAACACACACACACACACACACACACACACACACACACACATATATATATTTATATATATATATATAGTTTTTTGCACATCAGTGTGTTTTAAGCAATAATATTAGAATAAATACTAAAATGAATCAAATAAAGAGTGATTCTCAGTGCCTGTGCTCAGCCATTCCCAGACCTCTCTTCCGGACTCCCATCACATCCTTTCTTCGGCTCAGTCAGTCCTTCATGAGATTAAATCTAGTGCTGCTCCTGGAGTGAACAGTGACTGGGGGAGATATCTAGAACCTCTTCTTCTACCCAGCTCACAGAACATCCCCTACACACTAAATTCCTCCAGATCCCACTTTAATCTGTATTTATTCTAATGTTAATGTTGTGTGTCAGTGGCAGAATGACACCCATGCTCAGAAAAAACGCCTTTAACCCTCAGAGGATCCTGGGTGTTGTGGCCATTTAGCCTTTATTTTTATCCCTAACATTTAAAGGTTTTAGGGAAGAGTATCCTTTTTACTGTGTAAAAAAACAACAACAAAAAAAAAATCTAAAAATGATGTGTGAATGCTGCATTCGCATACTTTCAAACTTTCTGACAGCAGGTATTTTTGTGAATGTTATTATGGTCTGAAATCATTTTTAAACCCTGTAAAAATGAAAAAAAAAAATAGTTCAATATTAGTTATTTTACATGATGTAGGGTTGCCAAATATAGCTCATGGAGATTTACGCATCTTGCATTAGTGATTCTTGTGAGCCTGAGGGAATCTAAGGGTTGTCTGTCTGTCTGTCTGTCTGTCTGTCTGTCTATCTATCTATCTATCTATCTATCTACACCCTAAAATGGCCTTTTTCCCTATAAGTGTTATGCCTCCGAACACCACCCTGGTAAAAATATATTGCAATATATATAATACATACATGGACCCTGAAAAGGCTGTGTGTATGTGTGTGTGTGTGTGTGTGTATGTGTGTGTGTGTGTGTGTGTGTGTGTGATGGACATACGGACTCTCTCTCATGTCTTGTTATCATTCCAATGGCAGAAGCTCAGTGAAAGAGTGAAAATCCAGGCGGCTTACCCCCCACTGTGCGAATCATCAGCACACCGTGCCTGACACACACACACACTCACTCTGTATGTAGCAGCCACACACACACACACACACACACACACACGCAAACACTCACAATGACACTCACACCAGAAATGAAATTAACTCACAAACCGAAAATCAGACCAGTGAGTGTCAAATGAAGCTGTGCTGTGAGTGTGTGTGTGTGTGTGTGTGTGTGTGTGTGTGTGAAGAATTGTTTCCAGTATAGAGACATATCAAAGCAGGTATCCCACTGTGCAGCCAGCTGAGAGAGTAGACAGCTGGATGAATTTTTCAGTGCCTCGCCATCTCTGTCTCTTTCTCTATCTCTTTCACACACACACACACACACACACACACACATGCACGCACGCACGCATACACACACACACACACACACACACACACACATGCACGCATACACACACACACACACACACACACACACACACACACACACACACACACACACACACACACACATCACAGTGTGTTCTGTTTTTCTGTCTATCATTCTCTCCCTGTCTGTCTGTCGCTCTCTCTCTCTATTCTTACTCCCCCCATCGTAAGAGCGTGGTAATTAACATATTCACAGTAAATGGCACTGCTGGTGGTTATGAACGTTTAATTAATATGAAACCCTTACGAGTTCCCACAGATGTCTGCAAACAGTGAGGAATCGCAGGGAACATCATCTGCAGCCATAATAAATATTTAAAGCAGGGATGCGCCACGATATCGGAAATAAATCTGTATTGGCAGATATTTGTCGGGAAAAATAAGCCTCAGACAGATCGGACTGATGTTTTACACCAACAACTCAGAGCAGAATGTTCAAGTGATTCAATATCGCTTTAGTTGTTGCCTATAACCCTCATTTTAGGCCTTTAGAGAATCATTTAACTGATGTGCAAGTCATATTCTTGTAATTCAAGCAGATGAAGCTCCATCAGTGTTGGCTGATACAGTACTGTGCAAAAAATGTTAGGCACCTGAGGGAAAAGGATCAGGAGGTCGTGGGCTCGAATCCCAGATCAGGATGTTGCCCTGAGATACCCCTGAGCAAGTTACCTTCCCCTTCTCTGCTCCCCGGGTGCTGACTGCTTTCACTTTGCAGTCTGCTTTTAATTCACAGTTGGGAAATATCCAGGGACAGGCCCTCCAAAGCTGGGACCATATCTAGTCACCATACATTGGATGCATTAATCAAAAGTTTGGGTTCTGAGCTGTGAGCGGAGATCCATCTGGATTGTATTTGTCGGGAGGCTGGACAGGCCCGTATCTAGCTATCTAACCGAGAAAGCCTGCTTCATGATCCAACGAGGACGAGCTCCTCGCTAAAACTGTCACCACTCGACCTAATAATTGTGACTAATATTCTGCCTCTGTTCATTTAAAGGTGTTTTCCTGTTGCTCAGATGTGATTTTTAATTGTTTTTAATTAGAAGCAAGGCGGGCCAGTCAGTAAACTATAAACCGCCAGTAGTACAAATGCCAATAAACTGATTATTATCCTTTAATTGATGATTATTATAGCTTAATTCCCACTTCCTCAAATCCCAATCAGTGTATTTTTCACCTGAAACCGGGAGAAAAAGAATGAATCATCAGGGTGAGTAACCTTCAACACACACACACACACACACACAGTCCTGTGACTAAGCCTAGTATAAACTAACCCAAAGATGCATGTATGTGTGTGTGTGTGTGTGTGTGTGTGTGGGTGGGTGTGCATGCAATACCTCTTTTTATGGGTCGCCTTAAAGGCTTCCTGCCTATAAACTGATAATACACACACACACACACACACACACGGTGAGAAAGCTATAGAGATGGAAATTGTAACGATTCCCCCTTCGCTTCCACTGCTTAGTGTAGAAAAGGGCCACAAATTTCTGCATTTGCAAAACCATTACATGCTCAAACTTCCAACCATATGGTTGCACAAGAAAGTAAGCCTGTGTGATTGTGTTTACAAGCCTAAATGGACGTACTTTCAGTGTCCTCACTTAAGAAAGGACCCTGCCCTGCATAAAAAAGTGTTTCCACTGCTTCCAGCAGATATGATCCTACAAACAGAGCTCCTACTGGGCTGAATGTGGTGTGTTAAGGGTGGGGAGGAACATGCAGAGGCCTCCATGTGTTGGGAAAACCTGGTCTTACTGAACAGGTGCAGCAACCCCTGCTGGATGCCTGGGGCCATTACAAGGTTCCTAATCGGACTCATATCACCATCTAGTGGATTCCTTCTATCTGGGAGTTACAACTGTGGACCCCCAGCTTTTGTGGGAAGGAGGTAAAGGTATGAATTTGGATTCTCAGTTGCTCATCTAGATAACAGGCTATGGGCTGGACGAGGTTTATTTTCCACTGTTTTGCATGGATACGGTACCAAACGAATGAATGGTTTTCCATTCTTTCTCATAGCTGCGAACATTGAGCAGTGAATTGGTCCTCTCCATTTAACCCACTCAACACAGACCAGTAATGAGCACAGCAGTGGGCTGGAATACATGCACCCTGGAGGCAGTTAAGGGGTTAATATCTTCACCCAAGGACACTTCAGTCATGAAGGAGCAGGAAAGCATTGTTCATCTACTACCCCTTCACATTTTCCCTGCCGGACCTGAGGTTTGAACCCCAAACCCTCCTGGTTTAAGCACTATTCTCTGATCATTAGACCACAGGTGCCCCACAATATCATTTTAATAGGATAATATATGTTAATGCCATAGACGGCCATCAATCACGTTTTTTCTTCCTATGCTGCATCAAAATGCATGAAAAAAATCAACCTTTAAGTCATAACTGGTGAAGAAACTTTTGAAGGACACAAGATCTTCTAAACAAAGTGGTATTTCATGACTCATGGGCTTGGAGTTCAAAGATAGCCATCATATGGTATTCGGCTTTGTTTCCCAGCTATGCTTGTCTCTGGAGAGGTGATGGTTCAACAGGTTCTGGATTCATATGGAAAACTGATTGGATCATTAACCCCTCAACATGCCAAAACGTGATATTTTGGACTAACTTGTCCCTAAAATCTTTATAATTGGACAATCCTGTCCTCCCACATACATACCTCAAGCTACTGGATACAGGTCTGATCTCCAGTTTTGGAAAGTGCTTTAGATGCACATGAAAAACAAATGTGAGGAGCAGTGAACACTAGTTAGGGGATCCAGTACTGGTTTATAATGGGTCTCATTCTCTCACTCATTTTCTTAGCTGCTCTCAGAAGGCGAAAGGTGGGGAAACACCCTGGACAGGTTTCCAGTCCATCACAGGGCAGGTTTAAATTGGTTTAATCCAAAAAGCTCCATTCACACTCCAGCTTTTCTGACTCCATTTCACATGGGAACTGACTCTGTTCTGGATCAAATTTTCAACCAGTTGGAGCATTTTGACTTTTTTTTTTCAGAACCTGAAGTGTCCCAGTCAGAATCAATAATATTTGGAAATCGTAACATTAGTATGCGTATTCCTCTCCATGTTTACTGTTGTGTAGCCCTTCCTCCTTCAATGGATCATCCTTTATGGTGGTTCCAAACTGGTAGGACCTGAACCAGTTCAAAGCCCCCTGTTGGTGGAAGAGGACTATATGTGTCATAAACTGGCTCCACAGTCATGTGACTGTACACCCCCATAATGCTTCAGAGCATCAGCAATCAGCATGCACCCTTGCTGTATTCACACTGCCACCTAGTTGTCAATTTCTAGTAAAATGCATTCAGTTCTTTACAAGAAACCAGCAGGATCTCACAAAAGTGAGTGCACCCCTCACATTTTTGTAAATATTGTATTCTATCTTTTGATGGGACGACACTGAAGATATGACACTTTGATTCAATGTAAAGTAGTCGGTGTGTACAGCTTGTGGAACAGTGTAAATTTACTGTCCCCTCAAAATAACTCAACACAGCCATTAATGTCTAAACCACTGGCAACAAAAGTGAGTACACCCCTAAAAATGTCCACATTGTGCCCATTTAACCATTTTCCCTCCCTGGTGTCATGTGACCCATTAATGTAACAAGGTCTCAGGTGTGAATGGCAAGCAGGTGTGTTAAATTTGGTGTTATCACTCTCACACTCTCTCTCTGGTCACTGGAAGTTCAACATGGCACCTCATGGCAAAGAACTCTCTGAGGATCTGAAAAAAAGATTTGTTGCTCTACATAAAGATGCCTCGGCTATAAGAAGGTTGCCAAAACTCTGACACTGAGCTGCAGCGCGGTGGCCCAGACCAGACAGTGGCTTAACAGGACAGGTTCCACTCAGAGCAGGCCTCATCATGGTCCACCAAAGAAGCTGAGTGCTCAGCATCATATCCAGAGGTTGTCTTTTGAAAATAGAAGTATGAGTGCTGCCAGCATTGCTGCAGAGGTTGAAGGGGTGAAGGGTCAGACTGCTAGTGCTCAGACCATACGCCACACACTGCATCAAACTGGTCTGCATGGCTGTTGTCCCAGAAGGAAGCTTCTTCTAAAGATGATGCACAAGAAAGCCAGCAAACAGTTTGCTGAAGACAAAAAGGCAGACTAAAGGCATGGATTACTGGAACCATGTCCTGTGGTCTGATGAGACCAAGATGAACTTATTTGGTTCAGTTGGTGTCCAGCGTGTGGTGGCAAGTGTGTCTTGCCTACAGTAAAGCATGGTGGTGGGAGTGTCATGGTTTGGGGCTGCATGAGTGCTGCCAGCTATGGGGAGCTACAGTTCACTGAGGGAACCATGAATGCCAACATGTACTGTGACAGACTGAAGCAGAGCATGTAATGAAGCGAGCTTCATCCCCATCCTTCGTAAACTGGGCCGCAGGGCAGTATTCCAACATGATAACGACCCCAAACACACCTCCAAGAAGACCACTGCCTCGCTAAAGAAACTGAGGTGCTGGACTGGCCAAGTATGTCTCCAGACCTAAACCCTTTTGAGCATCTGTGGGGCTTCCTCAAATAGAAGGTGGAGGAGCACAAGGTCTCTAACATCCACCAGCTCCGTGATGTCGTCATGGAGGAGTGGAAAAGGAAGCTCTAGTGAACTCCTTGCCCAAGAGAGTTCAGGCAGTGCTAGAAAATAACGGTGGCTACACAAAATATTGACACTTTGGGCAAAATGTGGACATTTTTCACTCTGGGGTGTCCTCACTTTTGTTGCCAGTGATTTAGACATTAATGGCTGTGTTGAGTTATTTTGAGGGGACAGTAAATTTACACTGTTCTACAAGCTGAACACACGGACTACTTTACACTGTATCAAAGTGTCCTATCTTCAGTGTCGTCCCATCAAAAGATATAACATATTTACAAAAATGTGAGGGCTGCACTCACTTTTGTGAGATACTGTAAGTTAGAAGAAGGACTAAAATCTGCCAGGCTGCTGTTGAAAATAAGACAGACACAGCTAAACAACAAGCAGAGCACACAAGTGAAGTTTTTAAAGATTTATTAAGAAGGGAAACGATCAGCTACTGCCATAACAACCAAAAAAAAAGATCATAAAAAGTAAATATGGCAGCTCTCATTGGATGCTCATATGGCCCCCAGTCACAGATCTGAGCTCAGTGTTGCATTGCCCCAACCGTAATGCATTATTCTATGGCGTGGCTTAAAGCAGCAGGTCCTAGATCAGTGAATAAGGGCAAATCCAAGCACCAGGCTCAGAGGCAACTATGGGCTTTTATCATTTTTAACCAAGAACGCATTTGCTTTTCTCCCCATTGCACTTTATGAGCAAACGTCAGTGTTAAAAGAGTTAGTGTAAATAACTGCGTGAGTCAGACTGTCGTCAGGTTGAGAAGCAGCGTTCGTCAGTTGTCAATTTATCTTTTTTTTTTTGTTTTTTTTTACTCTTTCTGTTCATTTTTGAGCTGGTCACACACCCTTACTCTCACTAGCGGTGTCTGTGCATGAGTAGCAGCATGACAGCAAGTCAGTTATGCTTTTTCCGAGCTTTTCCAACACTGTCCCCTAAACGCCGAGAGCAATTTAAGGGGCTGGGACAAGCCTGGAGGGTGCGGAGGAGTGGAAGAGAAACTAGGGCCATTTTGCACCGAGCGATGGATGCGGAACACTGTCAGATTCTCTTAAAAGAGGAGAACAGGCCGGGGAGGAGGAATCAACTCCTGTTGATCTCTAACGGACGAGAAAACGAGAGACGCAACGGTTCTAGAGGCAGGTTTACGCGGTGCTGCTTTGCGGGGCCACTCTTTGGCGGGCGGTCTTGGGTCGGTGTCGAGGGGTCGGGGGGGAGTCGCTCTCCGACTCGGAGGGCTCCGTTTCGGTCTGGGGGGAGCCCGTGTCCCCCACGAGCTCTCTCAGGAACTTAAACTTGGAGAGGAACAGCTGCCACACCACGTACCAACCTGCCAATGAAGAGAAGATGAGCCGAATTAGAAAACATGGCCCAAAGTATTTGGACGCGTTGGCGATGAACGGTGAACATCGAGAGAAAAGAGTTCAGTCTCAGGTGATGCCACAGCCATTGCTGGCGGAGGGTCCAAAAGAGACTGTCCTTGCTGTCTCTGAGTGGGTAAGACAGGCTTCCACATCCACAAAAAAAGTTCCAAAAATCAGATTGAACGGGACCCATTTTTGTGAGAAACACATATTTTACATACATACATAAATGTAAATTCAACAGCAACGGCTTTAAAAAGCAACGTTGACCGATTTTCTATAATTATATTAATAATTTATAGTGGAGGGATACATGTAGGGCGTGATGTGAGGCAAAATAGTCCCGCGTAGAAATCTGGTTTTGTTCAAATTCACTGTTTTGACATCAAATGGATTTGGGACGTAGACGTCTGGTTCCAGTCACCACCACTGTGAGGAAATCTGGGTCAGGTTCCTTCCTTTTAACAACTAAATTATGCAAAACAATTTTGAAAACTGCTGGGGTTAGACCTCCGACTGGGCTTAAGCCTGATCCTCAGGCTAGTTCGGGTCTTGTTCAGAGTCCGAGGTGAGCAAGGGACGGGTCAGAACCTCTGAGGGAGGAGGGAAAGATACTTACCGAAGAGCATGAAGAGCAGGACACAGAGGAGTGTGGCCACGATGACCAGCAGGGTTAAACCCACACTCTGCCACATCTCTCCTTTCTACTGAAACACACACACGCACACACACACACAGGGAGTTATTCCTGCTGCTGGTGGTCACACTGCACCACATACACCTATACTCTCATAAACACACACACACACACTCCAGACAGGACAGACTAACAGAGACACACACTCCAAAATACATGGACTGAGCGATACACACACACACACACACACACTCTAAGGCAGACCAAACTCTACGCACACACACACTCTCTCATGTAAATACACACTCATACACACACACAAACAATTTCTTATGTAAACACATTTCAGAAAACTCCAGGACAGACACACACACACACACAAGATGTCTCTCTTTCTTTATCATACACTCTCTCTCTCTCTCTCTCTCTCTGTCTGTCTGTCTGTCTGTCTGTCTCTCTTTCTGTCTGTTGTCTCTCGCTCCGTCTGTCTGTCTGTCTCTTTGTCTGTCTGACACACACACACACTCTCTCTCTCTCTCTCTCCCTGTCTGTCTGCCTGTCTGTCTGACCTGCAGTGTTGGGGTGAGGGCAGGCGAGGTGGTCGCTGCTCACACGGACGGATCATGGAGCAGAACCGCTTCTGTTCCGCACAGACAGGCGGACCGGACCGGGCGGACCGGGCCAGGACCTCTTCACCCGCCGCTGCCGCAGAAAACAACACAGCGCTCCGGACACAGCTCGCCCGGAAGAGAACGCAAAGCCTTCTGGGTAATGTAGTTCTCACAGCGAGAGCGGCCCTCGCTCCCAGAGCGCCCCGCACAATGGCACTGATGATGAAAGAGACTGGAGAAGATAATCAAACCGTTCACAAAAACAACAAGAGAGAGGGATGAAAACACAAGCACAAAAGATAACAAATCAGTAATAAAAAGCAGAGATCAGCATCGCAATAATAATGAACATTTACTTCAGTAAATAATAGCTCATATTCTGGTCCAGATGTAAACGCTGCCTCAAAAGCCAGGTTCAAGTTTAAAGCTAGGATCGAGGTGAAGTGAAAGTGACTATTTGTCATTGTGAAACACAGCACACAGTGAACCATAACAAAATGCATCCTCTGCATTTAACACACACACACACACACACACACACCGTGCAGCAGTGGACAGCCTTATCCAGCATGTCCGTGGAGCAGCAAAGGGGCCGGTACCTTGCTCAAGGGTACCTCATGGCAACCAGGATTCAAACCCGGTGCTCTGGAAAGCATCCTGACTATGAATCTGTTATCATGGCTTGGTTACCCACCCCACAAGTCCCGTAAGCTCTGGGCAGAGTGATCCACCGAGTGTAGGACATTCACACCCAGCACTGCAGATCCAGAGCAACTCGAGACCATTCTCTCACACCCAAACAACGAACTGTTCTCAAATCAGCGAGACACCATCAGGGCCACAAAAGAGAGACTTCAAAAGAGGGGCTTCCATCCCCAGGCCTATCAGAGCCGTGCAGAGTCCATGTGTATATGAGCAGAATTATTCAGCAGAGTAACTAAATGAACGTGATATAAAACATATTTACACACAGAATTAGCCTTTTGTAATAATTGCACACTGTTTGCACACTCATATACACTGCATACGTATCTGCCATATCGCTGCCCTGGCTTTCTGCATTTTTCAACATTTGTATTTTTTTTTATGCCTAGTTATGTTTATACCCACATAATGTGCACACACAATGTGCATAATTCACATATTTTCTTTTATAAAAACCTTTTTCTGTTCTGTTCTTGTTAGTCGTATTATGCAGATATATTTTGTAGTATATTGAGAATAGATATCATGTGAGCATGTGACAATGTGGAATTTAATAAGTACAATAAAATCATTGGGTAGTGCTGTCGCCTCACACTGAGAAGGTCCTGGGTTTAATTCCCAGATGGGACGGTCCTGGTCCGTTCTGTTTGAGGTTTGTTCTCCCCGGATCTGTGTGTGTTTCCTCTAGGAGTTTCCTCCCACCATTAAGTGGAATGGAGATGCTAAATTGCCCCAAATTGTCTCCATTTTAGAAGTGAAAGTGAAAGTGACTAGTTGTAATTGTGAACACACAGTGAACAACAGAATCAATCCACCGTATTAAACCCACACACCCACAGCAGTTGGCAGACATTTCCATCACCCGGGGAGTAGTGATGGAGACGATACCTTGCTCAAGGGTAACTCAGGGCAACCTACCTATTCGAACCCATAAACCTTCCAATCCTGGGGGCCCAGACCCAAAACACTAGACCACCGATTCCCATGAAGTTGACACAGCTTTTCATCACACCACATTTGAGATAAGCATTTTAATTGCATTTTTACACATAATAATCACAAAATATCACACACTGACATTGTAAGGTAGGACCGAAACAGCCTTAGCGAGGACTGTGATTCTGTTGGCAAAAAGAAACATTAAATGTAATAAAATGCTCAAAATTTGGTTTTCACCTGAATGAAACCTTAATATCCAGCTGTGGTTTCATCCAGACGTGGTTTAACTGAAGGGATCTAAGCGGGTCTGGGAGGATTTTCAAAATGGTTCAATCATAATAATCTGTAGTTATATATATATATATGTAGTTATATATATCATATACTGAATATTTTTTGGGTGTAAAGGAAGTGGAGCATCTCACTGAGCTTTAAAATGGTCACTTTGCTGCTGATCCTCCTTAGGTGGATCGATTTGTTCCTCTTATTGTTTCTTCTCACGAGTGTTTTATAAAAGCCCATCAGGGTTTCAGTGCATTATAAAAGACATGTTGTTTTTTTCCCCCCGTAAAAATCCCATCAGTGTGAAAATCCCTGACAATGTCAGGCTAGGCCAGGGTCTGGACCAGGACTGGAGATCGCACCTACCAAAGGGGGAAAGAAATCTCAATGAACTGATGAACGATCCCAGCCCTAAATATGAGTTCCAGTTCAGTTTACCAAATGGGCGAGAGAACCTCCGCACCAGGCCTTTTAACAAAATTAAGACAAATCAAAGTCACATACAAAAGATGAAACCGTAAAAAAAAATAAAATAAAGTGATTTACAGTGCCGAGGGGACAATTTCTCTTTCTTTTCCATTTCTGACTGCGATCACCAAGGCATACAGGTAGCTTTTCTGCATACGGGCCTTTATGAGTAAAATGTAGAAATAGTAAAAGACTGGGTTTGCATTAGTGAGCCATTCTGAAGACACTTTCGGTGAACTTTAAACCGGAACTACTGAACCCAACCGCCCTGTTCTCTGCCAAATAATGCAAATCTGTCACAAACCACATGTCAAAATAAGGATGGCTGATTGGACTATAATGCATGCTTGTGAACGGTAGATATATCACACTGTTTTCACAGAGTTTACGCAGAATAAAAGAAAAATGCAGGGAGGTTGAACTCCGTTTCAGGCTGGGATGGGATGGAGAAGTGCATGCAGCTGGTGAAGCGGTTTCAGAGGTCCGTGGTGTTCAAAGAGGGGTTTGCTATGACGATGCCACCAGACTCCGGGCCTTTTTTCTTTCCTCTCTGCGCCAGCGCTGCTCCCAGTGGCTCAATGTATGCAGATTCACCCATATTCTCCTCTTCTTCCTCAATGATCTACAACACAGAGCGCACACACATTTAGCAAACGATGCCCACCTGCAGCACCGCTCAGGAGGTCGAGATGGCTGTCTGCAATACAGTTAACCAGGACAGCCTAGGAATTGGACTAGATCGGAAAAGGACAAGACCCACCCAAGCAATAGGCAACTCAGTTCTGATTTAGCGGATCTAGATTGCGATTTTACAGCATAAATTACGATGCAGCCCACAGCTGGAACGTCTGCGGGTAAATATAAAGTGAGAGCCAGAACAGGATTTATCATATCCTTTAGGAATACATTTAAAAATAGAAGGCTTAAATTCATCATTTAACTTGGTAGTGAAAAAAAATACTTTTAAAAATGTTTTCATTTGAATCTGAATGAATGTGAATTTGAATTTTTCATTTTCAACTGCATCGTTATTGTCATATCTTAAAAAACGACATTGGTTTATGCTTTTGCGAGCTGATTTTAAAGTCATGCCCAGCAGTTTTAAACGTTCTCCACAAGGGGGAGACATTTGAAGCGGAGCTCAGGGATATGCTGATGTTCAGCTACAAATGTCGTTCTGAACTGTGAGTAAATTGCAACTGGATTATTGTCAAAGGCCTGAACCTGAATTGAGATTAGTTACTAATAGAGAAGACAGTGAAAGCCCTGCTTCCTGTAAATGCTCATTTTCGCCTGATTTCAGAGAGGGAAGGTTTTCCTACGATCTTTTTAAACTATTTATCTAAACACATAAAAGCACACAAGTACACACCTGCGAGGGAGTGAAGGAAAGGGTGGAACCTGTTTTTGTGCCTTTTTGCAGCAAACTAACCCTGCAAGTGTGTGTGGAGTGTACAGACAGCACAGATATTATATCTCTTTACCGTCATCGGCATCGTGTCTTTCTCAGTCATGGTCATATCAAGGTTGTAGTCCAGAGAATTAAGACTAAAACAGAACACACACACACACACACACACAAACACACACACACACACACAGAGTCAGAATCTCACAGTGACAGCACTCTGCTTGCTGATCATGATGGGCTTATCGTGTGTGCATTGTGTGATTCTGAGTTAAAGTGGGAGAACCACCGGAGAACAAGGAAAGGAATCAATCAATCTATCTATCTATCTATCTATCTATCTATCTATCTATCTATCTATCTTTCTGTATCTGTCTGCCTCTGTCTGTCTGCCTCTGTCTGTCTGCCTGTCTATCTATCTGTCTGTCTGTCTATCTATCTATCTATCTATGTATCTATCTATCTATCTGTCTGTCTTTCTGTCTGTCTGTCTGTCTATCTATCTATCTATTAGCTTTTACATCCTGACCTCAAGTCAGTTTTGTAAGATATGAGCTATATATATATATATATCCATCCATCCATTTTCTGCCGCTTGTCGCGGGGGAGTGCTGGTGTCCAACCCAGCGCACACAGGGCGAGGACGGGGGACGCACCCTGGACAGGTCACCAGCATATATATATATATATATATATATATATATATATACCTAATATTGTGATTAATAATGTGATTCATATTTAGTATTAATGTATTCAGACTCCAGTTTGCTTTGAAACCATGTGAACTGTTGTTACCTCTCCCTGTCTGCACTGGATCCGTCTTCATCGAAGCCCAGGTCAGTGGCTGAGTCGATGTTCAGGTTCAGCACTGGGTTTGCACTGGAGGACAGGCATGAACAATCACTCACTCACTTTTATAACAGCTCATCCTTCAGTGGGGTCACAGCAGGTCATTTTAATTGGGGGTACACAAAAAAAACTCCCGCAGTCTCTGGGAAAATACGGTCTAACAGTCTCATAAGAGGTTTAAGCTCTCATATGTAGTTTCTAAGGGTAAATGAAAGCGCACAGACATACACTCTACAATCCACAGTCTTTACACTCTAGGAACTGCCGTCTACTAAATGAAAGTAAAGGTGCCGACTGGAAGTCGTAGAATCTCCGGTTGAGGAAGGTGGACTGGCTGAGAGAGCTGAGACGATAGTCCGGTTGGCTGCAGGACCGCGGGAACATAATGATTCACAATAAATCCCGGCGATTCAGTGCGGCTGCGGTGAAGGCCACTGTGCAGAGTGTGTGTTTTAGTCTCACCCCTCTCTGGTGTACTTGTTGGTTCCTGGAACAACTGGCCCAGCCTTCAGGTTCTCGTCTGCCACCATGGCGGCCGTGTTCATGGCCTTGGCTGCTTTCAGTTTCCTCCTGTAGCTAAAAGAGTGAACAGTGTCCACAAAAAAAAAAAGTTCAGACAGAACCAGTTACTCATTTCTGCTCAGGACAGTCAGTTCAGCGCACTAAACCATCCTAAAAGGTTATTTGTATGTTAATTATTGCTTATTATTATTACTATTAAAAAAGATGAAGAAGAATCTATTGCATTGTTATTGACTTATTATTATTGTCATTATTATTAGTAGCATTATTAGTAGTAGTAGTAATCTTTAATATGAAAAAAACAATAATTTATAAAAAAATTAACACAAAATATACACATTTATAATTTGTCATCGTTTATATGACAATTGCTAGCTATCTAATGATTAATAGTGATACTTTTTGCATGTGACAATGTCTTACTTTCTCCTAATGCACACAAGTGACGTGGTCATGACGGCCAGAACGATCACGAGAGCGCCCACCAGGCCGATCATGATGAACACCTCCACCTTGTCCTCCTGTGGCTCATAGGTGGTGGTGAGCTATAAAAAACCAAGTCGCACAAGAAAAAGCAAATCAACTTCACGTGGTCCCTCCCGATGAGGTGACACCACACATCATTACACAAATATATACACAGATATGGATTCAACATTGTTATTTACAATTCCAGTGAGGCCATAGTCCTGGAGTATGACTCCATACTCTTCATACACTTCCTGTGTGTTCAGGGTCTTGACCACAGAGTCAGAGTCCAGGGCCGTCCCGTTAGGGAATACAAAATAGGCCTCAAGCAGAGTCACCTCTTTTCTGAAAAGTAATAATAAATTATTATATATATATATGATGTGTGATATATAATGCTAATTTATGTATATCTGTGAAATTTACATCTTTATGTAATGCAGGTGAAAACGAACCTTACCTCTGTGTGTTCCTTACTGTCTCAGACGACACCTTGACCACATGCACCACTGCTTTCGTGGCTCCTCTCAGGGCCCTGAAAAACGTTTCATTAGAGCTGCTTTTCTACCAAAAATGAAAAGAAAAATGAGGGAAAATTGGGGCAATATATCTGTTATTCACTATCATATCTATTCTCTTAAAAATGATGAACTTTCTTGATTATTTGTACTATTTATGAGTTGAAATTTTGAAATGAAATAATGTTTAATAGGATTTTTTATTTTTATTTTTATTTTTCAACTCTTAACTAAAACAAATAATCGAGAAAATTCATCAGTTGAAGATGGAGCTGCCAGGAAAGAGGAGAAGAGGAAGACCAAAGAGGAGGTTTATGGACGTGGTGAGAGATCATGCAGGTGGTCGGTTTGAAGGAGGAGGATGCAGAGGACAGGAAGAAATGGAAATAAATAATCCGCTGTGGGACCCTTAAACGGGAGTAGAAGAAGAAGAAGAAGAAGAAGAAGAAGAAGAAGAAAATGATCCCTGGCTAAGTCTTGAAGCAGGTTCACAGCTTTGTTGTAAAAATGAGCATTTTTAAATGATGAATTTTGCATTATTTGCATTGTTTATAGTGACCAATCAGCTCAGTCCAGCACATTGTCCTCACATCCCAGTTATAATCTCATCTAAGAAAGGGTCAGAAAACAGCTTTATGCTTTTTAATGTTAACCTCAGTATGAATCAATACTTTGGTGAATAAATTGTACGTGAGATGAAACCCTGAGCCCTGAAACCTCTGACTAATGATGAAGCTGAATGAAGAATTACTGTATCGTTACACCCCAGCATCCTCCCCCCGGACATTTCTCACCCTCGGATGTACGGCAGGTTTGCGTTGACCTCTGCCACTGGTGATTCAAATCGGAGGCCCACCCTGAAAGACTTGTCGACTGTGATGAGCTGCAACACAAAGATGGAAACAGATTACACACACATATATAGGTGACTACTCGACTTGATTGAATACATGTAAATGGAAGAGGAGGCGGAATAACTGTCGCTTTGTTTAATATATGTCACGTGTGTTGTGTTTTGGGCACGCTAGAGGGCGCTCTCGGTCACATACAGGGTGTTTATGTCACAGGAGGTGTTTAGGGTACGCTAGAGGGCGCTCTGTTCTGACTAAGCACACCTGAGCCCCTGCGGGCAGGTGTGCATCATTGGGGCTGACTATTTAATGGTGGTTCTGGCTGTCTGTTTTTAGTCTTAGTCATAGTCATAGTCATCCTGCGTAGGAACTGCAGGCTTTAGTCCTTGTTTGTTGTGTGTTTTGTCACTGAAAGCAATAAACTTCTGTTCGGAACTCCTGGCTCGGAACTGACGTCCCTCCGGTACCACGCCACCGTTACAGAATGAGCCGCCTGTACCTGGACGTCACGAGCCACGAGGGCGAGCAGGAGTGAGTGCTGTGGGTGGCAGCGAATGCTGTCGAGCGGACGCTGCAGCTGATGAGGACCTGGGGCCCAGAGGCGTCTTCTCTGGACCTCCGCGAGCATCTGGACGGTGAGGAGTGGGTGCGACAGACGCCGACGGCCACGGCAAGGGAGCTAGAGCGCCGTCTGAAGAGGACGATGTCGCTTCTCCCACTCGATATCATCCCAGATCCCGAGCTTCGCAGGGATCACTTCGCGCTTTGTTCCCGGATGCTGATCTCCGAGACTACAAGGGCGCAGCGCTATCTCAACACGCTGGACCGCGTGTTGTTTTTTTTCCGCACGCGACATGGAAGGCGGGGCTTCGTTGAAGGCTGGCGTTGCGCAACGCGGAGGCACGACGCCAACCGCCGCGCAAGCGCCGCGCAAGCGCCTCAACGCGGAAGCACGAAGCCAACCGCGCCGCACGCGGGTCAACGCGGAGATTCAGCGCCAGAGAGCGCGAGAGCGCCGCGCGCCAGTAACCGCGATCCGCCAGCGGAAAAAGCGTCGCGTGCAGCTGATAGCGGGAACACGGCCAGCGCAAATCACCACAAGAGGTTGGTAGCAAACGCGCCTTTCCGTGTTCACAGCGACAGCACGAGCGCTCAGCGCTCCGCAACGCGACAGCACGACGCTCAGCGCTCCGCAACACGACAGCACGACGCTCAGCGCTCCGCAACGCGACAGCACGACGCTCAGCGCTCCGCAACGCGACAGCACGACGCTCAGCGCTCCGCAACGCGCCTGCACGGCGCCCACCGCGCCGCCACGCGACTGCACGGCGTCCACCAAGAGGAATGCAAAGAAGGCCACCCGCAACAAGAGAAGCGAGGCAATGGCAAAGAAGGCAGTTCCGGACGCAGAGAGCAGGAGGAGGGTGGAGACCACTTCCTGCATCGCGCAACCGGGGAAGTCGACCAAGGAAGCCCTTCGCAACAAGGAAAGCGGCATCAAGAAGTCGATCCCCAAACCCAGCTCCATGAAGCCATCTGCTACACAGAAAGCAGAGAAGGAGCAGCTCCAGGTTAGTGGCAAGTTTAAAAGGAGAATTGAACATGAGGCTGCTGTAACCATTCAGGCACAGGTGAGGAAACACATAAACAGAAAGTACTACCTGAAGCTACTGTGGGCAGCCAAGACGGTTCAGCGATATTATAGAGCTAGTAAGAGTATGAGGCAAGAAATGAAGTCTTTGAAGGAGAAAAAAGGGGCTGTTGTTGTTCTACAAGCTGCATTCCGAGGGATGAAGACCAGACAGACTCTGAAACTGAAGCACCAGGCTGCCACGGTTATAAAAAGGGCTTACAGGGCACACTGGGCTCGGGCACGATACTCATACATCAAACAGACTGTTGTTGCAATCCAGCTGAGGTATCGTTCCACACGTGAAGCCAGAAAACAGAGAGAGGAGTTTTTGACATTGCGCTCCGCTGCAATGTTCCTGCAAGCTTGCTTCAGAGGTCAGAGGGTCAGAAGGGCTGTGATCCTGCACCATCAGGCCGCTTCCCTGATTCAGGCTGCGTTCAGAAGACACAGGGAGGTAACAAAGTACCAGGCCATAAGAAGGTCAGCCATCTTCATTCAAAGATATTTTAGGTCCTACATCAGGGGCAAAAGCGAACATGAAAGATTTCAGGTGTTGAGAAAGTCAGCGATACGCATCCAGGCAGCTTTTAGAGGTTATTTAGTGCGAAAAATTGTTAATGCTATGAACAAAGCTGCTGTCGTCATTCAGGCTGTTGGGAGAGTGCACCAGCGGGGGTCTGTCTTCAAGAGGCCGCGCTGGGCAACAGGTGGTCGTCAGAGGAGGTTCGGAAGGTGGAGACCGGGACTTCAACAAGGACAGAGGTGTCAAAGGCGTAAACATGCTGCGAAGTGCTTGCAGAAGTCAGTCAGAGTGGAGCCGGTGAGGGATCGGGCCGTGTGGCACAGAGAGGCGAGGACAATCCAGTCCCACCTCGGAGGTGAGCAGATCAGCTGCAGTAATGTTCGGTTTGCTGAACAGGAGGAGTTGCTGACGGGACTCTACCATCAGCTGACCGAGGGAACCGGCATGCCACAGGTGAACGCCACGGTCTCGACGGACCGGAGGAAGGAAAAAGAGGAGACTTTGGCTCAAGTAAAAGGTGAGCGTCACGGAAGGAACAGCCAGTTCAGAGAGGGCAGAGAGGTCCTTCAATTCAAGATACACGCTGTGAGGGTTTCCCAAAGAAAGGGACTGGGGAGAAGACAGGAACAGAGAAACCAGATCGTAGGCCGGATAACCCGGAGAGTTGGGACTCCAACCACTCAGGAGAAGCTGGAGGCTAAAGTAGCCACAATGGAGGGGCAATTGCATCAGTGCAGGACAGAGCTGAGACAGGTGCAGGACCACAACATCGCTCTGCAGGCTGACCTGAGAGAGGCCCGTCATGAGACCAGCAAGCTCACCGAGCTAGAAAACCAGGTCAGAGGTATGGAAGGTAAATTGGCCCTCATTAAATCTCTACTCTCTTCTCCGACACCAGTGCCTGCTGGAACCCAGAGAGCAAAAGCCAAAACAGAGCATCCGGAGAACAGTCCAGCGGAGAAATGGGTAACGAATGCAGAAAGGGAGCAGCTGCCTTCAGGCCCCCTAGCATCGGCTCGCCCCCACAACTCAGCAAACCCAGAACAAGGTGACGTTTGGAGGAAGCCACGGGGAACTCCTCAACGTGAAACCAGAAGCTGAGACACTGCGTCGCCGGGCCCCAAGCGACCAGGAAGTATGACCCAAACAAGGAAAAGGGCAAAAGACACCAGCACGAATCAGTTCAAGGAGACGGACCAGAACTTCGGCGCCAGAGATTCAGGGAGAAGCGACGCGCGGAACCCGACTGACAGGGGTTGTAAGCAGAGCTTCGACTCATTGAAAAAGACTTCCTCTGTAAACCCCGTAACGTCTCTGTGTAGCTCCCTTTCAGGTCCTGTCGAGTCCAGGGGTTCCATGGAGTCAGGCAAAGCCTCCAAGGACGTAAGAGCCAAGGTCAGGCACCGGTCAAAAAGGTGGACGGAACTGCTGGGATTCCCCTCACCACCACCAGCTGCCCGACAAAACTGGTCGGAGGTCCTTTGATGGTTTTTTTTGTTTTCTATGGACCTGACCGTGTGTCCTGACTAGCGACTTTTGTGTTGTTGTTTGTGCCTCCCCCCTGAGGTTCGGCTGCGTTCGGGCACTTCGGGAGCCGCGCCCTTTGGGGGGGGGCGCTAGAGGGCGCTCTCTGTCACGTGTGTTGTGTTTTGGGCACGCTAGAGGGCGCACTCGGTCACATACAGGGTGTTTATGTCACAGGAGGTGTTTAGGGTACGCTAGAGGGCGCTCTGTTCTGACTAAGCACACCTGAGCCCTTGCGGGCAGGTGTGCATCATTGGGGCTGACTATTTAAGCCCCGATGAGTCAGAACAGAGCGCGGCTCATTAGGTAGGTTTAACCTATGGGTAATGGTGGTTCTGTCTGTCTGTTTTTAGTCTTAGTCATAGTCATAGTCATAGTCATAGTCATCCTGCGTAGGAACTGCAGGCTTTAGTCCTTGTTTGTTGTGTGTTTTGTCACTGAAAGCAATAAACTTCTGTTCGGAACTCCTGGCTCGGAACTGACATCCCTCCGGTACCACGCCACCGTTACAATATAATAATAGGCATTATTTGCATTTATGTTCATTTAAGTTCATTTTCCACAGCACTGTGTTTGAGTCGCCCCTCATTTCTTCCCATTTTTGCTTCCAGAGAACCAGACTTTCTTGCATTTTTAATATATTGCTGAGGAACAGTTCTCCAGGCTCCCTGAAGGGCATTGTTTTTGGCATGTATGTTAAAATCACTAAACCTCTTAAACCGTCTCATTTCCCTACAAAATAAAGAAACGAGGGGCATCTCAAGACTTTTGCAGTCCTTATTTAAAGGACACTTTAATAACAAACTCAGGTCACTGTAACTTTCTGTGATCTGGGTAGTTTCCTACCTCTATCGTCTCGTTTACGCTGAGATCAAAGTTTTTCGCCATCACTTTAACCAGGTACTTTCCCTTTTTGTCAGGGTCCAGAGACTGGTGGGACCTAAGAAAGAGGAAGAGGATTAACTCATCTGCCACTCACTGAAGTAGTTCACCATTTAGATAAGATTTGTCCCATTTTCCACAAATAGGAGCTGAATATTAGACAGCTCAGGTTAGACGTTTTGAAGAAGGTTAAAGAGAGGCAAGGTTGCGTTGGTGTGGACATGTCCAGAGGAGAGACGAGGATTATATTGAGAGGAAGATGTTGAAGATGGAGCTGCCAGGAAAGAGGAGAAGAGGAAAACCAAAGAGGAGGTTTATGGGAGAAGAGGAAGACCAAAGAGGAGGTTTATGGACGTGGTGAGAGCAGACATGCAGGTGGAGACAGTTGAGCCGCTGTGGTAACCCCTAAACGGGAGCAGTTGAAAGACGAAGAAGCTGAATATTGTGAATCAGTGAATCCTGTGAATATGATTATTGAGGAGCAGTTCTCCAGATCTTCCTGAAGGACAGTGTTGTTGTCTCTCATTTTCAGCTCAGTCTCTGTACCTGAGCAGTTTGATAGTTTTGTGTTGGTTAATCCACACTGTGATCTACGTCTGAACCTTCAAGCAGAACAAAGCGTCTAACTTAAGACATGAAGCAGTGAAGAACCAGGTGCAGATGATTCCAGATGATCAGGTGATTAGTTTACTTGCCTGATAACTCCATAGTAGTTTCCAAGAACATCTGGCTGCTCATTGGTCTCAGCGTAGAAAATGAGGCTGATTGGCTGTGGGTTCTCGTCAGCGTTGGAGGTGGCGAATTCCACCCCTACAACTTGGAACGTGATTTTCGCATTCTCGCCCGAGTCTCTGTCTTGGGCCTTGGTGAGCATAGAACCCAATTATCAATAATCAGTGTATAATTATTTTTACGGTAACTCACAGACTCACTCATACACTCATTTTCTGAGCCACTTGTCCTGATTAGGGTCACAGGCGGTGCTGGGGTCTATCCCAGCTCTCACAGGGCATAAGCAAGGGACACACCCTGGACAGGTTGCCAGTCCATCACAGGGCACACACACACATAAGCCTAGGGGGCAAGTTAGGGTCTCCAATCTGCCTGATGTTCAGAAAGCACCGGGACTGCCCCACCTGGGCATCGAACCCGGGACCTTCTCGCTGTGAGGCGACAGCGCTACATACTATGCCACTGTGCCTCCAAAGCACACATTTAGAAAGTGAAATTACTCACATAAACACTGCCAACTGATGAATCCTGCTCAATGTTCTCGGAGAGCACAACTAGAAGAAAAGAAAGAGTGTTGTTAGTCCTGATCGATAAATACATACAGTTACACAGCCCTGTTAAACTTTATAGTAATAAATAACAGTGACAAAAGAATTCCAGCACTGTGTATGAATTTGTAAAAGGTTTAATTCAATCAAATGAATGTGGAAGTTTTACCAAAAAATTCCTGCTGCGGGATGAACTCGGGAGCGTTGTCATTCACATCCAGTATCTTGATTCTGACGATGCCTGAAAAAATGTGTGTGATATCCATCAAGAAGATCTAAAAGCAAAAGACCTTCAGCAAAAAATCCCTTGGTTATTGCTGTCAGTTATAAATACACAATGGTTAACTACTTTCTGGAGGAAAGGATCCATATACACACTGACTGGCTGCCCTGTTATTTGCCATATTGAAAAGCAGTTCAGGTTAAAACACTCTTTATAACTTCAGTTTAAATGGGCGGTGGTTAAAATGATGAAATGCAAAGTGAATTCACAATATAATTCTAAATAATGCTTCAACGGTGCTTATAAATATAGTATATCAACCCTTTTATAAAAAAAAGTTCTTAAAAAATATTGACATTTTCAGCATCAAAAAATGCAAAAATGGCTAATTAGCATGATGTCATGTGCATAATGCTAATTGCCAGCTATTCACTTCCATTTCATCAGCTATTCATCCAGCTCCGCCCCTCACCTTCGGTGCTGTTCCTCCCCTTCTCTGTGTATACGTCCACCACTCTGGCCGTCATGTCCACCGTGTCGCACATCTCGTAGTCGATCACGTGCTCGCGGCTGGTCCTCACGATGCCCGTGGGCTCCAGGGTGAACCACTCCTGTGGGCAGGTCTCCCACGATTTGTTGCAGTGGCACTGGGTGGAGACCAGCTCGTAAGTCAGGGAGTAGTTGGTGTCAACATCGTTTCCCTTGATCACACCCACTACCGTCTGTGGCTGGGAGTTTTCCTTGATGCTCATGGTGAGGTCTGATGGGAAAACCGGAGGCGTGTCGTTGACATCCTCCACCACCACCAGCACGGTGGCCTCGGCCTTGTGCAGGCCCAGGTCGGTGGCCTCCACTGTCAAGGTGTAGCTCTTGTGGTCGCTCTCGTAGTCCAGCTCCACATCTGGGTCCACCATGATGACGCCCCTGTAACCATCGCCGTCAGGCTCCGAGATGCACAGGAAGCTGCCCAGGCTGCCGCTGGTGATGCGGAAGGAGGTGCGGTTGTTGTACTCTGTTTGGTCACCATCACGGGCATGGACATAGCCCGCCACTATACCTGAGAAGATGGGCAGCAAGGGAAATATGAAAATGACTGCCCTGTTATTTGTCATATTGAAAAGAAGTACAGGCTGAGATATAATCCTAAATTGTACTTATATGATGTTTATCCATCCATCCATTATCTGCTGCTTGTCCCAAACGGGGTCGCGCTGGTGTCCAACCCAGCACACACAGGGCGAGGACGGGGGATGCACCCTGGACAGGTCGCCAGCCCATCGCAGGGAGGAGCGGGACGGGGACGGCACCTTGCTCAAGGGTACCTCAGGGCAACCTAATGGGAAGGGGTTCGAACCCCCGATCCGCCGATCATGTGGCCAACACCCTAACCACTAGGCCACCGCGGCCCCTTATGGTGTTTATATAAAGTATAATACACTTTCAGTGTTTACTGCTCAACAACGTTTTGGAGACATCTGAAAGTAAGAAGAGCTTCTTCCTCTTTTTCTTTCGGCTGTTCCCATTTCGGGGTCGCCACCACGGGTCTCCATTTCTTCCGGTCCTCTGCATTTTCCTCCTTCAAACCGACCACCTGCATGTCCTCTCTCACCACGTCCTAAACCTCCTCTTTGGTTTTCCTCTTCTCCTCTTTCCTGGCAGCTCCATCTTCAACATCCTCCTTCCAATATAATCCTCGTCTCTCCTCTGGACATGTCCACACCAACGCAACCTTGCCTCTCTTTAACCTTCTTCAAAACGTCTAACCTGAGCTGTCCCTCTAATATTCAGCTCCTATTTGTGGAAAATGGGACAAATCTTATCTAAATGGTGAACTACTTCAGTGAGTGGCAGTGAGTGGCATGTCCTCTCTCACCATGTCCTAAATCTCCTCTTTTGGTCTTCCCCTTTTCCTCTTTCCTGGTAGCTCCATCTTCAACATCCTCCTCCCAATATAATCCTCATCTCTCCTCTGGACACGTCCAAACCAACGCAACCTTGCTTCTCTAACTTTGTCTCCAAAGCATCTAACCTGAGCTGTCCCTCTAATATACTCATTTCTAATCCTGTCCATCCTCGTCACACCCAATGGAAATCTCAGCATCTTAAGAACAACAGCTTTCGTAATGTTCTTTTCCAAATTTTTTAACTAGGGGGTTGTCTGGGGGGCTTGACGTTAACTGGGGGGTTGTGTAAATTTGACTTTTCACCAAAACATTTCTTTGATATGTTAAGTTATAGCAAAGCTAGAGGGGCGTTTTTTTTTTCCAAAAACCATCGGAATCACAAAATGTTTCAAGACAAGAACACACACACTGACATACCCCATTCACTTTCTTTCACGTGCCAGGTGTAGTCTGAATCCAGGTACACGGGTATGTTGTCATTGACATCCTGAAATACATTCCAAGACCTTTAAAACAAACTTGAAGTAATAAAGTCATAATTTCATGGTTCCATTCTCCACCATTTGTTACATTTTTCATCTCTGTTTTTGAGACGCAAGGATTAAAGGCACACCCTTTCATCTGCGTTACATAGCGACACATTTCAGGTACCTCTGAATGATAAAATCAAACTTTCAAAAATCTCAAAAATCCAGCACTCACGTCGACGTTGATGACGACCATGACCCAGGATGACAGAGGTGGTACACCCATGTCTGTGGCTGTCACATTCAGTTCAATCACTCCGCCCAGAGCTGGATCGATGGCCTCACGATCCAGAATGCCGATGCTCTGTATTAATCCATCGTCCACATTAATGGTGAAGTTGCCGCTGTACTCGGTGTCCTCTAAGCCATATTGTATTTTGCTGTTTGGGTTGTCCAGCTCATCATCATCTTTAGCCTAAGCAAAGAAATCAGACAGGAGACACGGATGCACAATCAATGGGTCCGACCAGCTTGAGCCTGACTTGGAATAAAACTGGTTCAGTGTTATGTTGGAACAGCAATAATGGATTCAAAACTGGAACCATATATATAGACATTATAATGTCTGTAATGTATAGGACTTCTCTTTTACCAACTATCTATCTATCTAACTATCTATCTAACTATCTATCTATCTATCTATCTATCTATCCATCCATCCATCCATCCATCCATCCATTATCTTAACTGCTTTCCTTACTAAGGTCTTGGGTCGTGCTGGAGCCTAAACCAGTTCTCATAGGACGACAGGCAAAAATACACCCTGAAAAGATTACCTCTCAGGGCACTCCCTCTAAAGGCACTCTGTTTTACCGTATATATAAGAAAACTCACAGAAAAATCCATCCATCCGTCCATCCATGTACAACACTGATTCTCCGATTGAGAACCGAGGTTCGCGGAGTCAGTGATGAGGCGAAGAGGTTTTCAAGCTATAGCAAAGTTTATTAACAGAAAAGTAACGAAGTTCTTACAAGATGTTCAAAAGACCGGTCAGTGTTCCTCTCTGTGTGGAATCCTTTCTCTCTCCAACTTGCACAGTTCAGAGTGTGCCTTTTTATCTGTCCCCGGGAGCTCCAAGGCCTCCGGTGGAGACACCTAATCTAAGACTATGACCTTGTTTAGGTGTTTTTGATGTGCAAAGAAAGCATTACTCAGAAGAGAACATAGAAAAATAGAGAATAATATAGAGGTTAAAGGTGACAGGGACGTGAATACTACCTAGGGAAGGGATTTAGGGTAACAGGGGTGAAAGGTCCATAGAGAAAATAACAGAAATAAATGACTACAATCAACCTACAATCCATCAACACATACATAAATACATGGCAATTTAGCAATTCCAGTCCAATTCACATGCCTGTCTTTGGACAGCAGACACTGTTTCAGGATTGTAAAGGAACATTCACACAGAAAGTAGCAAGACCGTCCCAGTTGGAAATCAAGGCCAGAGCCTTCTTGCTGTGAGGTGACAGCTCTTTGAAAGAACCATTAAAGAAGATAATTCATGTCTGGCTGAAAGCTGATGATCAGGCAAACCTAGTACACTCTCTAAAATGATGGGTAAATTTGATTATTCACTTATCGTTTGGAAGCTTAATATCATGCATAATTGACATCTATACTTTTAATAAGACATGGGCTCATTTCACAAGCGTGTACTTTGAAATCAAACCCCAGTGTGACCAGTGGTGCAGACCACATGGAATCTTAGACTGAGTTATCTGTTAGGTCGTGGCCCACCTCCACTTGAAGCTGCAGCACGTTGTTCTCGCGGATGAACTCCCTATACTCTCTGTAGAACTGTGGGGTTTTGTCGTTGATGTCCAGGATGGTGATCTCTAGGACGGTGGAGCCTACACTTCCCCCGGAGTCTCTGGCCTGCAGAGTGGGCAAATAGGAGCTTGTGCGTTCCCGATCCAACAGATTTCCATTTTTCACATATACAGTGCCATTGCTTTCTTCAACATCAAACAAAGTGAGCCTGTAAAAGAAAGGAAGATTCTGAGAGATGGAGGAAGAGAGGGCCAGAGATACCTAAAGCCTTTTATTTCACTGAAACTCAAGTTGAACTTGTAGCTCAGTTTGCAGGGAGCAGATGGTCCCAGCAGCACTACGTACATGCTCTCCGGGAGGAGTTTATACGTGAGGAGACCTTCGTCCAGCTCGTCCTCATCTGTTGCCTGGCCAACACATTACCGAGAGACAAGGGTGAGATGGGTTCGGATGCATGAATGTGAATCAGCAATGTTTAAAGATGGAGTGACCAAAAAGTCACCAAACGCCAGAATTAGTCAGTTAGTCAAGACATGTTTGGTGTCTGAAGTTTCTATTTTTAAGTTTTAGCACCAGAGATGTGAGAGCAGATCTATCTAACTAACAAGAAATAGAAACTGGGATGATCAAATAATCCTGATTATTCCCTGCTCTGGTTACATGTCTGCAGCTTTTGATTCCTGTGAAGTTTGGTGGTGGGAACATTAAAGTTTGGTTTTTCAGCATATGGTACTGATGGTACATACATGGGGGTGGTGGTCTGGTGGTAGGATACTTGTCTATGGGCAAAGAGATTCAAATTCTACCTACCACCATTGGGTTCCTGAGCAAGACCCTTAACCCCGAGTTGCTGTCCCTGTAATTTGGAAATGGAAGTCGCTCTGGACATGAGCGTCTGCTAAATGCCATCCATCCATCCATCCATCCATTATCCTCCGCTTGTCCCAAACGGGGTTGCGGGGGGGTGCTGGTGTCCAAGCCAGCGCACACAGGGCAAGGACGGGGGACGCACCCTGGACAGGTCGCCAGGAGGAGCGGGACAGGGACGGCACCATGCTCAAGGGTACCTCAGGGCAACCCACCGGGAAGGGGTTCGAACCCCCGATCCGCCGATCACGCGGCCAACACCCTAACCACTAGGCCACCGCTGCCCCTCTGCTAAATGCCATAAATGTAAATATGGTCCAATTAGATCTGAAGTGAAAGTGACTAAAATTTAACCCACACACAATGTGATGGGAATGGTACCTTGCTTATGGGTACCTCCATGCAGCCTACTAGACTGCGTTCTTGTCATCCCGGGATCAACATAAATTGCATCGTTTTGTCTGACTCGTACCGTCACGGTGCCCACAATGGTTCCGTCTGCACAGTGTTCATGCACAGACAATTTATAGGCGTCCTTCTCGAACTTGGGGTTGTTGTCGTTGGTGTCAATGACCTGAATGGTGACCGTTGCCGTGGACACAAAATCGGGAATGGAGGCATCTGTGGCGACTACCTATATGGAAAACAGAGAACAGGTCCATTTGTTTAGTTTTTTCTTTGTTTTGATTTTTTCAATTTCTTAAATTTTCACACTGTTTTCCACTGTAGGCCTGAAATAGACTTTTTTTTTTACATATTAAGGTTCTAAACTTCTACAGGCACCTGGGCGTTTGCTCTAACTCCTGCAGATGTGATGTGATCTTAAGCACACACTTCTGTCTTCTCCACACCAAACCCATTCCCCCTAATCCAGGATCATTGTGGCTCATGTGATTAACCTCCAGGGCAAGCTCTTCAGGCTCTTACCTGCACAATCATGATTTTTTTCTTCTCGTAATCAATGGCGTTGGGGTCTTTGACCAGGATCAGCACAGGGGCTTCTGAGATGGCTGTTGTGGGTGATACTGAGAACGCATCTTTATCTGGTCCCGCAAGCTGAAGCAGGAAACGGCTGTTCTCACCCTGAAAGTGCAAAGGAGTCTGAATTTCAACATTCTGTCATGATCATTTCTGGAAGATAATATGGCCTTTCGTACAGGAACCTTTTCAAATCCAAGAAACCTTCTGGTGCCTTAAGGTGAATGTTCCATGCTCTTGCCACCCTTGGCAAGTAGTTCCATGCTTTTCATGAAAAAAATCTTTTTTTTAAAATTAAATTTAATTAAATTTAATTTTTTTTATTTTAAAATTTTAAAGTTTGCACATCCACTATATTTTGAAAACAATATTATTAACAATATATTTTGAACTTTTTATTTAAATAATAATTTATGCCTTAAATTTTAAGTAATAATTTAATACATTCCATCTTTCCAATTTATTATACATTTTTATCTTTTAGCGATACTGATCTGAAATGTTTATTGTGCATGTCTTATTGTGTAAATTTATATATTTTTATATATTTTCTAAGGAAAAATGGAAATGGTTTGAATCCTTACATCTATATCAGATCAATAATTACATGATTTAATTATTTATGCAAAAAATAATAAAGCCACCACACACACACAAATATATATATATTCACACAAACCCTCAGAACTTGCCTTTTGAGAAGGAAGATTTTGTGTGGAAGGTCCATGTAGTGAAATAATAATCTCACCTGGTCTGGATCTTTCACCCTCATGTTGAGGCCTGAGACGGACAGACCTGCAGAAGAGTGCTCGTTAATGTTTCCAGTGAAGCTGTTCGCCTCATAACACGAGTCCCCTTTACAGTCGTAAATGCGGGGCCAGTTGTCGTTCACATCTCCGATAATGATTTGGAGCACAGCCGTCGTGGAGGCATAAATATTGTCCACATTGAGGTTGGCTTCAGTTGCCTGGCAAAAGCAAAGTCATGTGTGATTCTTATACAACTGTGCACAAATGTTGGTACCAGTAATAATATAAGAAAAATATTTTCAATAAAGAATTTACAAGAATATTTCTATTTATATATGGCAGATGTTATTAATATTATTCTTATTAACGATATGTTTAATATATTAAAATTAATAGTGATATGAACACAAATCATTATATTAGTAATAATAGCACAAATTAATTGGAGAAGACGCATGTAAAATAATAATAATAATAATAATTATTATTATTATTATTATTATTATTATTATACAATTTAATAACACTTTTTTTTTCAAGTCCTGTGAAATATGAACAGCCTTAATGGGAATTTAATTTTTATCTGTATTTTAGATGTGGCTGGGAAAATCATGCAGGATCATCACCTTTATAGTCAGTTCTACAGTAGCCTCAATTTGCAGCAGTTCCTCTCGGTCAAATACAGTCTTCACGGAAACGATGCCAGTTTCTCTGTCGATCTGGAACAAGTCTGACTGGTTGGTGGCTGTGAAATGTGATGGACATGACACATGATGAGCGCTAAGACGTTCACTCCCTCTGAGCCGTTACTGGTAACTTGATTGCAGCCTTTGCAAAATTAGAAGAAAACTGCAGACACCTATGGGTTCACTGGGGGATGTGTAGAAGAAATGAAATGGCTGGGTTTCCACTGTAGACACCCTGATCCCGTATTACAAACTTGTGATGGGTACGATACCTCACTCAAGAGAACCTCAAGGCAACCAGCTGGTCTGGGACTCAAACCCACAACCTTCCGATTATGGGGCCTAGTCCCAAACCACTCGTTCATCTCTCTGAACACTCCTTCCTTAGGATCTGCTAAAGATGCACATTTGCTCACCTTCAATGTTGTAATAGATGATGTCATTGACTCCTGTGTCTGGATCCCTGGCTTGGACCTTAAACACAGAGGTTCCCTGGAAACGGACACATTTTCTTAGTGTTTTCCCAAAATTTCTGTATGAATTTCAATATAAATGCAAAAGTAAAACATGACTTGACAAAAATCCACACAAGGTACGCACCACTGGGGAGCTCTCAACCACAGTGACCATGCTGGGCAGGTTTACAAACTGAGGATCCATATCTGGGACATCCTTCACTGTGATGAAAGCCGTCGTGTTGCTGGTCTGAACTAAGTTGTTTCCGTTTAACGGTCCCCCGCCATCCTGTGAAGTGCAGGGCTTCAATGAGCTGGAGGAGGTTTATTCATCAGTAATTATACCCAAAGCACAAACTCATGAATAAACTGGAAGAAGGGATTGATACAGAGGTGACGATGTGATATTACCATCATATCAGTGCTGTTATTGTATTCATGCAGACGCAGGTATATGTTATCATTGAGCAGGTTCAATAGAATAAATGAATCAATTAAAATGAGTGACCCCCCCAATACATTGAAACTACAATGCTGCACTGGATACATTTCTCATGAATATCCACCAATATTGCAAATGATGTACAAAATATGTCCATGAACAAATGTTCTGTTCCTCTAATGCTCATAAACTGAGAATGGATCTAAACGGCCAAAGGACGTACAGATGCTCTGATCTTTATCTGGTAAAAAGAGCTCTTGTCGGTGAAGCTCAGCGGCTCATTCAGCACGATTTGTCCTCTTGTTGCAGAGGGCAGAGAGAACATGCTGGTTCCTTCTGCCGGGATGACCTGAGACGCAGAAACACACACAGCAGTCAAATCCTCAGAACTAGGCCACCGATTTTCCACTATTCCTTGTTGAATTGGCCCTCCAGTTTCCAGATGTCTTAGAAGACCTCAAGAAATCCCCAAAATGAATGACTTACTTCATAGATCTGGTAAGAGACGGCGCCACTCGAGCCCAGGTCAGGATCCGTGGCCAGGACGGTCAGCACTGTACTCATCACAGGTATGTTCTGCAGGAGAGATTAGGGTTTTATACACTACTCCACCATATTTTAATGCAGAGGATGATCTTTGTTGTAACTAAACCTCTTTTTAATGACACGTTCTGTTTTGTTAAGTCATTTAAAAGGTTTTGAGTAGCGGGCTGGATCACTATGGTGTGCCCCCTCTAGACAGTATTCTTATAAGAAAGTGTAGCTTTAGCATAACCATGGTAGCATGGTAGGTCATGGAGTTCTGGGGTAGCGATGATCTGGTGTTTAGAGACTAGGCCCCAGGACCGGAAGCTCATGGGTTCGAATGCAAGACCAGTAGGTTGCCCTGAGGTATCCTTGAGCATGATACAGTCCCCATCACTGCTCCCCAAGTTCTTTAAATAGCTGCACATGCTGCCCGGTGTGTATGGGTAAAAAGCAGAGGCTGCATTTCATTGTGGTTCACTGTGTGCTGTTAGTCACTTGCACTTCACTTAATCCACACAGTGATCTACGTCTGAACCTTCAAGCAGAACAAAGCATCTAACTTAGGACATGAAGCAGTGAAGAAACAGGTGCAGATGATTCCAGATGATCAGTGATTAGTTTACTGCCGAACGCTGAGCGGAAACCCTTTATCTAGAACCTTGTATCTTTAGACACTTTGCATCCTGTCGCAATAAATCCGCTGTTCTCATTTCTTTCACTGAAAAGATGATAAGATGGTTTGACAGACCATAACAGTATTTCTGCATCAACAAGAAACGATGGATGGCTCAAGAGTTCTGCGAAGTGCTAAGCCTCCAAAGCCAAGGTATAGCTTAGGCCAAAGCTGTAGTGTTGTTGGCGGGGATTGTCAAGAGAATTAGCCAGCCTTACAGTCAAACAGGACTGACGCGATCAGGGACACTACTTAAGCACCTCTGAATCCTCAGAACAAAGCCCTGAAAAACAGTCCAGTTTTGAAGTGAAAGTGACAAATTGTCATTGTGAAATACGGCACAGCACGAGACGCAGCGAAATTAAACCTCTGCTTTTTACCCACACACCCATGCAGCGGGGGCAACTATTTAAAGTGCCCAATGATGGGGACGGTACCTTGCTCAAGGGTACCTCAGGGCTGCTGATCTGAGATTCAAACCCATGACTTTCAGATCCAGGGGCCAAGTCACTAGGTCACCGCTGCCCCATGCTAACTTTGGTTTGATGAACCAAAGTTAGCATTGTTCCATTTAGTGGTCATAAACCTAAATCTGATAACTGGGGACTTGAGAAGGCACCAGAAGACCACCAGGAGAAGCGTTGCTCAATATGTTGGCACATGGAGTCCAGTAGAGAATAAATGTCTTTGCTTCCATTGGGTGAGCAGAATGGCCCAAAAACCCAACTACTGGTAAATGTTTTCATTTTTGAAACACATTAACTTTAATTCTCAGGCGTAGGAGTGCCAAAGCCACCCAAAGTCTTGCCCTTCATGACACACACCTGAACATCCTTATAAGGTGTTGTTTTTTTGTCACCATGGAGATTCATTCCCAGCACAGATCCATGAGTGTTAAGGCTACCACTTTTCCATCGATGGCTGGTGTGGCTACTGGTTTTCGTTCCGATTGTAATGGTTTCAGATGTTGGGTGATCAGTTAGCTTCACGTTTATCTGCAGCCACACAGGTCCTTTGTGGATCTGATTAGTGACCTCGGGTTTGATCGTTAAACAAAAAGCTCCCACTCACTTCCTAGTTTGGAGATATTTGGTTTTGTGACAATTGATGGACTCACCTCTGGCAACTCTACGTTGTACGGTGTGTTCTGGAAGGTTGGCGCGTTGTCATTCGCATCTTCTACAACAATAGTGACTTGGGCTGTCTAAAAGTCAAACATTTGGGATCAGAAGACAGAGTGACAGAATAGGACAACATCCCATTTTACATCGATTTGACTTACAGCCGTATAATCTGCATCGCTGACGATGACATCTATCGGGAAGTAATCTTTGTCCTGAGAGGAGGGAAGACAAGGTGAGGAAGCAGAAAGTACTCCATGGGTTTCATGTGTGGGGGCTGTGCGTCAGGGTTACCTCTCTGTTCAGGGTGTTGTTGATGTAGGTCTGGCCAGTGTTTTTATTCACGCTGAAGTGATAGAATTGATCTCTGATGCCATAAGTCAGCACATCACCATCAGGGTCATACGCTTTGATCTGGAAAGCAAATTCACCTGCAGACGAAAAAAAAAACATCACTTTAACCCTCCAAGACATTTAGGCTGCTAAAACTGCTGAATACTATATAACTATAGACCCATCCATCCGTCCGTCCGTCCGTCCGTCTATCTGTCTGTCTGTCTGTCTATAGGGCTGGGATGTACTCTACCTTTGAGAAGGTCCTCTCTCAGTGTCACCGTAGTCATGTCGATAAATGGCAGAGAATTACAGTAACCTGGAGAAAGCACACAAACAACTTAGCAGAACAACATGGGACCATGATAAAAGTACCCAGAAGGATCCTGGCTCTAGTATACTCTCCTGGGGAAACCTTAAACTAGTTCAGGTTCTTTACATCATGTGAGGCTTATACATATGTTCTATGAAAGGTTCTTTAAAGAAAGGATCCACCATTTTGCATGTTAATGTGCACAGACTTAATGACCGTCATCCATCCATATCAGCACAAACTGATAATATTTTGGACTTTGAGCTTTTACACTGCAGCAAACGCTCACAGCTTATCTGTTCTGGAGACACACTTACAGGTGCTAAAGAGAACGAAGAGCAGAAGTAATGAGTTCCCCATTCTCCCGCCGTCCACCTGTGGGGGAGGATGACACATGAAAGATTTAGACTCTGACAGACGTTCAACATCCATTTCTAGCACTTTACTCACTGAGGGCTTAGGACATGAACAGAGGAGAGACGAGGGGTTTGGACATGAATAGAGGAGAGACGAGGGGTTTGGACATGTACAGAGGAGAGATGAGGGGTTTGGACATGTACAGAGTTGAGACTAGGGGTTTGGACATGAACAGAGGAGAGACCAGAGGTTTGGACATGAACAGAGGAGAGACCAGAGGTTTGGACATGTACAGAGGAGAGACGAGGGCTTAGGACATGAACAGAGGAGAGACCAGGGGTTTGGACATGTACAGAGGAGAGATGAGGGTATTGGACATGAACAGAGGAGAGACGAGGGGTTTGAACATGAACAGAGGAGAGATGAAGCTTATTTTAGGAGAAGGATAGAAGGACAGGAAAAACATGGGGATGGCTGATCCAATGTGGTGACCCCAACATGAGGACATAAGAAGAAGAAGAAGAAGAAGAAGAAGAAGAAGAAGAAGAAGAAAAGATATTTATATCTATATGTTTAACAATGGTCTGGAGTTTCTCTCCTCAAACTTTCAGGTGGGATTCTTCAAGGAGACTCAAATCCAGCCAATAATTTTTAAATCAGTTTTTAATTTATTATATAAACACTATCAGTAATTATAGTTAATAAATCTCAACTGAATGGTTAATTAAATCTCAACAGATGGTGATAAATGGACAAACATATAGACAAGGAGACAAAGAGAAAGATAGGCAGACGGACAGACAGGCAGATGGGTAGAGAAATAGACAGATGGACTTCCAGACAGACTGATAGATAGATAGATAGATAGATAGATAGATAGATAGATAGATAGATAGATAGATAGATAGATAGATAGATAGATAGATAGATAGAGAGATTAATTTGTTAGTCAATTAATTGACTCATCATCACTTCCAGAGAACTGAATAAGCGTGAAGTCTGTAAGAACTCACCGTCTCTGCTCTCGTCCTCGGTGCTCCTCTGATCGGTGATGTGGTTCGAGTGAGGGGACAGTGATGCTGTGGAGGAACCTTTGACTGGGACGGATCTGTTGATTGCTGCGTTGCTGCTGTAAATGTGAATCATTAACATAGCGGGGGAAATAAACAGGAGGAGTGGGGCTGAGCTCGTCTGAGCTCCTCACTCAAGTCACACTCACACTTACACACACACACACTCATAAAGCAGCTTAACACAGATAGCACCTCAGCTTGCCAAGAGTGGTCTGAGGATCTAAAAGAGCGTCACTGTGAATGTCCAGCACACAGTGAGCAGGAGAGGAGACAGGCAGACAGAGAGATGGATGGATGGACAGATAGGCAGAGCAATGATGGACTGCCTGCCAGGACAGACAGACAGACAGACAGACAGATAGATAGATAGATAGATAGATAGATAGATAGATAGATAGACAGGTAGGTGGACAGTGAGCAGGAGAGGTGTGAACTATTCTAACTGGACACCTTAAAATCAATCAGTCCCTTTAGCACACTACACACGATACGGACACACTATAAATCCAATTTCTTGGTCAGCTGACTCATTCTTTGGGCTCATAACGTTAATTAACCTCGACCTGACCAACTGCAGAACCCCTGATCAGAGCACTGCCCCCACAGGCTTGTCCGGTAGACACTAGGCATGATGGGTGATCACTTCATGCTCCTCTCCTCTTACCATGATGCCCCATCACTCTAGATCGGGGTAAATCTGGACTCATCAGATCACATGACCTTCATCCATCACTCCAGAGTCCAGTCTTTAGGCTCACAAGCATGCGATTAGCCTCACTGAGCAGTGGTTTTCTTAAGGCTGCACAGCTGTTTAGTCCCAATCTCTTGAGTTCCTTTCACATTGTGTGTGTGGAAATGCTCGCACTATCACTGTTGAACACAGCCATGAGTTCTGCTGCTGTTCTTTTTGTGATCTGATTTCGCCAAAGATTTAAGTGATCGCCAATCACGGTCATTCAAGATTTTTTTCAGACCACATTTCTTCAGCGCTGATGATGGTTCCTCACTATCCTTCCAGTTTTTAATATTGAGTTGGACAGTTCTTAACCCAATTTTATTAGTTTCAGCTTCTCCTTAGACGTTCTCCTTGCCTGATGCCAATAATTTGACCCTTCAGATGAACATCTTCTCCAGGACCATAGGATGGTTGTTTAAGTACTGAGAAGCTACTCACTGCAACAGTCCAGGTTAAATAACTTGTTGCAGCTGAAACATAATCATCCATTCAGTAATGATCCAATGGGAGGCTCTACCCTATTTGCTTTGTTAAATCCAGGTGGCGACTTTTTATTTGGACAGGCAGTGTATATCATTACATTTATTATATATTTTTAAAATTTTTTATGATGATGTGATGTAAACTGCTGGGCAATAAGGTCTGGGACTCTTGGAGATGTACATGAAATGGTAGGAAAAGAAAAAATATCAGAATCTCAGAATCAGAATCAAAAATGTGAGAGAATGGATGAACCTCCATTTGTCCCACACACATTATCCATATATAGTCACCTATATGATCTATATAATGTCCTCAAAAAATAATAGCCCAAAAATGTACAGCTCCACAGCTCTCAAGGGTCTCAGATTGTGTTTGAAGTGCTTTCTCCCCTGTACAGGTACAAGTGAACTGAATCACTTGAATAATGCACACATTTGAATCAGATTCCGTGTCTACTGAAAAGGCACCGGCTTGACTGTACCTGACTGTAGGAGCAGTCCGAAGGAACGTGTTCCGTCCCGTTTCATCAGAGCAACCTGTGAGGAAATCCTCTTCAAACAGACTTGACCACAGTTTGATGGTTCCTCGCTTTGATGGTGCCATTGGTGGGTGCTTCTTCTGAGCAGACAGACTGGTTGGACACCCCAAACAAAGTTTCAGGCGAGTTAGCCTGTGAGCCTCTTACCCCCCCTTCTCTGGTACGAACACTAATGAGCTGCTTCACCCACACCCCCCTCATTCCCCATTAGAGCTTCATAATGAAGGACAGATGAATGGGCTGAATTCACTGCCAGCAAATCAAAAACAATGGTGAACATTCCCCTAAAGACCCCGTGCATTCTTGAAGCAAGCAGTCACTACTGGTTTGATATATGCAAATAAATCTTTATAGAGTTTCAAGCCAAACTTGGTGTCACAGCCTCTCGTTTTCCAGTTTGGGAAGATTAACAGCCTGCAAATTTGACTACATCCATTAACTCATCTGACTGTGATTTCTGTTAGGAAATGTAAAAGTCTAATATACATTCATTTACTAAATATATGTGTAATATATATTTTACAGCGGTGGTCTAGTGGTTAGGGAGTTGTCCTCACATCAGAAGATTGTGGGTTCGATTCCCCTCTCCAGTAGGTTGCCCTGAGGTACCCTTGAGCAAGGTACCATCCCCGTCAATGCTCCCCAGCTTTCAATAGCTGCCCACTGCTGCACGGTGTTTGAGTGCATGGGTTAAATGCAGAGGTCCTGGGGCAGTGGTGGCCTAGCAGTTAGGGAGTTGCCCTGCATCAGAAGATTGTGGGTTCAATTCCCTCACCAGTCGCCCTGAGGTACCCTTGAGCAAGGTACCGTCCTCCGGGTGCTTTCAATAGCTGCCCACTGCTGCATGGTGCTTGCATGGGTTAAAAGCAGAGGTCCAATTTCATTGTCGTTCACTGTGTGTTGTGCTGTGACCTCGCAATGACAAGGGTTGTCACTTTCACTAATACGTCATAATATGTCATTTCTTGGAGTTTTCTTCAGGAACAGTTCTCCAGGCTTCTTGAAGGATGTCCCAAAGCCCCTCTTTGGACATCGGCTGCCTTTTGTTCTCCGTTCTCTGTGGAGATGATCCCACACTGCTTCTGAAATTGCTCAGGGGCTCAGGGGCTTACTGCAAGTGAGAGACAAAAACTTTGTCCTTCAGGAAGCGTGGAGAACCGTTCTTCAACAAGACATTAAAAGTCCAATCAAGTCTGGAAGCAGGATATGAAGAAACACACATATAAAAATGAGTTAAGCCGGATTTGTAACATGGCATTAGGCACAGTATGCAACACTTTTTTGTGCTGGGCTAGTACACTTAATGGACAAAAGTATCGGGACAACTCTTAATCACTGAATTCACGTGTTTAAGCCACACTCATTGTCATGGGTATATAAAACCAAGCATCTAGCCATGTAGTCAGGTTTACAGATCTGTGAAAGCATGGCTCTCACTCTGATAGGATCTCCTTGGTCAAGAAGCTGCATGTTAGCCTTACATGACCAAGTGCAATGCCAAGTGTAGGATCCCTCTGGGATTCGTGGTGTGACCAATCACACTTCTCTGTATAGAAGTCTGATGGGTGAGCCTGGGTTTGGTGGATGCCAGGAGAATGTTACCTGCCCGGCTGCATTGTGCCAAATGTAAATTTGGTGGAGGCATATTGATGCCTAAGGATTTAGGATAGAGGGTGTCATAAAAGTTCCTGTAGGTTTAACGACCTCGTGTCCCAATACTTTTGTCCAAGTGTGCGTTCCCCTGCAGCAACACAAACCAGTGCTGAGTTTATCATCAGTTAGTTTTAACTGGGGATTGCTGAACTGAATTTTATGGCGCTGTAAAAGCTTTACTCCTTCACCTGACATGCCACAAATGCGTTTTACATGCTCCACGTATTAAATGAATTATGTCAACATTTTATTCCACTCTTCTGTAAACGTTGTACCTACTCCCTCTGGGTAGGGTTATCTGCAAACACTTATATCATCAAATCCAGATGATGAACACGAATACAAAGGAGACTGAGGATTGTTTAAAGGAAATAAAAGACAGGATGTCCCACAACTTTCTCCTGCTCAGTTCTGAAAAGACAGAGGTCCTCCCGTTAGGTCCAAAAGCTGCCAGTAACAAACCGCCAGGTTTAATGCTAGATGTCGCCTTGGCGACACCGTTGATTTGGATCTATCTTTAGATGCACATATAGGTAATGTTACAAAAATAGCCTTTATTCATCTTCAAAATATCTCTAAGCTGAGAAGTGCGTGATGCAGAAAACGAATGCAAGCCTTTATTAATTCAAGACTGCAGAAGTGTAATGTCCTGCTGTAAGAGTGTTCTAGAAGGAACCTATTCAAAGTCCAGTCACAGCAGCAAGATTCCTCACTAGAACCAGGAAATTTTGACTCGGATCTGAAGGTCGTGAGTTTGAATCCCAGACCAGTAGGTTGCCCTGAGTTACCCTTGAGCAAGGTATGTCTCCTTTACTGCTCCCCGGGCGCTTTAAATAGCTGCCTCTGCTGCACGGTGTCATGTGGGTGAAGAGCAGAGGTTTTGTTTCACTGTGTGCTGTGCTTCTCAATAACAAATAGTCACTTTCACTTCACTTTCATTTCTAATAACCCCATGCTGTACCACCCATCAGTGCCCATAATACTTAGAACTTATAATATCATCTCTTTTCTAATATCTCTTCTTCTTCTTTCCAGGTGATCTGCTGTGCACCAGAGGAGAATGGACTTATGAGTCCAGGTTCCTTTCAAGGTTTCTTCCTCCAATTTTAGGAAATTTTGCCTCTGTTGCCTTCCGCATGTTCATTAGTGGGATTGGACTTGAATGTGTGAGGCTGTTTTGTGAGAACAGTTGGAAAAAGCGCTATATAAATAAAGCTAACTTGACATGAACTCATCTCCAGTTACTAACCTCCATGCTTCTTAAATCATAAGGTCTGTTTACTAATCCCCAGAGTGCAAAGTTTTAAATGAACATGTTGTTTTTTTAGTCGCCATTGAGGGGTAATAGAGGACTCTTGTGTTACAATGTGTAGGTGGCTGGAAAAATATATATATTTTTTAGCTTCAGTACCTGTTGGTAGAGTGGAGAACAGGAAGACTAGCAAAGAAGAACAGTGACGGAGAAGGTAAAGAGGTGAGCCAGTTTAATATTCTGAAAGATTTATTTCTAGTTTAGTAGTTATAACCCTGTTTTAGGTGGGATTTATAAGCCAGTGGCGATCTTTACAAAACATTCATTTGATGCAGAAATTGGGACTACTGTAGACAATGTGGACAAAACTAAAAGAGATGGCTGTTGATTTCAGGAGGCCACGTCTTCACTCTCCACTGAGCGTTGACAACTCTCCTGAGGAGATGGTCCAGAGTGCCAAGTTTCACATCACGGAGAAGCTCACATGGACCCTCCACACCATCTGATTAAACTGCTTCTTGATGAGGCTGCGAGCACATCTTCCTCCACCCATCCTCACCACGCTCTACAGAGAAACCATGGAGAGCATCCTGAGCAGTGGACACTGGCTGTGTGTTTAGGTGTATGTAATAAACATAAAAAAACTGTGCAGTAAGAATCATAAAACACGCTTTCTGTAGGAAGTGAAAGTCAGCTCTGATGGGAATGTTTCATAAGTTTCTAGCCTTATCTTCTTAGACTTTGGTTTATTGCATGCCCTTCTCAGCTTAGTCACCTAAAGAAAAGACAAACTATTCAATTACAGTAATGATGGACAAAGCCCAAACGTATAGGCTTGAACTTGAAGTTTTGGAAACTATTATTGTAGAGTATTTGTACTCCGTAAGAGTTCATGAATGTGTTGTTCTTGGGACATGTATGGAAATGCAGGCTTTTGTAACAGCTGATCAAAGTCTGGACCCGCAATAACAGGCAGTAAAAAAGACACATCCACCAATCAGATAAGCTTAACTTTATGTTGTCCTCTTCTTGTTGGTTTTTTATAGACGGCAACAGTCTCCAACTCAGGCTAATCGCTGTCCTGAACGTCATTTACTATTCAGGAATGCACTGATATGTGTTGTGACGTTTAGAGCTCCATTAACTTCCAAAAGAAGCAGGTTCTGCTTTACACTTTACAGAGTAAAATGCTGAAAAAAGACATTATAATGAGTCTTCATGGCTCACTTAAAGTTGGCGAACCACAACTAACGACGGTTATTAATCTGGGGATTAGTAGACAGACAGGACCTTGCGATCTGTGAAGATGCATGGAGGTTAGTAACTGGAGATGAGTTCATGTCAAGTCAGCTTTATTTATATAGCGCTTTTTTACAACTGTTGTCACAAAACAGCCTCACACTATTCAAGTCCAAGCCCACTAATGAACAAGCGGAAGGCGGCAGATGCAAAACTTCCTAAAATTGGAGGAAGAAACTTTGGGAGGAATCAGAACTCAGAACCCCATGCTCCTCTGGTGGACAGCAGATCATCAGGAAAGAAGACGAAGTGAGATTAGAAAAGATGTTGATATTATGAGTTAAAGAGTGTAAACAGATTTAGGCACTGGCAGTCTGTGGTTAGTAGAAGTGAAAGTGAAGTGAAAGTGACTACCTGTCATTGCGAACACAGCACACAGTGAAGCACAACAAAATGCAACTGCTACTTTTAACCCGCACACCATGCAGCTATTTTAAGCGGAAGGGGAGCAGTGATGGGGACGGTACGGCTCAAGGTCACCTCAGGGCAACCTACTTAACCCGATCCTGTGGCCTAGTCCATAAACACTAGACCACTGCTGCCCCAGTAAATGAGAAATGATGAGAAATGATCCGCTACTACTCATCTTCTAGGATAGAGTAGGAGCAGACGCACTGTTCATGCTTTTGTCAGTTTCTTTTCAGAATCCTACATGGCTGCCACCCCAGAGGGTCCCAATACCTTTTAGAGACCAGTCCCCATTTTCCCATCTTCCATCCCAGATGAGCACAGTGGGACATAGAACACCTGTCTCAGGTGTGCTGGGGGGGGGGGGGGGGATGAGAACGAGACCTCTTTTAGTCAACCGAGACAATCAATTTCACCACACGACCAGCAGAGGGAGCCACATTACTGCACCCTGTCTTCTGCATAACTGCACTGCACACAATGACTTTTAATTATTGTACTGCATTACATTAATGCATAATCTCAGCTGTGCATTTATTCTGTGCACAAAGGTAATAAGCAGCCACTTGTGCTTGTGAGGTCTACTGAATATAACTCCCATTTTTACCAGAATCAAGGACACTTTCATGTGCACGTGCACATAATTAGTGTTGTTTCGCTCACTTTTACGGCCCTATACAGCACAAATGTACGTCTGCCTGTTAATTTGCGGCGCTGCACCTTCCTGCTCCTATTGATGATCTTGACCATCAGTCTGTGACATTGGGACGAAGTTAGTACAGTCATTACGGTAACGCAAGGGCGCCTTGAAGGTGGAGCACATAGGGGGGGTTTGTAAATGTAGCGTCAGTATGCAAAGCCTGGCTACACACAGAAACTCAAAACGTCATTTTAAACGTCGTTAAGTTGTATTTTATTGAAGGGAGAAGCATACGCGACACCGTACATTGAGTCGGTTCGTGTGTTTAATGGCCGCGCCGTGCTGGACCCCCCCACGTCACCGCAGAAGTGGTGCAGTCCGCGGACTGTTCCACTTGACAGGAGGCGGCCGGGGACGTTAATGCCGCACCGAGTGGCCAAAGCGATGGACTGCGGGGAAAAACGCGAAAATGTCGGGGACTGAAATGCTTGCAGGTTAACAATCAGGTAAGCGTCCGCGCTGCTGTTTGGCCCGCGCTTGGAGAGGTTTGTTGGGTCGGAGGTGCGCAGGGTTCCCGTGTTTGGCTGGTCTGCCCCTCCTTGTTGCTGGGAGAGAGAGGCAGAGCCGCCGTGTTTACATCGGTTTCGGCTCTGTTTATAACACACGGCGAGCCCTAAAGCGGAAGAAACGCGTTAATTAGTCCCTCAGAGAACATAAATCAGTTTGAACCCGGTTTCTCCCCGCTGTGTTGTCCTCTTTGCTAAACATCAGCCGTTTAATTCGCGGATGTGGTCCAGCAAGTAAAAATCCACTCCAGGATTTGGCTCCAACTCTATAGATACCCCCTATCGGTGGCTTGGGCTCATCGCAGAAACCAGGCGGCTGGAGCGAAATCCCGGACCGGATTTGCCCTTTGCTGGGAAAAAAAGCGCCCAGTTCCAAAACATACTGCAGTTCTGGCCACTAAAATGCTCATTGGTTGCTGTTTGCAGAACATATAAGCCAACTTTTGACCTCATTTCGTGGTTAAAATGCCTCTTGTGCTCGGCCGAAGGTTTGGTGCAAGGCTTACATAACAGCTGCACATCAACAACACAGCCTGGGCTGCTTTATGGCTTTACTTTATACAGCCTCCATGTGCTTCAGTCAAGTCTGATCATTTGGCATTTGTGGCTCAAAGCTGTGCATTTTCACCTGACTTTTCATTCAGCCTCCCTTCAAAGGTAGGAGCCATGCTGGGCCTTTAAGGAGGAATCAATGTAAAGTTGTAATTTCTGTCAAATTAGACTGCAAAATTAGATCTGCTTGAATATGGACTGGTCGCCCACACTGGAAGCAGATGTCCAGCTTTGTTTGTGTGGCATCCATGAAAACAATGCAGTGAAACAGCTGGGAATACACCGCCCTGGGTGGGTTTTTAATTCTATTATTTATTCTTTTTTTTTAACCGATTCACTGATATTTCACCCTCGTCGCCGTGCAAAGGTCTGCACAAGCGGTGATTCTGGAAAGTTAATGGCTGTTTGTGCCGGGAAACCATCAAATCACAAAGTTTTTGAAGTTGTCATTTTTGAGTCATTTCTGATTGGCTGACCTGAACTTTGCATCATCAGTCCAGGCTGTTTATAATAAGAATGGGCGGGGCTAACCTGCTGAATATGTAAATGTACATTTTAATATATAGGCTCTTTAAGGTGCCCTAGTTGGAGCTTTTTAAAATGAGTCCCGCCTGCAGGTCTGGCAGATAAAAAGAAAGTTATTTCTGCATTTTATCTGAATTTCTTTCGTACTTGAGGGCTTTTTGGCAGCAAGGCATAATAAGATTGCAATGCCTTCCGATATATCACAAGGCCCAAAATATGGTGATAAGGCTTTGGTCATGTGCATATGGAGGCGGAGCTGGAGAGTCAGAGTTAAAGATGCTGAGATCTTCGTTGGGTGTGACGAGGATGGATAGAATTAGAAATGAGTTTATTAGAGGGACAGCTCAGGTTGGACAGTTTGGACACAAAGTTAGAGAAGCAAGGTTTGGACATGTCCAGAGGAGAGACGAGGATTATATCGGGAGGAGGATGTTGAAGATGGAGCTGCCAGGTAAACAGGAAGTACAAAGAGGAGGTAAATGGACGTGGTGAGAGAGGAGGTGCAGGTGGTCGGTGTGAAGGAGGAAGATGCAGAGGACTGGAAGAAATGGAGACGAAGCTGTGGCCACCCCTAAACGAGAGCGAAAGAAGAAGGAGACTGCCAGTTAACAAACTTAGCATTATTATTATTATAGCCTGTCAATGTAGGATGTCTTTCAGTTTAATGTTCCGTCCAATCAGTTTACAGGCTTTCTAACAGTGTCTGAGCATCGAGTCCCGGAATCTATTGGCCTGCAACTTGATGGATTTAAAGAAGCTGACACACGGCTGGCTTTGTGGTCATAGTTATTATTAATTGCCACAAGGGGATACGAGCAGTAATTACAGTTTAATTAATGGTATTTAACCACTAATGCACTCTGTGAATCATCTCGACATTAACGTTGATAGTAAATCAGAGCTTTATCTTATTTTACACGTTACTGGAGTGATGTTAAACTGATGCTTTAATGGGAACAGATGCACAAATTAAGAGGAAAAAAGGGGCCGATGTCAGTGCAACACCGCTCCGAGCTGCAGAAAGAGAGAGCAGACGACGGGTTTCAGCCTGTGCGAATGTCTGCGGCTCCTCAGAACATTTGCACGGTGGAGGTTCTGAGTGGGAAAGCTCTGATTCAGACGCGCCAGGCACACCGCCAACCAGAAAGTGATAATTGCAGACTTTGTTTCTTGTTAATTATCATATCGCAGGAGCCTGTGGTGCAAAAACAGTTACTATACACTGTTTCTTCCATGGGTGATGTTTAACTGCCTGTGAAATACATCACAATGTGGCCATTTTGGCTCCATTATTTGCTCTTTTGCATGATTCAGATCTGAAAATGAGCTGATTTGGAGTTTGGAGGCTGATAAACACCACCCTGTGCTGAGCAGACTGTTGTTAAACGAGCTGTCCATCATCCCCCTTTCTGCCATTGGCGTGGTGGAAGTGGGCGGGGCTACATATGCGTCCTGACGCCGTCGCTTGATTCAGTGTGCGAACCGATTCATCTGGACCGAACACTCAATTGAATCGATTCATTTGCTCGAGTCCACTTTCCTCACTCCCTCCATGCACTTTGGGTCTGGGCTTTAATGCCCTTAATAGTCAGTCAAGTTTGATGAAGGTTCAGTTAAACCAGATTCTACAGTTGGAGCATTTGAACGATGAATCAAATCAATGAATTAAGTGACTCCTTTACGATTTCATTTTCATTCCTGGGGGCAAAATGGAGTTTATATAAAAATAAAATTATAGTATAAATAGTTCATATAAATAAAAATACGTTTTATTCTTATTTCTTCATTGTGCAGTGGAAACTTCAGCACCACCGTCTCCATCCCGTATAGCTAGTTGGTCTCACTACCGCCCTGTAAACCTTCCCTTTCATTCTTGCTAGTTGCGTCTGATGTCCATGGTCAACAAAGGTGATCAGTCCTCTGCGTGTCTTTTCTTCACCTCTTTTTTGCTGATTTTTGCAGCTCTTCTTTAAACAAACCCTTCCAGTCTGAATGCTTGTGGGCAAACCTTGAAGCACGTAATGGGAACCAGGACTCTGAATGGTCTTGCGAGACGTGTTGGCAAGTTCACATGTGGACACCAGTTGGTTTGACGGAAGCGCAGGACAGAGCATTCAGCAGGGACGTGCGGATTGAGATTCTGGGCCGATGCCATTTTATTAGGGCCTCAGTTATGGGAAAAATCATGTGTCCTGCTATTCCGGCCCAAATCAAGATCGCGATGATTTACTGTGGAAACATCGTGCATCTGTTGTTTTCTTTTCTGAGCGTTCATTTCAAACTTGTCTATTTAACTGCGATAAAATCAGTTCTTGTAATCGAAACAATTCAAGGAAAGATTCAAGAATAAGGCTTCAATCTTAATAGTTTGAGCAGTGCTTTATGAAAGTGAAAGTGACTACCTTTGTCATTGTGAAACGCAGCACAACACAACGAAACTCAACCTCTGCATTTCACTCACACACACACACACGTGCAGCAGGGGGCAGCTATTGAAAGTGCCTGGGGAGCAGTGATGGGGACGGTACCTTGCTTGAGGGTTCCTCAGAGGGAATCGAACCCACAACCTTCTGATCCGGGGCAACTCCCAAACCACTCGGCCACCGCTTATTAAGGGACGATTTTGACAAATTCAGCTTTAAGTCTGCTGCTTGCATGATGTGACTCAGCGAGGCTAAAGTGTGCTTCTCTGGAACGTCTGCACGTCACCAGTAAAGAGTTTTTAAGGCTAAAATTCAACTTCGGATTCGCGAGCTTGGGAATCGATTCGCAAAACAACGAATCGGCTCACTGGCGAGTAAGCGGACCCCAGCGGAATGACAACACGCGCGCTGGAATGTTGCGAAGCGAGCGCGAGGACGCGACGGTTCTGACAGAAAGCCGTTCCAGCCTCGGCGTTTTGACTCGGAACCGGGTCTAAAATGAGCCCAGTTTAGAGCCGCGGAGCTGCGGCGGACTTTATCGAAAGCCCGTGTTGGACACGAACCCCCTGAGCGAGCAGAGGGAGGAAGTAAACGGACGGTACAAAGGAAAACACAAGGGGAGGACGCTCGCGGAGTGAAGCGTGTATGGGCGTTAGCTCTCAACGGCCGGGGTTGCTAACATTTTACAACCCCCAAAAACTCGAATAAAAGCCACTAAACCGCCGGGGACCCGCCGGACTCGGAGCAGCTGCACACAAGTAAGCCTTAGCTAGCATATCCTACCCCAACCTAACCGCTTTTAACCCACAAAACGACAAAAAAGGGCAAAGTTATCGACGGTGTCCGTTGAGGGGTCGCGTTCCAAATACAGCAGCGAGTCCACTTCATAGACTCGGGCAGCCTCGGTGCCCCAGAAGGGCCTGTTTCGGACATAAACAAACAGCTAAGCTGTCCCCACGTTCTCCGTTTCCTGTTTGGGCTCGTTTGCATCCGAGAAAGCAGCAGAAAGCCACCTCTGAGGTGCGTTTTTTCCTTCTCAAACGTCCTCGGTGTGCTAGTTTTGGGTGTAAAAAGAGCAAAAGGAATAGCAGCCGGGCTAAACAAAGTGAGCCACATGGGCAGGACTGTCTTTGTGCTGCCCGGACCCCCAGATCCTCAGCACCCAGCAGGAGTTCAGATGATTATTATGCATTAATAGCATCATTTGCTCCACCAGGAAAGGACTCGGACTCTGAAAAGTTGTGTAAAAGCTGCCGAACGAGTGCAGTGCTTGTACTTTTGCTGCAGGCGCTCGTTAGGTGTCGCCTCTTTGTTATTGCTTTGTCTCTGAGCACATGGCCGTCCCTGCTTTGTTGAGCAGCATCTGGAGTCCCACCAGCAGAGCTTTCTCCTCCTCTATGCCCCAGCAGACCTTGGTTATTAGGCATTTTCATGCATTTAGATGCAGATGAGGGTGCTTTACGTTTCACATTCTGATAAAAATGGTTTCACTATTCAATGTTGTAAATAAACACACACACACGCTCATCAGATGGTCAAATTGTGAAGAAAATACAACAGAAAGCTTCATTCTTTGCTGTTTTTTTTTCTTTCTGTTTGTATTGTTTTTAAACTGTGTTGATAGTTTGTTCCGAAGTTTTTAATATTTGTAGACATTTCGGTAAACTGTGAGGATCAGGGAGGTCGTGGATGGGCAGCGGTGGCCTAGTGGTTAAGGAGTTTGGCCTGGAAGATTGTGGGTTCAGACCCCTTACCGGTTGGTACCTTTGAGCAAGGTATTGTCCCCGTCACTGCTCCCTGGGCAGCTTTCATAGCTGCCCCCTGCTGCATGTGTTTGTGGGTGAAATGCAGAGGTTTTTCACAGAGTGAACCACAGAGGTTTTTCTGTGCCGTATACTCACAATGACGAATAGTCACGTTCACTCCACTTCGTGGGATCGATTCCCGGTACCCTGAGGTATCTTTTGAGAAAGGTACCGTCCCCATCAGTGCTCCCCAGGCTGTGTGTGTGGGTGTTTTTGACAGCTAGCCTCTTTCTCCAAAGCCCGTTTATCTAAAGGCTTGATTGGGAGTGGAGTCTGTCCGGTATTTTGTAACGTGCGAAGGGATTGGCGTGTTAAGAACTGTGAACAAGTAATCTTTAAAATCTAGTTTAATGAGAAACCTCAGTTTTCATCTAAGCACATCTAAGACTCCCCTGTCCCCTTTTAGTTATGCTTAGATATAAATTTTACAGACAACATAACAAAAACGGCCCGCTGGAAAACTTGTTACATGGGAGCTGCGAGTTGCAGAGATGACAAAAACTCAATCCTAAACATGAGAATCTGAGACAAACAAGAAATGATTCAGATTAAATTTTTTGAAAGAATCGGCATCTTTTAAATGAAATGGTGCACAAAGTATTCTGTAACAATTGCAGTTAAATTCTGATCCCTTAACCTCTTGTTACAGTTTAGAAATGTAACATGGGAGTAAGACTTTTATCCATCGTTATCATCCATCTGAGAAGCTTGTGCTCACCAGGAGGGCAGGATTGCTAGAGATCATGGGGCGAAAAGCAGACCGACAGCCTGGACAGGTCACCACTCCATCACAGGGCGAACACACTCCCACACACACACACACACACACATTAGTGATCATCGACAAGCCATGCCTGCCTATGGGCTGTGGGAGGAAACCCACGCAAACATAGGGTGAACATGTGGGCCGTCCTGGCTGGGTATCGAACCCAGAACCTTCTCATGACTCACCGGGACGCCCTGGACCAACGTTTTGTCGTTGATGCTGATTGCGTGTGAAGATGTTTAAATATTGTCTCCCCCCCATCTTTGACAGACTGAAGACAATCCGAGGCTGTGAGACCCAAGTGCCTCTAGCACTACTGCTCCGCCACCCCAGCTGTGACCTGTTCGGCACGACGTCACAAATGCGACCATGGGAAATAGCTGTGAATAGGCGGCCGCCAACAGCCCCCTTAAACCAGAGGAGGTTCCTCGGGGAGCCCTGCAACGCGCCTGTGCACCTCAGGAGAAGGTGGGTGGTTCCTCACGCGCACAAGCTCAGCATCACGATTAGTGCTTCATTAGTGCTTCGAGTGGATCTTTGGTTCACATCAAAATCTTAAGCAGAAGACTTATATACAGTACTGTGCAAACGTTTCAGGCAGGTGTGAAAAAATGCTGTAAACAGAACGCTTTCAGAAATGGAAGTGTTCATCATTTATTTTCATCAATCAACAAAATGCAGTGAATGAACAAAAGAGAATCTAAATCAGATCCATATTTGGTGTGACCACCCTTTGCCTTCAAAACAGCATCAGTTCTTCTAGGTACACTCGCACACGGTTTTTGAAGGAACTCGGCCGGTTGGTCGTTCCAAACATCTTGGAGAACTGAGCACAGATCTTCTGTGGATGTAGCTTCCTCACATCCTTCTGTCTCTTCATGTGATCCAGACACACTGGATGATGTTGAGATCAGGGCTCTGTGGGGCAGAAGAACTGATGCTGGTTTGAAGGCAAAAGGAAGAAACACCAAATATTGATCTGATTTAGATTTTTCTTTTGTTCGCTCACTTTGCATTTTGTAAATTGATCAAAATAAACGATCATTATTGATATTTCTGAAAGCGTTCTTTGTTTACAGCATTTTTTCCACACCTGCCTAAAACTTTTGCACAGTACTGTAGAAGATAGGGTCCAGAATACACTGATAGCTAGAAAAGAACGGCTGTTTCATCCGAATTTCTTAAAGCAATAAAAGTAAAAAAAAATGTTTTATTAAAAGTGAGCTTGAATGTGAAATATTTTGGCCATTTTCCTTCTTTCCAATATTTTACATTCGGTGTAATTTTAATGGGTTTGTTTGATGGTTAAGGTGGGTATTATAATAATTAAAAATATGTTAAATTGGCGGATCATGTTAAAAATTGGATAGAAAACCAGGAAAAATGACAAGACCCCATATACGACGTTGATGTATATAAGCGTGTTGTAACAACTAATTACAACAACATGACTACAGTGTTTTGATCATTTTGAGATTATTTGGACTGGATGCGAAGGGAGGGTGTTTTAAATGCAGCTGCCTTTTTACGCGGTTAGAAACTGCAGCTTTTTGACGTTGATAAATTGAATAAATTCTAGCGATCTAAGGTTTCTGAGCAAAACAAAAATACAGCTTGAGAGTCTGGTAAAAGTTGAAAGAAGTCGAAACTTGAGCGGGATATTTCAGCAACACGAAGCAAGTAAGGTCTCGCAAGACACAACCTGCCTAGCACCTCGAATTATGCGTAATTATCCTACAGCGGGAGCCGCGGCTGCATGGCGCACGTACCCTTCTCATTATTTAACTCGTAAAAATGGTGAGATTGGCTAAAAACAAAATGATCTACTGCTGATGTCTGGCCTAGTGGTTAGGAAGCAGGCCCCAGAATCAGAAGCTTGTGGGTTCGAATCTCAGACCAGTAGGTTACCCTGAAGTACGCTTGAGCAAGGGTACTGTCGCCGTAACTGCTCCCCGGGCGCTTTCAACCACTGCCCCCTGCTGCAGGCGTTTGCTTGTGTGTGGGTTAAATGCAGAGGTGTAATTTCGTTGTGGTTCACTGTGCGCTGGGCTGTGCACTCACAAGAAAAGTTACTTTGACGTTCACTTTAAAAATCTTAATCATGTGCCGAAAATGTTTCATCACAATAATAAATCACTTCATACCTTTTGCAAGTGGCTTGAGAAAGTTGCGAGTGTCTAGTTTTGGCCACTCCCAGTATACCCTGAATATTAAATAGATAACGCTGTGTGTGGTCTGTTTCTTTGCGTGTTCCTGCGCTCCAGTCCTCCAGTGCGACGGCAGTGGGGGCAGCGAGACAGACCTGTTTTGCACGGTTCCCTGGGGCAGGATGAGACCTTTCACCATCCTGTGTTCTCGCAGCAGCAGCAACAGCAGCAGCAGCAGCAGCAGCAGCAGCAGCATCAGCACGTTCCTTTAGAGGAGTCCAGGCAGTACCACCACGCCAGCGCGCCACCACGCATGCTCCATCCAGCCCCTCACCCGCCTCAGCAAAGCTCCATCATGGTGGACCTTCATGAACAGGTTGGGCTGCAGACTTTGAGACAGTTTCACAATGTCACAAAACATTTCCCACGTCGGATTAGAAAACATCAGTGTGGCCTCTGAGTCCGTGTGCTGGTTTTTGGACAGGCTTTCTAAGATTTAAATCCAGCCACTGCAATTTTTTATCTGCCTACTGCAAAGTAACCGCATCAGGCACCGTGATATGCTGACAGGTGAAAGCTCAGATTTTTTTTTTTTTTTAGCCGAGACCCAGTAGGGAAGGCTGACATCAAGTTTTTTGGAGTCATGGATGACTGCAGCACCACCTGGGTTCACACTCGCAGTCTTCTGACGAGGGCCTAGACATTTCCAGCATTTGGGAACCCCCAGTTTTTAGAAGAAGTACTGCCAGAGCAAGCCATGTAGTTTATTATACTGATGAGACTCACAATACTCGTAGATCCATTCACGAGCAAAACGTGCATACAACATTACGCCAAAATGTTTTTTGTTTTTTTAACCACTTAAACTACTCCAGTTTGTTCTGCGAACCGTTTTCAGCCTCGTCAAAAAGTCCTCGATGCTGAGCCATCCTTTTGTTTGTTGCCATGCCAACACCCAAACTGATCGACCAAATCAAACAGACCAGGAACGAAGTTCGGAAAAAAAAAATACAATACCCTAGTAGCTGGGCATTATGGTGTCATTTTTGTATATCGTTCATTCCTTTAACGTTCTAAATAACATTCTCATGTCTCTCCTCCCAAAGATGCATCAAGGATCAGTTCCAATATCTTACACAGTAACCACGGTGACGACCCACGGTTTTCCCATCCACACGGGGCAACCGATCCCAGCGTGCAACGCCCAGCAGCTCCCAGCATGCTCGGTAATGTTCAGCGGACAGCTCTCTCTGCTCTGCTGCCTTCCTCCTCCTGTGAGTTTGAAAAGGAAGAGCCGGAATGTCAGTGACGTTTGTGTAGAGCTGTATCACTCCGCTCCAGCCTTACGCTAGTGTAAAAGAACAGTTTGACCAAAGAAAAAGAAATAAAAAGAAAAGCTAATTTGGTATCCTTTCAAAGTAGCCTGGCTCACAGTCAATGACTATTGTGTTAGCTTCAGATTTCTATTAGCCAATTGGTCAAACCGTTCCTTTAGTGCATTCGGTCCAGGCTGTCATAGCAGTCACTGTACATTATTTATCCCTGTCATATAAATATATATCATGAAGCATAGTGTCTGCTGATTTTCTCATCTGCTTAACTCATTGCATCTGTGTTGTCAATACAGTACCTACCACGCATGTAATATGTTCGCACACACGCTACGAAGCTAGTGGTCAAGCAGCCCTCCAATCCGGACCGTGTTTAAAACAGATTTCCAGTCCGATTAGCCGTTTGCAGACGAGCTTCGCAAAACCGATCTGTCCTGTAAGCGCAGCTGCGTCCGCAGCTGTTTTTCAGTCCACCTAAAAGTGAGGCTTCCTTGAAAGTGCTACCTAAAGAACCTCGTGACCTAGGAGGAGAACATATGAACGCCACCCAGCATGGGGAACTGCACTCTGATTTTATTTTTGTCCTCTCTCTTCCCAACTGCAGCTGATTCAGGCATGTACCATGCAGCACTTGCCTGTGTCTTACCAAGCCTTTCCGCCGCTGATCTCCAGCGAGCACTTCATTCTGCACCCCAGTCCTCCAGTGCCGCCTCACCAGCCCCCTCACCTGGCCCCGCTGAGCCAGTTCGTCCCCTTGCAGCCACAACACCCACGCATGGTAAGACCTGCAGCCTTCACCAGGCAGGAAAAGAACATTCTTGTTGGCGCATTCAAGATCGAGTCTCGTGGAGTACCTGTAAGAGTGCATGCACGAAGATGTTGAAGACGCACTTTAAGTTAACGATGTACCCTCTGTGAGTGACTTGAGATGTTTGAAATCGAGCAGGGTTTCATGTTTTATTGTATTGGTAAGCCATTGTTCAGAAAATCTGAACAAATGAACGAAAGCCTAGTATTTGTTCTTACTTGCTTTCAGCCTCTACAGAGAGTGGAGAATGAAGTGGACCTAAGAGGAGACCAGCATCCTTTGGGAACATTCTCATATCCTCCTTCCCATCACCCACCAGCAGCCATGCCCCCCTCTGTACCCCTCCAGTACCTCCCCCAAGAAGCTCTACACCAAGAGCTGCCCTTCGGAGTGGTGAGTAGCCTTTGACATTGCCCTCTTTGTCCACATTTTCTTAGAAACGGACCCACTGGATTCAGTCCATGCTGCACTTTACCCCAAATTGTGTGTCCACATATGAATAATTTAATTCGCTCCGGTCTATATGGTGCCCAGCCTATGTGCATGTTTCAGACAATAGCCCAGTTTATAAGCGTGGAAAGACTGGGCTGGCATTAAACAGATTGTGGTCCCACACTTCTTTGCACCGTTAAATATCATAAAGAGGTTGCAAAGTGTTTTAATATTACATTTTCTTCCTGCTCACTTGGTGATGTCTGTTTCTCCAGCCATATGCACATGTGCTGCCCAGGCGCGGGAGCGGCCAGAGATACCGGTTACAGCAGCCTCTGCCTCCGCCACCCCCTCCTCCACCTTACTACCCTGGCTTCCTACCTTACTTCCTGTAAGAGTCCTTTCTTTTCCTCCAAACAGAAGACGCACAGTCTGAAATCATTCGCTACCTTTCTCCGTAAGACGTGCTCAATATGCAGTTCCTTACAGTAACCCTCATTAGGACTATAGGCCCAACACACCTAATCCAGTTAACAAGCACTGCATACCTGACACAGGTCATTTTGGTCAGACGTCAGAAGTAATGCCCCAAGCAATAGCGTCAGGTTTCTGCCTCATCTGTTCCCAGGAGCATGTTTTTACCTTCACTAGAGTAAGCGCACTGTTGTACTGTGTCTGTGTCGGAACAGCTCGATGCTTCCTGTGCCTCCAACCGCTGTGGGCCCGGCCATCAGCTTGGATCTGGACGTGGACGATGTGGAGATGGAGAATTACGAGGTGAGAGGGTGCGAAGGTCAAAGTTGGAGGTTCACGTTTGAAGTTGACGATGTCGTGATTTTTCAGGACGCTCAACGCTGTGCTTTCTTCCTCAGGCGTTACTAAACCTCGCCGAAAGGCTTGGAGAGGCTAAACCTCGAGGACTGACGAAAGCTGACATAGAACAGCTTCCATCTTACAGGTTCAATTCAGAAAATCACCAGTCTGAACAAACTCTGTAAGTGGCATACGCTTATCGTTCAGAAACGTTCGGCAGAAGGGCATTTCTGTTGTTATAACGCTCTCCGAAATATCGTTTTCTCGTCCTCTTTAGGTGTGTCGTGTGCTTTAGTGATTTTGAGTCAAGGCAGCTACTTCGAGTATTACCCTGTAACCACGAGTTTCATGCAAAGTGTGTGGACAAATGGTTAAAGGTAAGTGCTTTGCTTCCTCGCATGTTTATGAAAAGGACATTTCAGTGCTTTTTGACAGATTTAGACAAATAATAAACTCTGACATGGTACCTCACTGACAGGCTGTGTGTAATCTCTGACAATAAATGGAGCATGATGGGTAAAATAGCCTTAAAGATGAACTCCAGTGTTAGATCATCAGTTAGGATTATTTAAATGTAATGAACTAAAGATTCTTAAAATTCAGGGATGCACCGCTGTTGGATTCAGAGGACAACACAACAAACGATTTCAATACAGAAATTGGGATTACCTAGATTAGGGAAATAGAACAGATTTCTCTTTTCGATAAGAAAAGGCCCTCGCAGAGCACAATTAAACGCGTCCGATATTAATAACTGTGAAAGTGCGTGCGATTATTACTGAAATCCACATTAAAGGCACCCAAATGAAAACTGAGCTGAACATTGCTTGCTGCCATCATGTTTAGTTCATACATTTTGTTGTCTTTTAATGGACTGTATTTTGCCCTCACTGGAGAAGGACGATGAGATGAATAGTTAAAGGGCGAGCAGCCGCCAGACGTTTACAGAAGGATTTGGATCTAACGAGTAAATAATCTGTCACTCATCTGGTTTTAGGAGCGTACCATTTCCATCAGATATGATTGTTAAATATTGCAGGTGGAGACTCATAAAGCGAATTACAAGGCTAATGCATGAACGTCACTCAAGCAGCTGCTTCCTGGTACATGTAAATTAGAGCTGCCACACCCCGTTTCCGTTAAAACGTCCAGCATTGTTCAGGGGCTCTCAGGATCAGAAGGTCGTGGGTTCGAATCCCATACCAGTAAGTTGGCCTGAGCTGTCCTTGAGCAAGGTACCGTCCCTAGCATAGCATGTATGGCTGCACTGTTAAATACAGAGAGGAATTTCTTTAAATTTCGCTCGGTGTAATAGTCACTTTCACTTTGCTGCTGGAGTTCATCTTTAAGAGGACATTAGGAGGCGACCTGTTCATGCTGTCCCTCAAAGCATAACGGGTGCAATTTTAATTATAACCTTTATTGTATAACGCTGACAGGCTCTGATTGGTGGTTATTTTAAAAACTTACTCTGCAAGGACTAACTGGATCGGCCCCTTAAAGGGCCGGCTGTGTGCATGAACCTCTCTAAATGTCCCGTGTTGAGTAACCGCCGCTGATCCCGTTCTCTTGTTTGTCGCGCAGACCAATCGCACTTGTCCGATTTGCCGCGCGGACGCATCCGAAGTTCACCGGGACGTGGAGTGAGTCCAGGCCTTCGTCCTTTCACTGGAAAACAGCACAAACCTTGGAGTGTGTCGTGCGAGTGGGCACACACACCTGCCACCCAACCCCGAGCTCTCCAGCCAAATGCAAAAGCATCTCGCACCCCACCCCTCCCCGCCCCCGTCCCAACCTTTTTCGACAAATAAGCAATCTTGGAATTTGTACGGAACCTGTTAGACCTCTGCTGTGCATCATCGTGTGAGTTTTCATGAAAGCTACTGCCGCTTACAACTCCGCTCATCCTCCAACGACCCTTTTTTTTTTTTTTCTTCTTCTTCTTCTTCTTCTACTTTTCATCGTTTCGTTCCCTGCCTTGGTTTTCTTTCCTCGCAGATTCCAAAGATAACCTGTAACACGTGTTGTGTCGGCATCCTCGTTTACACGATTGAATATTCTCTAGTCGTTTGATCACGGATAATTCAAGTTATGCTTTAGCGGCGTCGAGGGAGACTGGTCGAGGACCCGGACGGTGGTCGGGTTTGATAAAGTCGGTCGTGCGAGAAAAGGGAAAAAAAAAAAAACGAAACAAAAACAACGGTTTGTCCATAAAGACGCCATGCCGGTGGCTAAACGAAACCGATCTGACCATCAGAAGATGCATGTATGTATAGGTGATGGGCTCAAGTGACTTGTTAATAATGTATGTTTTGCAATAATGTATCGATGATTTCAATATCTCTATCCCAACTCTTTAACCCGCGAATGCTAACGTGAAAGTATGACTTGCAGCGCTTCTGAATCTCCGAGGCCTGAGGCAACAGAAGAAAAAAAAAAGAAAACTGCAAACGTGTGTGTGGTTCCACGCAGTGAGAGAGACACTGAGGTGAGACGTGCTCTTCGAGACAGACTCTGGGCCTCATCGCCGTGGAGTCCCGCACTGTTGCTCGCGATGGAGAGGTCGTTGTGCGGCCCGGGAGGAACACGGGACGGCGCCGTACCTCTGACCTTTTGTCCCCCTCTGACCTCCGGCTGCCTCCAGTGAGCCGCACAACCCCTCCACCCTCCACTGCCGACAGGCCCCGCGGCCCTCTGGGATAGCCTCCTGACCTCCACACTCGCTCTTTCTCTCTCACCGTCTCTCTCTCTCTCCAGGAGAACTCACCGCAGGCCTTTGCACGGACTGTTTCTTTTAGGTTAGCAATATTTTTCAATCGACGAGCGCCACCGCCATTTCAGCAGTTTCTAAGACGCGGGTGGGACAGGGGGAGGGGGGCGGGGGGCGTTCAAGCCAAGGGTCGACCTCAGCAGCGGTCAGCCACAGAGGCGGGGAAACCTTAGTTACACCTTTGACATCCAAAAAAAAAAAAAAAAAAGACTTTTGGAGAAGGTGCAACCCTTTTTTGCAGAAAGCAATACGTGCAATGAGTGTCTGTCTTGAATGAAACATTTTACATTATTGTTTTTTTTTTTTTTTTTTGGAGGACCAGGCTTTTTTTTTTTTTTTTTTTTTTTTCTTTCCTTGTTCGTGAGCCAAATATTCAGTATACAAGAATTCAGCTCTGCCTTCTTCAAAACCTTTTGACAAGCACAAACCCGTTCCTAATCTAAAAGGAGAACCCGTGGTCATACATAAAAGGGGTGTTTTTTTTATTTTATTTTTATTGCTTTTTAATCTTCCTGGAGAATATCTGAAGGCTGAGGGCAGAACTAGCGCGACGTGTCTTCGGCGTGTTTGTGTTTCGGCAATGTTCGTCAGGTCCCGGGCCATGCTGGTGGTGTTCGTGTCGTAAAAGATGAAGCGTTGTAGCCTCGCTGTTGAAAAGTTTGGGGAAAAAGTAAAAAAAAAATCTCGTTTTTAAGACAGAAGAATGTCCAAAAACGGCCCCGTGGTGTGTAGTGGAGCGTACTGACTGCAGTTGATTTAGCAGCGATTAAAAGTCGGGGCGAAGGGGGTCGTCGATAGAAATGCACTGTAAACACGCTCAGCTCTCGGATCACTCTGCTTCAAACTCTTTTTAAGAAACAAACAAAAAAAAAAACGACAAAAAGCCCTCCCTGCTGAAACGGGGGTGAATGAAATGTTTGAGAAGGGTTGTTTTTCCCTTTCTTTTCTTAAAGTACGCTAATTATAGGACACAAATCTCTCTCTCTATATATATATTGAAATATATATGGTATATATTCCTGCTTCGTTGTGTACACTGAGTAGCAGTTGTAAGCAGATGGACAGACTGGCTCTCTCGGGTAAAGGGACGTTGCTGTGACTTTAGGAGCATGCGAGTCTGTGCCAGGTTATTTAAACGAGAAAAAAAAAAAAAGCCATCGTGATGAATTTAACCCACACTTTTGATAATCCGTGTACACATATCCGTTCACTGGCATATATTTTGAGAAAAAAGGAAAAAAAGAAAAAAAAAAAAAAAAAGGAAAAAAAAAACAACCTCAGGGCCTCTCAGTAACTGAAAATAAAGGAAAACAGTCCGTTCAAAATGGGATCGACGCCATGAAGGGATGCGTTTTGAATTTTCTCGGTGGTTTTCCTCAGGCCGCGCATATTTTAAGTGTAATCAAGCGAATTGCTCTTCCTTTTAACGTTGCGTCTAAAAACCGGCATGCAAGGGGTTAAAACGTGTAAAAAAAATTAAATAAAAATGAAGCCGTATTAAACGAGACTGGACGAACCGCGACCAATCATCCGAGTGTCGCTCCTGTTTGATTCAGAAAGGCTTTTTTTTTTTTTTTTTTTTTTTTTTCCTCTTTTTTTAAAATTTGTGTTCTTGTACTTGAATCAGAGGTCGTGAACCCGTCGGAGAACGTGCAACCGAGCACATTATCCCAGCTGAACCACTTCTGAGAAAGTGTTTGCATGAATTAAAAATAACAATAATAATAATACAAAAAAAAATTAAAAGCTGTATTTTCAGTGAGATATTTAGGGGTGGGCGACTGTTTTAATTGTGCACAATATGCATGCGTGTCTAAAACTAGATCCCAGCTGGGTTTCTTTTCCTTTCCTTTATTTTCCTTTACTTTTCTTTCCCGTTTTTTTTTTTCTTTTTTTTTTTTTTTTTCTCGTTTTCCTAGTTGGCTTTGGGTTCCGGGGATCGGGGACTTCCGGCTCAGCTGAAAACTGCCATGCGTCGTACTGCACACATTTGTAACAGAACTGAACGACTACAAGATTTTATCGCGCTAGTACTTACACAAGCAAAGGAAGAAAAAAAAAAAAAAAAAAAAAAAAGAGTCCCAGGACAGGAAAGAGGCCGCTTTCGAGACGGGGGACCGGGACCCCCGGCCACATTAGTGCTTCTGCTGTTGCCTCGGTGACTGACATGCCTGGAAACTAGATAACCGAAAGCCATAATAGTGCAAAAGGTGCTAGATGTTCTACTTTAGGTCTGTTGCTACGTTCACATAAGGGAATGCAATAGTTTGCTATGAATCTCGTGTATTCCTCACAGCATGCAGCGCTAACAGAGCCCATAAAAACATCACTGACAGCTAACGGGATCAACAGGAGTCTTGATTTTCTAAAAAAACAAAAAGTTTTAACGGCCACTGTTAGCCGAGCGCCGGCGTGATGTTCTTTTCCCGCGCGGGTGATCAGATCGAGTGCATCTGCCTTAAATTTGTGTGTTAAAGGGGACTATATATATATAGTTTCACCAAATATATACAAAAATATATATATATATATATAGTTTCACCAAACCTGTTAACATATACCTGCCACAGGGTGTTTAACCTGAACCGAGCACTATTTGTAAAAATGAATTGATTCGCCATGAAAAAGGGAAAAAAAAGAAACAAAGAAACCCCCGATGGCTGTTTATAACGTACTCTAAAAATTTTCACAATAACCCACTTCCTCGAGAAAAACCTCAGTGTTACCTGTGCTAAAATAAAAAGAGAAAAAAAAGTGCATACCAAATGGAAAAAAAAAACCACAAAAAAAATTCAAAAAAAAAAAAATCTTGTAGTCTTTCTGTGATCCAATTAATAATCTCACAGCTTGTGTGGTGCAAAATTGTGTTCCGATAAGCAGCTAAAAAAAAAAAAAAAAAAAAAAAAAAAAAAAAACTTATTTAGGATTTGTGATTTGTTGATTGCTCCGTAGATGCCACTGATTGTTTACCAATGATTTCTTGCTGTGGGATAGTGGATTGTTTACTGTTCTAATAGCCTCCCTGGTCTCGGAGGGTCGCTGCCCGAAACTCCAGACTACCCAGCCGCCAACAAGGCCAGGGGCATGTGTTCTGTGTTAGGAAGATATTTTGCTTTGGTACTTGCACATTTACAGTTACCTCATTTTTGCCATGTTTGTATTTGGAAGAAAAAAAAAGAAAAAAAAGTACAAAAAAAAAAGGATAAAAAAGCTAATATATATATTATATAGGAAATGGTTCTTAATGCTATAATTTTTTCATTCCATTTGAATCATATTGTTTGTAGCATTTAACATAACTAGGTATAGTGTATTATTATATACACATCTGTATACTGATTGAAATTTTTAAGATTTGTACTTTTTTTAAATGAAAGTTGCTAGTTCTGCTTTACTGAGTAGTGCAATCATATTTTTTTTAATTGTTGTGGCTGATTTGAGAGGGTTGTTCACTAATAAATGTATGATGTATACCAATACTACGCTGACTTAAATCACTGCTTTAAAAAAAAAAAAAAAAAAAAAAAGAACGAAAGCTTTGTCCGAACATTTCTTGCGTTGTGTGTGCACTGGAAAAGAAATTTTATTTATTTTTTTTTAATTGTTCCTTGTCCACCTACAAAAATATCAAACGTGGCTTTTAAGGTCAGCAGCGTCCGCAGCGCGAGGCTTACCGAGAGCTCGGACTAAGTGTTGAAGTCAAACCACGACGACGTTTTAAAATGTTTAATTTAGAATTGCAAAATTACATCTTTACATGACCGGCCCGATCGGATGGCGGATGGGCAACATAGGCATTCATGGATGACCACAGGCACACTATGGGCAGACTTTATTCCTCCAGAAACAGCCACACACACACACAAAAAAAAAGGCTGCGGCCCTTTTCCCCTCTCGGCCGAAGCCGGTTCGCTGTGGGCTGCGGACGTCGGATCTCTCGTTTGGTCATCGTTGGCAGATTATGGTCGTTAAAAAAGAAAATCGTGGACTATTTAGGCTTTAAATATCCAGGTGGTATTTACAGGGCTGTTTAACTTGCACTCAGCTTACATAAAATGTTACCTGGGGGTCCTTAGTTTAAGTAAAAGGAGAATTTCAGTGATCCCTTGTACACAGTGGCCGTGTCACAAACTGGAAGAAGAAAAAAAAAAAAACAAAACAAAAAAAAAAAACCCAGGAGGGAGCAAGTGGCGTCGTTTGCGAGGAAGAGGGAGTTTAGCTAAATGTCAATCATCTGTGAGGTCCTGCACAAACAGGACCTCGGACCGACTCAGGCCGGCCTCCTTCAGCGTGGGGGGATTGGGCTGCTCCTCTGTGGGCAGACAGGGCAGCACCCGGCGAGGGAAGTTCGTTACAATTTGGAATTTCTCGGGAGTTTCTTTCAAGGAGAACAGAAAGTCATAGATTACCTGAAAGAAAGGGGGGAAAAAAGGGAGAGAAGGATACAGAATGGTGTTTAGCCGGATTCCCGCTCTCTTATTTTTACAAGTAGCTTTCTTCATCTTTATATAATAAAGTGAAACAGTCCTCTCTCCAAAACCTCCTCTTTCCTGGCAGCTCCATCCTCAACATCCTCCTTGTCTCTGCTCTGGACACGTCCAAACCAACGCAGCCTTGCTTCACTAACTGTCTCCAAACTGTCCAACCTGAGCTGTCCCTCTAATATCCTCATTTCTAATCCTGTCCATCCTCGTCACGCCCAACGAACATCTCAGCATCTTTAACTCCGACACCTCCAGCTCCGCCTCCTGTCTTTTCATCAACGTGCCCAACCTCTATAACATAGCTGGTCTCACTACTATCTTGTAAACCTTCCCTCTCGCTCGTCATTCCCGGTCACTCCTGTCACTCTTCTCCACCCGTTCCAAACTGCCTCTCTTCTTCACTCGCTCTCCCAAGCATTTAAACTCCTCCACCTTCAGCACCTCTACTCCCTCCATCCTCACCTCTCCACTTTTCTCCTGTTGTTTTCCAGTATGGTATCACCTTTGTTGGCGAGTTTGCAGATGTAGCGGTGCTTTTTTATTTGGGCCGGCTCTCTTTAATACTTCTTCCCAGTTTGAAATTCCCGATCCCGGCTTTCCTTTATCAACTAGTGTTTATCTACAGTTTATCTACGTTAAGCAGCAGCTTAAACGTGTTTAAATTCACTGCATAAAGGTGTTTACACACAGTTTCAGTGGACCGGCCTTACCGTCAGAGACTGAGAGAAGAGGAACCGCCGCTCCACACGCGTGTCGTTGGGAAGCTTGAACACTATTTTGACGCTGTCTGGGTCGTCCAGAGCCGGCTCCGGTGGAAGACACTCAGACTTGCGCTCTTTTTCCTCTTCGAGTGTCTGAAGAAATAAACACCAGGCAGCCATTAACAAACCAAGAGCTGACAGGCTTTCTGCTGGATGCAAACATCGCAAACAGCTCCTTCAAGGATTTATTTCGACAAGGAAAAAAGAAAGAATTACAGAAAGGTGATATTTATTCGAAATTTCGTCTGTTCTAGATAACTTGGAATTTATGTGGTTTGTGTGGCCGTGGAGAGGCTCACCCTGCGCCTCCTCTCCTCGGCCAGAACGCTCTGGCGGACGGCCTCTTCCTCCTGCCGTCTCTGCTCCTGCTCCTCCCTCTTCCTTCGCTCTTTCTCCTGGTCTGCACGCAGGGAGGCCAGATAGGCCTCGTCCTGCTGCTGCCGCAGCACCTGCGTCTGGTTTCTCTCCTCCCTGCAAAAGGAAATGGACAATCACTCAAGAGGAAGAGAAAACCCCTTCTCATCACGGTTACCGCAACATAACGCAGCATGCATTAGTCTAATTTACACAGAATGACGAAATCTGTGATCCTCGGTGCAATCCTCACCTCTCGAGACGTTCAGACATCAGATAGGTCTGATTGGCCTCCATGATGAAGGTGAGCTGGTTGATGAGATCCTCCGGCTGGATCAGACCCTCCAGCCGCCCCACCACAGTCATCCTGCGGTCTTTCAGCATGATCATGGCCAGGAAGGGATACGTGTTCTCGCGCAAGGCCTGGGACACTGAAAAAAAAGCAGTTAACTACAAAAAACTTATTTACCCCTCCCCCAAAGTGCCTAAACGCCAACCTCTCTCCCTTTCGTCAGGCGACGGTTTGTTCCCGTCTCTTATCTGTCAGCTACGAGCACCACACATAAAAGCTGGTTCTGCAGAAACGGTTGCTCTGCTGAGCCAAGCAATACACATTTCTGCTCCTCTACTGACCCACAGAGCTGGGAGCCAAAACCCTGGTCTCCAAATTTCAGGCTGGATTAGCTAAACCTGTCCTTGGTGACACACTTCTGTGTTCATTGTGAAGATGTGCACCAGGAGAATAAACACAGAGGCCCCAATGAGAGCTGAGGTTCGCCTGCAAAGAACATGAAGCTGGATGGGTTGTAAAATCTAAAGTTTCACTGGAAAGAGACAACTTTGGAAAAGAAAATCAAGGAAATAGACTGTTTTGAGCATCAAATTTGACCTCTTGGCCCTAGACTGGGTTTATGCCAAGCATTTAGTCAGATGACTTCCCCTTTTGAGGCTTCTCTCTCTCTCTCGCACACTCACACACACACACACACAATAGATTGTTCAGTCTGTAGAAACACAAAGACATAGCTGATCCACATAGAAATAAAACAGCAGGACAGGAGTTTAGCTCAGGACAGCAGAACAATTTAACTCCATCTGAAAAGGTCTCCAAAGCGAGAGCGTGAGGTGGTACAGGAACTGAACCGGAGGTACCCACCTCTGTATCCTTCAGGCCTGCTAGTGGAGCACGCCCAGAAGAGCATCCTTGTGTTGATGAAGGTGATCACCTCCTCAGTACATAACGTGTTTCTTGAGGGAACAACAGGGTGGAAATCATGAACGTGAGCATAAACGGACGAGACATTCCCAACGCGATAAAGAGCGCGGCTCCAGCCTACCTGCAGAATTCATCCGTGTCCTGGTGGTCTTCGCCATGGAGGTAAACTAACAAGTAACGAAGTTCTCGTTTGGCATCATTCAGAGCCTGCGCGAGGACAGGAAAGTCAAACTATCCTTCCAAAACACGGGACCTAAATAAGTCTACATCTGCAACAACCAGTAATAACAAACCTGACTATACGTTCCCTGGTAGAACACTGGATGTGATCGTCCATATTTCTCTTCAAAACTGTGCATAAAGGACACGACGTCTCCGACGGGATCTGTCACACGGCCCCGTGGATCTGGCCTTATGAATCTCAGGGCGAACCTGGGAGGAAAAACGAGAGACCAGGATGAACAACTCGGCCCGTGGTGAATTGTTTTTCAGTTTTTTAAGCTGCTGATGATCTTACCTGAATATGTCCAGAAGTGTGTAATACGTAAACCTGAAGGGGAGCATTATCAAATAGTAACTCCAACCTAATAACCCCTGAGAAGAAAAGAGAGAAGAATGTGAGAACGTGAAAAGGAATCAAAAACGAAAGCACCCCGAAAGCAGACAAAGCACTCACTCTGGGCTGTGGCCTCGAGACGATATAGCTATACACTCTGTGGTCTGCTGTGTTGACCTGCAAGGGTCTGGAGGGCGGCGGGTTGAAGACGCTCGGAACTCCTTCCTGCTCGTTTAGTCTGTCTTGTACGGCGGCCTGCGCGAGAGAACGGTTCTCCGTTATGGGGGCGGGGGGACAAAAAAAAAGCAGCGATAAATCACACACCGCATCACATCGAATGCCATTGCTGATCTTGGCTCGTCAGTGCTCACCTCAATGTTCCAGTTGTGCTGTTCTAACGTGCGGCGACATTGGTCCATGGACTCCAGTCCTGTCAGGTCCTTTGAGACAGAAATAATGTTGTTATTATCCTACAGCGCTGGGGTCATGGAGCTGAGCGACACGGCAAAACAAGAGTTCAAGCGATTCAATCCCTGATATGTAACTTTATCATCTGAAGCAGAAAAAAGTAAAAATATCAAAAACTGATTTTTATTTCATGTTTGTTGCCGTGTTTTGAATCAGCCAGGCCCAGTCAGTCGTTGTCTCTTTCTTTCTTTCTTTCTCTCTCTCTCTCTCTCTCTCTCTCTCTCTCTCTCTCTCTCTCTCTCTCTAAATCTGCTCTGCCACTAAAGAAACACACAGACGGTCAGCGTTCTTTAGCGCTAATATCACAATACGCTCAGAAAATAATTCGATATTATATCGCAATTACAATTTTGGTCTTCAGAGATTGTACAAAAAAAATAAAAGACGTGAATGAGATTAACTGAAGCAGAGATTCAATTAAAATGAAATTAAATGACTATCCTTATCATTGTGAAACACGGCACAGCGTGGCACAGTGAACCACAGCGAAACCGCTCCTCGCCAATTGCCCACACACGCCGTGCAGCAGGGGCCAGTGACAGGGACAGTACCTTCCTCAAGGATACCTCAGAGCAACCTACTGCTCTGGAACCATGACCTCCTGATCCGGGGGCCTCGTCCCTAAACACTAGAGCACCGCTGCCGCAGAGTTGGACTCGTTAAAGTGGTGGAGGTGATCCCAGAAATGTTCCCATCTCTTATATCCTTTAATAACGATCTGTTTAACAGGAGGATCTCCAGCTCTTCAGACCCGCACACGCTCCAGTCGGCGATCACGTTCACAGGCTGGCGTTTCTGATTAAAACCTTTACAATTCAAGATTTTCTATTCGTCACAAAGACAGTTTAGCACTTTTAACAAGCATCCTGATCCATCTTAACGCAAAGAAATAGACGGAATTACAAAGAAACTCACGTTTGAAGTGATGCATAAACATACAAACAAAGCTGAATGCAAAACAGAAAAGACATTTCTACATAGGACATGTTCCAAAGACTGTTTTTTTTTTTGGAGGAAATGTACTAAAATATACCACTTTGTAATGATTTGATCCCCAATCCAAAGAGAAAATGACAAAAGGATAGACAAGTCAACTAAAGTTTGAATAGACAGTTCAATCTGATCTGGATATCGAGGACTTTGTGTCCAAATCGAGCAGCCCTGTTAGTAAAGGTCCAGCAGGTCACAGAGCTGCGACTGTGTTGGTAAATCTCAGTACAGGTCATCTGGACTGACCTGCCACCGTTTTCGGAAGCTGGGCGTTGAAGAGAGTTAATGTTAAAGGCAGAAAGGCAGGAGGGAGTAAGCTGGGAGTAAACAGGGAGCAACTTTGAGGGACACAACTGGTTGAGAACTGACAGCTGCTAACGGCTAAAACCCGAGCTGCCCAGAAGCTCGGAATGAGCCCCAATTCTGCATTAAAACGCCTTCAACCCGTTTTTTTTTTTCGATAACAGTGTAAAGAAGCCCCCTGCGACGGCTAGGCGTTGAGTCTAAGGCTCCGAGATTAGCCTAGCCTAGCCTAGCTTAGCTTAATTTAGCCTCGGAAGTGTCGCCGAGTGCGCGGACGGAGCGAAACCGCGGCGCTGGAGCAGGCTGTCCGCCCGACCAGTAAACCTCAGGGAAGCCGCGCCTCCCTGAACGTGGAGGTGAAACTACGTTTACCTGAAACTGGAGCAGTTTCTCCGTCTGAGCCTGAGACAGCTCCTGCTCCTCTGGCGCCGCCATCTTCCCTCGCCGTCCACGACGTGTTGACGTTTAAATGCGACGTGATGACGTGATGACGCCACGACGCCGCGCTCGCGACTCCTTCGCAGGCAGGACTTTTATTTTGTCGGGTCGATCTGTTCGGTGTTTTTAGATTTACATGAAAGTTTATGACAAAACATGATCACCGTGTTATCACGTCCTGGGTTTTTTTTTCAGTGAATGATGGAAAAAACTAAAGATATATCATTAAATGAGTCACAAATAGTATTAGGGGAAAAAACGAATTCAAAAAGGCCACAGACCTATGAATAAGTGAATAAACAAATTACAACTATTTAAAAAATAATATAATTATTCTTATTTGATACAATTATTACAATACACTTATTTAAAAATATATTTCCTAATTATTATAAACTCTACCACTGCCACTACTTACTATTAAGTCATTAATAGCAAACGATATACTTAAAGATTACATTAGTAGTGGTGGTGAAAAAATGGTGTTAATAATAATAATAATAATGATGATGATGATGATGAAGTCGAAGTCGAGTTTATTTTTACTGGTAGAATGGTCTATTGTGTTTTCTGACTCAGCTGGTCTCGGGTTGTCCTCCAGGGCTGTAGGGGGCGCTGCTCAGTGCTGCACGCTCTCTTGTGTTTGGAGGATCAGTAAAGATGGCGGCGGCACCGAGTGCGGTTCATGATGAGCGGAGAGGAGGTCGGGCTCAGACGGAGACCGCGGCCCTAAACCCGGCTTTAAACCCGTCCCTCAGCCCCCCGGTCATAGAGGGCTTCAGCCCGCTGCCCCGCGCCCGGGAGGAGAGCTTTCAGGAGAAATTCATCCGGAAAACCAAAGAGAACCCGTTCGTCCCAATCGGTAGGTCCTAGTCCCATAAAACCGGTTATAATCTCACTGTTTATTTTGTAAACTTTAACAACCTGGCCTGTTTTTACCAGGAGAGGATTCATTCAACCCCCCATCTGCTCTCCGCGGTGCAGTGATTTGTTTTTCTTGCTGAACTTTTGGCAGAAACCTCCGTGACCTTAACATTTTAACGAGTCGCAGCAGGTAAACAGTGGCCGCGTCCCAAACGGCGAACAAGCACGCAACCCTTAGAAATGCAACGTTGTAGAACGGAAGGTATAGAAAAGTGTGGTTTGGGACGCAGCCGCTTGGCTGCCATGTCTGTCCCACTGACCTTAAAAACAGAAAAGTTTATGCAACACACAAGTTTTTTTTTTTTAAATTATTTATTATTTCAGGTGAAATTATATTTGATGTAAATATTAATAAAACACCTTAAAATGTCATAACGACACTTAAGTCTTTTATGTAAACGTACAACAAAATAATATATAGTATTAGACACCACACTTCCCATTTTAAAGCCAAGACCTTTTGAAATGTGAAGTTGTTCCTGAAATGGGGCGAATAATTTAAATATGGTGTTAAATCACCTTTGCGTGTAGAAACTACGAAAATACATTTAGGGCTAAACTGGCCATCTGATTGGGTTCGTTAACCGTCTGTATTTGGGTTTTAAAGTGTTGGGATCAAGCAGAAATGCCGGTCAGCAGGTTTAATCCTAGTTTTAAAATCATAGATGTCGCCACTGTGGACACGTTCCCTGAACAAGGACCCCAAACTGTCCAGAAGGACTTTCTTTACCTCCTAGCAGTTTAATGAACTCTCTGGTCTCAGCTGTGCCTCTGAATGCCGTGGGACTTTGCGGCGCAATCGGAAAAGTTTGTCCCCGGGTCTCGGACTCTGTCCTGAGAATCCATACCCCCCTCACAACAACCCTGCTGGGATTCTGTGCAAAAATAAACCCAAGCAGGAAATGACGGTCAAAAGAGGGGAAAAACACCTCCGAGCACTTCAGATCTGAAACCAGCAGGAATGAGTCCGTCTTCAATTTGGAGGCGTTTCTAGAGAGTTTTTCTCGCCGTTAAGCCCTGCACAGACAGAACCGGGCAGCAAAGTTTGGGCCTTTCAACCAAAAATAAAGATCCTGCTGGGACTTGGTTTCTCCAGCTGTAACCATGACAACATTAGTGGACGAATCCTCCTTGTTTTCGGTCGTGTAGCCCCTCCTCAATCGACAGCAGCCCAACGCCGGTGGAAGTGTGGGCCACAAGTAATCCTGGACGGAACCGGATCCCTGTTGGTGGAGAAGGGATTAGAGCTCTGAACCAGGTGTTGTCCTGTAATGGAAGAGCCCCACCCACAGCTGCAATGAGGGCCTGTGTGTTGGAGCAGTCCAGCTGCAGGAACATCTGTCGGTTTTTCCTCTTCGCCCCCAGTCCTGCAGATCAGGCGGGACGTGTTTCTACCTGCCCGGATTCTCTCACACTTCCCTTCAAACGGGGAGCTGAACAGTCTTGGCGAAACTAAACCTCGTTCACCGAATCCGTCGGGATCCACTTTAAAAAAGACTATTACATATTTTACTGAACTTCTCTTTGAGTTTATTCTGATGTGTTAACGGATTAAGGCGAAAGCAAACTCTGTGAATATACTCCTGTATAGAAACCAAAAAATCTGAATTATTTTGCCAAATATTGATCAGAATTAATTAACGGTTCACGATGTTGAGATAAAGCTCATCTACGAGCACTTAATTGCGTTCCTTTGAAGTTTAAATAGAGTTCTAAAAATAGCTACATAATAAACATTAAATAAATAACTTAAAAGTACATATAATGTTCTGGCTAAAATCTCTTTTTAAAGGTAAACGGAATCCGTAGGTCATTATAAATCCGTAGCAGCCCGAGCATCGTCCAAAGAGGGGAGACGTTAACACTCAGTTCAGTGTTTAGATATCGAATCGTTTAAAAAGGCATCTGTTTAATCTTCGGGGTCATTTTTGTGTCTGTGTCTCCGCAGGTTGCTTGGGGACAGCCGGGGCGTTGATGTACGGACTCCGAGCTTTCAAGCAGGGCAGGACCCGCCAGTCCCAGCTGCTCATGCGCACCCGGATCTTTGCCCAAGGGTTCACCGTCGTTGCCATTATAGTCGGGGTGGCAGCGGCTGCACTGAAACCCAAACAATGAGAGACGGAGCGTTGCACCCTTTTTTTTTTCCTTTCCGTTACTCCCACAGAAGGGCCTTTCCCGGGTCACCACTTCAGAGCAGCTTTTGCGGAAGTGTTTATATCGGAATTAGAGACGAGTTCTGGACCCAGTGGTGCCAAGTGTTGGACATTTCTCACCTTCAGCCACCGGTTTTCCCTTCCTGTCCCGCCTGATCCAGCTCAACAGGTGATGGTGAGATGGATCAGGTGTGTAGGGTCCTGTGACTGGAGCGGAGAAGCTCTAGGATTAGATTTTTTCTCTCATGAGAGGCTTGTGGGACAAACCTCTACTCCCCAAAAAGTAAAGACAAACCTCTACTCCCTTTGCTTTATTTTTTCCTTTCAGTCGTATGCAAAAGTTCAGTCTTTTTACAGGTTGTCCACTTCTTGTAGACACACTCCTGCACACTTAACGCACAATTGCTGATCGTTTGCTGAATTCGACGTCCCGTGTGGCCTTTAGCGCACGATTTCTCTAGTTTAACGCACCGACAAGAAATCAGTGCTCTACGTTGTGCGTCAACTTTTGCATACAGCTTTTTGAGTCTGTTGATCTGTTCGTGTTCTGAAAATACTTTAATATTAAAGACGTAAGGCGAGATGCTTTTGTCGTCTGTTGACTGCGAATCTTAAAAGAACAGTCTGTGGCTCTGAAAAGGTTTCTTTTATTGAATTGTACATTTCAGTATTGCAGTATGTGCATTTCTTTGCGCCCGACAGCGCACACGTTCATCCGCGGTTCAAGGACGGAGCATTTCAGAAAGGCATTCGTTACAATTATCGGGAAAACTACCAACTACTGTCTACTGAGAGCGACCAGCCTCTTGTCTCTAACCAGGTGAAACCAAGCTTCGTTACCGTCCAGACCTCCATCAAGCCTATGGGTGCCTTCGGTAATGCTCGCTGGGGCTGTGACCGTCCCGAGCCAGGACGGACTCTTTGGCAGCCGGTCAACCACAATCTGTCATACTGTGCAACAGAACTGGGCAACCGAAAGGCAAGTTAACAGTACTCAATTTGTGGTTGTAAAAAGGCCTCAAAGCTGAAGGATGGTGGACGATTATGAGGGGCTTACTCAGTAACACGAACACATGCCAAACTAATTACACCCTAAAGCAGTCTCCAATCTAACTAAGCCTAGTCCAGCCTGCTCAATTATAAGCCCATTATAAAATTAAAACCAATATACAGGAGGTTAATCGGTATAAACAAGACCACCAATAAATAAGCAAACGATGCAAATGTGTTAGTTAGTAACTGTCAAATATGCTGCGTTTCTCAAAAACAGGCAACAGCCGTGCTGTATTCCTGAACACGTTAATCCATTTTTTTTTTTAAACAAAGCCTTTCAGAAAGTTTTGATGGGAAATGCTCCTTTGTGGAGAAACAACTGATCACAGTGATGATTTATAGGAACCAGATATTCGTCCGTTCATGATCTAAACCAGATATCTCAGCTCTCATAGAAGCAGAGAAGCACCTAGCACGTCCTGGGTGGGAATCGGACCCAGAACCTTCAGGCTAACTCTTTGCATAAAATGAGCCCAGAGAGAATTTCACCCACAACATTTTTAATGTTCTTGGTGGTAAAATGGTTCCCAATTCATAGTTTTGTTTTCTTTTTCTCAAATTTAACAACTGGTATCTTTCCAGATGAACACACGAATGTTTCCTGGTGCCAATAAGAGTGAAAATACCCAAACGTCTAGTTCCTGTCAAGATCAACTGTACACTGTAAGCTTGCAACCAATCATTTCGCATCAAATCGCTTAAGCTTTATTACTGAATTGGGATGGATTTTACAAGATTGGTGTTCCCCCTCCACCATGCACTGCAGCGAGGTTGACTGCGTGGAAAAGAACAAAATCAGCCGGAAACGCTGATACAAAAGGTTTTGGAGTAAACATAGGCCAAAAAAACAACATCCACTTTGAAGTATGTGCCTCTGTAACAAAATGACTGGGGAGGTAAGTGTCTCAAGTGTTGAGCTGACCTGGGTTTAAACACTGAAGGTTTTCGATAGGTCGGAGTGTGTGTAAATCACAATGCAAGACTTCTAGCAGTCAAAAAGTGAGCAGACGTGTCCCTTACCTCAACCTACTGGACAAACCGGGCTTCAGTAATTTGGATAAGAAATCCTGCTTTGTGAAACCTTCTCAGAGGCCTTATGCTCTACATCTGATATCTGGATCAAATCCTCGGACATCGAGGACGGACCGTTGAGCTTCTTTAGATCCCCATCTTCCCTAAACCGGAGGCACAATCCTTCCTTCTGCCATAAAAACAAGAAAACTTAACAAGGAAAAGGCTTTTTTCGTAGCAATAATGGGCCCCAAAGTTTAAACATATACACCCTGCGTTAAAAATAAAATCAAAACAGTTAGTGAGTTTAATGGTACTACAGTAAAGTGCGACAGGGAGAAAAGGCGAGATGCAGCAGAGGGACGGGGTCTTAGCGGACCAGAGGCGTCTGTTTGAGGGAAATGAGGACGGAGCGCATTCGGGACACGTCTTTAGTCTGGCGGCTCGTCTTGGGGTTGAAGTCGCACAACCGGGCCACTTTCTCCCACTCGGTGCCGGGACTGTCGTCATCGCTCTCCTTCAGAAAGGCATCTTCTGATGCCCTGTGAAAGCGCACGAAGGAAAAGATCAAAACAGAGCAGCCAACTCTTGATTCACTAATGAAAGCAATGAGATGAAATGGAAAATCTCTGACTATTCCATGCGTTAGAAGAGCTTTCTTCGATAGCTACTGGTGGGAGACGAGACAAGACTTTAGCCAGAACGTACGTTGCGAAAGATGTTACTTTAGCAAAGCTAAGAAAAATAAGTCTCATTTTAAACAGTTCTTTCCCTTAAAGAACCGAAAAGTTCCACTACATTCATTTTGTGCTGCAAATTAACGGGCTGATTAATCAATTATTCGTCCATTTAAAAGTCACGTTTCCTTCTCTTGACATTATTCTCTGCAGCTCTAATACACGACGTTGTATTTTTATATATGTTGTGTGTACTGTCGTAAAGAAAGTCACAAATTCGAAACGTCTAACAACATTCTCATTCTGATAGTGATTTAGTTAAAAATTGCTGCTATTTATTCACAATTCGTGACACTTCTAACAGTCTGTATTAATCAGTTATTAATAAAAAATCAGGTTTTATTGCTGATCTGTGCAGTTATTGTCTTCCAAGTTTAAATGAATTAAATTGAGCTTTTTTTGGTCATTCTAAAACCCTCGTTTTTCTAAGTGGAACGTAATTTCGATCCTCGGCACGTCCTGTACGTTTGGCGGAATTGAATTTTGAACTTTGAGTTGAATTTGCCCTGGGTGCAGTGTTCTGTAAAGCTTGTCCAACCTTGCAAAAGTTGCTATGAAAGAAAGAATCTGGGGATAAAGCATGGAAAGGCTGGCTTCATTCTAAGCATGTGAACAGTAATCCTCCCGTATAGGGAATAAAAAAGTGGCAGAAATGACTGATGGGGTATTTACAGTTCCTCTTGAAGGAAACATGCACAATCAGGACACAAGTGTTTTGGAAATAAAGAAGCCCTTGTGCTAATTTGTCCTTTACAAGAGTTAAGGATAAGGTGACTGTAAAACATACATAAAGCCTATCTCATCAGAGTTGGGCTGTTTGTAGAAAGCCTTATCAGCGATCCTAGCGTGCAAGTAGGCAAAAGAGGGGAAGGAGAGGAAGAGAGAAAGAGAAAGAGTCAGTCTCACACAAGCAGTCAAAAAGCACAATCTTTGGGAGATAGAAAATAATACAAAAATGATTCTTCTAATATTGTGGGACCGTTAAAATCTAAAACAATGCCTGTGAAAACGTCTGATGACATTCGGAACAAGCAAATAGAACAGCTCCATACTGAAATGTGTTATCTTTAAATGAGACATCTTTGTTTTCTTCATCGCTTACAAAAAAATCGATCCGAAAACGTTGCACACGACTGAATACAAACACTTAAATGGTGAAAAAGGACTAAGAAGTGTTAGTAACGGTGATCGTCTGTTAAGCCTGGTTGAAATTTAATCTGTAAGTATCTAAAATATTCAATATTGACAACATTTTACTTGATATTTTGTATGAAATTCTTAACCTTAAGTTTCAGACGTGCATGAAATGCTCTGGTAAAGACCGTCTGAAACCAAAAACCAGACTTGAACAGAGTTTGTTAGAAAGTATGAAAGCATTTTAGTGCTCAAGAGGAAGAACCAGAAAGGCTTGGGTTAAATGCACACTTGAAGGCGGAGGCGTTTTCATTTTGTGCATATTTTTCTTATTTCTTTTTATGGCACAACATTGCAATAAGGCAAGATACTACTGTTGGCGGTTCATTTGCAAGTGATCAATAATCTCTTTAAATACTATAAGCTCAGATCCGAATACTAGAGATAAAAAAATAATAATAAAAATTTTGCACATTTTTATTACGTTCAGCTAAAAAAAACGTGAATTAAATTGTGCAGAAGTGTCTCTCTGGAGGACATGTACTTATTTTTAATTAACCCACAAAACGCGTCATTTGACCAGGGGTTTTCAGACGAGCGAGATCATCGGCTTCATCAAACATTACAGGCGGCTTTGGTGATCAGGTGGTAATCTTGGGAAACCTGATTATTTTTCAGTTCCTTCCCATTTATAAAACGTTCTTTAGTTCAATTACACGTAGACCTGTAGGGTTACCTGTTGTTCGCTTTATTCTTCTCCATTTGCTCCTGCTGGTGCACATGCCAGTCCTCCAGCTCCTTCTTCGCCTTCGCCTTCCATTCTACCTCGGCTGCTTTAGAGGCAGAGTCTGCCAAGCGAAAACCAAACCACATTTTTCAAACCAACAGCGTTGGACATCGAAGTTGTTTTCATACATAGATTTTTTTTTTCCCCCCTCATTTTAATTTACATTGTTGTTTGTTGATCTGCCGGTCTGTTTGTGCACTTATAACATACATATATACACATATATACACATACACATATATATATATGTATGTATGTATGTATGTATGTATGTATGTATGTGTGTTTTTCTGATGCGGATCTTTATAAATCCAAGACATTTTTTCCCCCCAAACGCTTATCTGGGAGTCGTGCTTCCAAAAACCACCCAACCACCCTTTACTCTTTTAAATCTTATTATACTTGTTTATTCAACAGTTATTCGTACACCATGGTGCGTTTATAACCAAGTACAGTACTGTGCAAAAGTTTTAGGCAGGTGTGAAAAGATGCTGTAAACAAAGAACCTAAATCAAATCAATATTTGGTGTTACTACCTTTTGCCTTCAAACCCGCATCAGTTCTTCTAGGTACACTTGCACAAAGTCAGGGATTTTGTAGGATTATAGTCGGTGTATGATCAACCAATTTGACCAAACAGGTGCTGATGATGATCAATGTCACATGGAGGTTGAAACACAGTCATTAACTGAAACAGCTGTGTAGGAGGCTTAAAACTGGGTGAGGAACAGCCAAACTCTGCTACCAAGGTGAGCTTGTGGAAGACAGTTTCATGTCATGGCAAGATTGAGCACAGCAACAAGACACAAAGGTAGTTATACGGCGTCAGCAAGGTCTCTCCCAGACAAAGATTTCAAAGCAGACTGGGGTTTCAAGATGTGCTGTTCAAGCTCTTTTGAAGAAGCACAAAGAAACGGGCAACGTTGAGGATCGTAGAAGCAGTGGTCGGCCAAAGAAACTTAGTGCAGCAGATGAAAGACACATCAAGCTTATTACCCTTCGAAATCGGAAGATGTCCTGCAGTGCCATCAGCTCAGAACTGGCCGAAATCAGTGGGACCCAGGTACACCCATCTACTATCTGGAGAAGTCTGGCCAGAAGTGGTCTTCATGAAAGAATTGCAGCCAAAAAGCCATACCTCCGACATGGAAACAAGGCCAAGCGTCTCAAATATGCACGAAAACATAGGAACTGGGGTGCAGAAAAATGGCAGCAGGTGCTCTGGACTGATGAGTCAAAATTTGAAATATTTTGAAATATCTGTAGCAGAAGGAAGTTTGTTCATTGAAGGACTGGAGAGCGGTACAATAATGAGCGTCTGCAAGTAACAGTGAAGCATGGTGGAGGTTCCTTTAACGTTTGGAACTGCCTTTCTGCAAGTGGAGTTGAGATTTGGTCAGGATTAATGGTGTTCTCAATGCTGAGAAATACAGGCAGATACTTCTCCATCATGTAATACCATCAGGGAGGCATATGATTGGCCCCAAATTTATTCTGCAGCAGGACAACGACCCCAAACATACAGCCTAAGTCATTAAGAACTATCTTCAGCGTAAAGAAGAACAAGAAGTCCTGGAAGGGATGGTCTGGCCCCCACAGAGCCCTGATCTCAATATCATCGAGTGTGTCTGGGATTACATGAAGAGACAGAAGGATGTGAGGAAGCTACATCCACAGAAGATCTGTGGTTAGTTCGCAAAAATGTTTAAAACAACCTACCAGCCGAGTTCCTTCAAAAACCGTGTGAAAGTGTACCTAGAAGAATTGATGCTGTTTTGAAGGCAAAGGGTGGTTACACCAAATATTGATTTGATTTAGATTTCTCTCTTGTTCATTCACTGCATTTTGTTGATTGATGAAAATAAATGAACACTTCCATTTCTGAAAGCGTTCTTTGTTTACAGCATTTTTTCACACCTGCCTAAAACTTTTGCACAGTACTGCATATAAAAAAACTAATATACTACCATAAATTGGTCAAATAGGCCATACTTTCATTATCATCTTTTGATGCATGCTGACTAGTTTAGGGCTCAACCTGACTCTTCACTGACCTTCCTGAACCTTGGTTACACTCATCTCCAGCCACTTTCTGAAGTGATCTGACTGATCGGACTTTAACCTGGATCTCTGAAACTTTAACCTGGACGTTTATGTTACTCGACTTCCAGTCCAGATATCCAGATATAATACTGATCCACATGTAGAGACCAGGTTTAAACAGCCTGTTTTAGATGACACTTCACGTGCAGTTCATTTTTTAATTCCAAAAATTGGGATCACGTTTTAAATCGTCGTCATACTCTGATGTGTATTCTCTCTTCCAGGATTTCGGTAGCTTGTTTGGTTTATTGGGTGTAGATGAGGCTGTATGCTCATCTATAGACTAGTAGATGAGATGAGGCTGTAGGCTGTAATCATCTGATATCACTACTTTGGTAATTAGTTTATATGCAACCTGTTCTTTCGAAGTAATCTTTACAAAACTGATCCGACTGGTGCTCCGACTGTGCACGTTTAGTTTCAGTTCAGCTTGATGGTGCAGATACTCGTACCTAGCTGCTCTAGCCGTTCCTTCTGTTCCTCACGCCACTTTCGCAAGCTTTCCGGCTCTTGCCTCTGCTGGTCCACCTGGGCGATGGCTGCATAGCTGTCTGTTAAACCGTTGGAGTCCTGAAGGGATCAAAACCATCAATAAATAAGAAAAACAGGTATTTGGTAAAGTATGAGCAGGTTTGTAGGGTAAGGGGACACCACACCCCTTGTTAGCAATATGACCAAAATATACGCTTGTTAACCTGCCCTTGCTGAAATAAGATCCATTAGTTTAAACCTAGGGACGCAGAACTTAGGACGTATAAACCTACCTGCTCCAAATAGCAACACTAAATGTGTAGATTTAAAAATCTATTTTTACTTTGAGCTTCGGGTTAAGTGGCACACGTACCTCAAACAGGTCTCCATTCACCGCTGTGGTGGGCACCTCTCCAAACTCATCTGCTTGAAAGAAAGAAGAACTGATCATTTCTGTTCTTGTTCAGACACTTTGTTCAGACTTTTCGTTTAACCACTCGGGTTTGCTGAATATATGTCAGAAATGCTGTAAATCCTGTCTGACCATGTAACGGCAGAGGGCTGATTCACCAGGAAGACAAAGAGACGACTCATCTCATTACAGTGGCACATTTTTTTCTACCTGATGTTTAAAAGCAAAGGTAACACTATAGTTGTCGAAAAGCCCAAAAAGGGCTGTTTAAGTTACAATTCCTAAGCTTGAAAGTGTTGAAAGCAGGCATCGAGGAACGGTTTTCGGCAGTAAAGGAAGTTGAAGTCCAATTAACTTGACGATAATGAGTTCTGATGAGGTTCGATGACACCCAATCAGGACACAGAAGCGATTTAAACAGTTCCCTAGCTCAGGACCATGAAAACCTTTGTTCCAGACATTACATTCAGGAGCGTGAACGTTACTCCTCTCGCTGTTCCCAGTGTGAATGTGCGGTCTGTACAGGACATCACAGGCAAACATATACACAAGCACGAGTCACTTTCGTATGGCTGGGACATCTTTTAACCATCCTTGGGCTGACGCTTAAAAAAGAACAGACTCAGGACTGTGTCCCAAACTGCCACTTTATTCTCCGTCCTGCTAACTTTATAGCGAGTTCTCGGTAGAAAGCTATCTAAAGTGTAATTAAACCATTTTCCGACACACACTGGGTCATTTTCCTTTGCGCTGTTAATTAGTCGTTGCTGTTATTCAAGTAACATGTGGCAGGTAGCTCATTTTTGTGATAATTATTTAAATGAGCTAAGTGGTAAACACAGTAGGGAAAGTTAAATAACAAATTCCAGAATTAGTTATGCAGCTCCTGTTGTTTTCAGTTTGACGCAAAGCATGGCGTCAAAAATATCAGGAGCATGAAAGTTCACACCTCGGCGTTCTGATGTGTACAACAATTCTACCAAACTGACATCCTAACATATAAAAATGGGGATTTTGAAAGTGAAAGTGACTATGCGTCATTGTGAAACAGCACAGCACAAAACAACGGAATTCAACCTCGATGTTTCACCCATACACACACATGCAGCAGGGGGCAGCTATTGAAAGCGCCCAGGGAGCAGTGATGGGGACGGTACCTTGCTCAAGGGTACCTCAGGGCAATTTGCTGGTCTGGGACTCAAACCCATGACCTTCTGATCCTGGGCCTAGTCCTTAAACACTGCCCCATTTTATTATTAATTTTAGAAATTTTTTCTTCAACATAATACAACTAGCTCACTATGCTATCAGTGTAGCGTGACTCTGCAATCAAACGCATAAAATAAGCACAAAATGGACCAGAATTAGTAATAAAAAAAAAAACACTCAATATGTATATATTCATATTGCAAATAAAAGAGGAATAAACTACAGTGAGCTTTTTGACAGCTAGTGCTGATTTAATTCGACTGAATAAAGTTGATATAACGTTTTTATTACCTCTTTATCTGGCATGACTACACCTTTTCTTCTAAAGTGACTTTTATTTTGTATTGTTAGCATGGTGCTACATTAGCCTCCAGGGCTAATGAATTTTTTATTTCTGTTTTTAAGCAACTTAACAAAATTAGCTCAACAAAATTAAGAAATTTTGCTCAAATTCACTTCAGAATGACAATTTTTCCTTCATTAAACTCCATGATGGACAAACAGCGGGAGAATCTTCTAGAAAGCCCTTTACAAATGGGAGGCTCGGGAGTTTTTTTTTTTTTCTTTTTCACGTGAAATGATGGAAAATACAACTTTTGTGGGAAAAAAAAAAACTTCTGTGAGTCATGTAAGTCTGACATCGTGTTTTTAATGCCGTATTCGGCGGAGAACTTGAGCGAAATTAAGTGTTTTTTGCTCATTTTTGAGGGTTAGCAAAGGGGCTAACCGTTCAGGTGATTGTGGGCTAAAAGATAACGGACGCTTTTCGGGAAGGTTCGGTTTAAACCGCTGATGAACTAAACGACGCGCGCGGGCGTTTTCGGGCGCGTTTTGGTTCAGTCAAGACCGAAAGCGGATCAAGCTCACGGCCCCGGGACGTGGACCTGCCTTCGGCCGATGCGAGCCCGGCCGCCTCGCTCTCGATGCCGGCGATCTCACTCTGCTGCTGCGCCAGGAAGGCGGCGGCCGGGTCCTCCTCCGCGCCGGAGCCGTTAGAGAAGCCGGAGAAGCCGAAGTCGTCGGCCATCTTTATTGGAGAGCGGGCACCTTTTTTCACAAACCTCCGACTTTTGGGGTCGATTTAAGCCGCAGCTGGGCCTTTCGCTCGTAGAAAACAGCTCCAAACGCAGGGCTGGAGCTCTCGGTTCAGCTTCAGAGAACAGAAAAAAAAAATCATCAAACTGTCAGACATTTGCAGGATTTTGTCTCCATCTTCTGGAGGATGGTGACCATGCAGGGCTTAAAAACACCAAAAATCACAGCTGTCCTGACTTTAGCTCCTCAGACTCTCTCTCTGTGCCAGGTCGACACCCTGCTGTTGAAAATACGAGGGTTTTATCCCTCTTTTATAACTTTCTCTCATTAGTGCAGTCAAACTAGCTGAAGTAGCTCATTATGAGCTTCTCCACTCACTTTACTGTAAAAGTCTGAGGTGAACAATCCAGTGCTGGCTGTATTTCACCGAATTACTGCTTAATTAACACTTTATTGTGTGTAACTACACCTTTCAGACAGTAAATCGACAGAAAAAGCCTAAAACCTGTTTTGTTAGCACGGTGGCTATCTTGGCGGCCATGAATGTTTGTTTTTAGCAAGTTATATGCTAAAACGTTATGCTAACGTATCAAGCTCAATCAAAATAACACAATTTGAACAAATTTGCTTCAAAATTTCATTCAATTATAGACGGGCTAAAGGGATTAGGCCCCAGAGTATGAAGGTTGTGGGTTCGAGGTCCTGACCTGTAGTTTACCTGAACAAAGTACAGTTCTGATCACAGCGCCGGATGTGGCGCCCCCTGCCGGACTCTGTGTGAATAGATTTATTACAGATTATAGTTCACTGTGCTGTGTTCACAGTGACAGTCACTTTCACACTCATGAACGAACCTTTGTTTTTCAACTATACACACTGTGCAACCATATCCATCGCCCGGGGAGCAGTGATGGGGACTCTAACTTGCTCAAGGTCATCCCAGGGAAGCCTACCGATAATGCAAGTCTACCTACTCTGAACCTTCACCGTATTAAGGTGCATGACCGCGCCTCCCATTACTAAAGTCCCGCCTCCTTTTTGATGATTGGCTTGTAATACATACAGACACGCCCTCTGTTGGCTGTTTATGAACGTTTGGCCAATCACACCGCAGCGGCCCCAACTTCCATCCAATCACAGAGCTTGCCGTGTGGAAACGCGGTTAAAAAAACAAGGCGCTATCCAAGACGCTGCGGCGCTTTTGTCACGTGACCTGTGACGCAGTGCCGCAGCCGTACTAAAAGCAGCCCAAGCGCGAAGGGGGGCGGCCGCTGCTGCGCGGAGTCTTTAACACCGTCCGGTCTCCTGTCGGCCTGTTCAGCGCTCCCCAGCTCAGAAAAGAATATTTTCGCAATGTCTGGAGACACCAAAGGCACTCAGGAGGTAATTATTCAGCTCTACGGTGTGAGGGCGTTATTAGGTTTCCACCTCAGGATGTGGAACTTTAGCGGCTCGTGAAGCAAATTCAAATTAAAGCCCCGTTCTTTAACGGTCGTTTTGGAAGCTTCTGGTTTTTCACTCGTTCTTTCTGACTCAGCTAGGCTCGTTTTCTCTTGTCCACGGTCTAAGGAACGTCAACTTGTCATTCCTGAAGTGAAAAGCAAACTTTCACCAAAGTTTTCAGGCGTCGTCATTCATAAACGGCTTCATTCATACAACTGTGCCGTTGGTTTGCTGGGAATTCCTCTGAAACACTTTCCAGGTGGTCGTTCAATCACGCTCAATTACGCTCCATTTGCCTTTATTTCTGGCAGAGAAGATGTCATTACATTACCCCCCCATTTGTTTATGAGGGCGTTGCAGTTTTCTCAGCTAGAAACCCATTCTTGAGCCTTGTCCCAAATGCACAAGGTAGCCATAAAGTGCCCTAAAAGTGTACCTTTGAACAGAACGCGTCCCAGGTAGCCTAGCGAGCACAACTGAGAGTTATTGGGACACAGCCATCCCATCCTGCCTTAGGCGAGCCCTTGGAATATGGTCGACTCCTTTACTTGCTCGGAACCGTTCTCCAATTTCCAGTGACCAGTTTAAGTGCTTTAGTGACTTTTTCCACGCTTATTCACAGATTTAACTAGACTGTCACCTATTTAGAAGAAAGTCTAGATGTGTAAAGGACCTAAAAGTGTTTCTTCATTAGCGTTTGGCTGACAGTTCTGGCTTTAAACTAGGCAACGGTGTCGTAGCTGCAATTATTCAGCGGTCTGGCTTTAAAGGGACCAGTGGAAGTGGGCAGAAGAGATTGGGCGCAGCCCTTAAAGTGACAGGTACCGAAAAAAAAGCCCATCAATAGACGCTTTCAAACAAGAATGCAAGTAGAGGTGAGTGGAAGTACATGATTTTGCACCAGCAAGACATGGAAAAAATGAAGTGAGTGATTTTTCTGGAATAAACTATTTAGCAAAAAGCAGGAGAAGAGCATGAAAAAAGATCGAATCAGGTCCTTGTTACCCTCCGGTTGGTGTTAAGATTCTGCACAACTGGCCTACAGGTTTATTACAGTGGTTGAGATGCACAGAGGATTGCCTTGGTATGTCTGAAAGTTTGATGGTGTTTAACATTTCATGATGCCAGTGACGATTTCTCTTCCATTCCAAACGGTGCTCTCTTGGTAGCCGGTCTGGTTTTTGTGTTAAATGTGATGAATCAAAAATGAAGTCGTTGAGATTAGTTTGCTTTTTCTAGAGAAATGTCAGTTGTTCATAGCGGTGTGGGGAACCAGACATACAAAGCGCCTCGTACTGTCCCTTTGCATGAAGTGACAGCATTTTAAAAAAGGGCTGCAAGATGCACGAAACATTGTTTTATGATGGTTTGCAGAAGGTAATGGCCTAAAGTCCATTTATCATGGAGAAAGTACACGCAGGGGTTTTCAGGCAAAATTTAATTACCCAAAAGTTTGTGTTTTTTTATAGTAAAACTGCTATGATTTGGATTGTAAACTTTGATTCCCATCAACACATTTATGAACAAATCCAACTTGGAAACTTTTTTTCACAACAATCTGCTTCAAATGATCTTTTTAATTTTGCCTTTTTAAAATAAATTTCCTCTAAGTTACAGCTTATGTTGGGGTTGGCTACATTCGTACCTCTGGAAATAGTTCTTGGGGTGTCTGTTTTTACCCTGCCCCACAATGTTTGTTAGTAGTGTCCTCTGAAATGTGTGTGGGACGCTCTCTCGACCTTTTCCTTGTCCTCCTTTTTGGACGTCTATCTGTGACTATTTATTGGCTTTAATGTTGTTTCTGGAGCCAGAAAATATTCTCTCTCTCTCTCTCTCTCTCTCTCTCTCTCTCTCTCTCTCTCTCTCTCTGTTGGGCTGAAATAGTTTGGTGTAGTTTTACATTCCTTATATAGCCTGTGGAGTGGGGAGAGACGTAGAGCCGTTCTGTGCCACTAGGAGGACGGAGGGGTACAGGAGTGCTGCCAGCAGTTACAGGGTCTGACTCTTTTTCCCCGTTGCCAAAGGCCTCACTTTCCATGGTTTGGGTGACTGCTCCGGCCCTTTGCTTCAAGGTACGTGTGCACCCCCTCCCCTCTTTCTTTCCCAGGTATACACCAGAGCGGGACGAGGAGAGAGGGTTGCTGGCAGGCTCATAATTCATCTGGAGGCCCTGGTGCCGCGTTAGGGTTCAATTGGCCGTGGATGTAGTTTTGTAACCTTTTTCCTCTTTGTACGTACACTGATGATGATGGCGTGGCATATTAGTTTAAAGCTGGTACACAGAAAATGATGCATTAAAATGCTTTTTAGTGTTGTCATGAAGCTTCAGTTTTGAATATCCAGGAATGTGTATATGCCTGATATGGTGATTATTGAACTTTAATTCATGTGTGGTTTCCTGTGGTTATAAAGCGGTCTTGAAGTTCTGTTTCGGCACACGGCACCATTTTTGACACATCACGTTCAGTAACAGATTATGAACAGTAAGGTCAGGTTTTTCTCCGCTAGACAATAGTGAATTATTCTAATTCCAAATCCACAAAGTCATGATATTTGACAGGATCCTTCCTGAATGTCTTTGAAACCTTTGAAACCCTGCAGAGACTGCTGCCCCTGTTAGTTGCGCTCCCCTCAGTGGAAAGTGTGGTGTAGATTTCCTTGAGCTAGCTTTTCATTTCTGACATCTACCTCATTCTCAGATTTCCTCCTGCCAAATACACACAAACAAGCAGCCGGTGAAGGGCATATAAAAAAAGCTCCTCCTTTTGGATTGTGAGCTATTGTGACGTGATTCAAGCCTTGGAATTCTTTCTGAAGGATCTCTAATGATGGCGTAATTTGTTTAAGATTGCGCTAAGCCACGTGTGGAAAATTGGCTCGTAAAACGGTTGAACAAATGTCTTTATTGCTCCAGGAGGCTGTTGGGTAAGAATGCTAGAATGGGAGTCTCCTGCTTAAGAGGCCACAGACGGTCAGATCGCGATCAAGCATACAGCGCACCTTTCCAGAAAGAAATGTTATATTTTTGTTATGAATTTAGTTGTTCTTGTCACACGTCTGACTGCAAGTGCACGAGTTAAGAACTTAATAGCATAACAAACTGTCAGGACCATAAAATTGCAACGTGATTTTGCCAATCACGGATATTCTGGGAAATCTTATCAGTCTTAATGTTGAAGTTTTCTGGCTTTTATGCATTTTCTTTTCTTCAGCCTGCTCCTTAGGGTTTAAACCCCTTTGTCCTTTCCTCTTCTCCTCTTTCCTGGCAGCTCCAGCTTCAACATCCTTCCTGATATAACTTCTCATCTCTCCCTGATTGATCGCTCCAAAACCAGCACAATCTAGCTTTGTCTCCAAATCATCCAATTTGAGCTGTCCTCTAATACTCCTTTCTAATCATATCCATCTCCGCCACACCCAACAAAATCTCTGTGCATCTTTAATCGGACACCTCCCAGCTCTCTGCTGCACTCTCATCAGTCCCAACCGCAGATCATCTGACTCAGCCACCATCTTACAGACCTCTTTTCACTTTTTCTGGTACCCGTCCGTCACGAATCACTACTGCTTTAACATGTCTGGGGGGGGGAAAAAAAAAAAAAAAAAAAAAAAATATATATATATATATATATATATATATAATATATATATATATATATATATATCTCTCTCTCTCGTTTGCCAGGTTGTAAACCTCTACTACTTCTCTCTATATTGCTAGTAAATGCTAACACCATTTCTCCTGTGTAGGGAGCTCTTGCTGAGAGGCCACAGTTCAGTTCTCCACAGGTTCTGCTGTGTTTGCGTTCAGGCCCATGAGCGAGACTGGTACCGCAGTGAGAAAAGAGTATGATCATCTCACTTTCTGCTCTCTCTCTCCTCCACAGGCCATGAACGTTTACTGTGTGACACTCCCTGGGCCGGCGCCCTGGGGTTTCCGCCTGCAGGGAGGAAAGGACTTCAGCATGCCTCTCACCGTGTCCAGGGTAAGTTACTTGAATCTTTTTTTTTTCATTCAAAGTTTATGACTATCGCTGGACTCTTAAACGAATAATCAGGCTTAAGCTGCCAGCCCACTGGCAGGTCGAGCCTTTATGTTCTTTTAGACACACTCGGGGAAGAATTCAATGAAAGGTCGTGCTTGGGCACAGCTAAAATTAGCCAAACATTTTCTCCTTTTGAGAACTTTAGCACTGTCGTACGAAGAACCGCCATGTCAGAGGTCAAGGTAGGCAAAATCGGTCAGGGTGTTGATAGACAATCAGGGTTAGTTAGGGTTAAGGAGTATAGAGTAGCACGTGAGGGTTCATATACCATTTATTCGCTTTCTGTTCCTTTATTGCGGTGAGTTCCATCAAAAAAGCTTTTCGGACAAAAAGCCTTGGTTTTAAATCCTAATTAGCTGCTTTAGCCATTGTGGGTAACCTTTTTCTTCCTTTCTTCTTTCCATCAATTACTTGGTTGCTTATGCAGTGGAGAGATGACTGACGTGCCATGGCCCTGTAGATTTTATTCTACATAACACACAAATTACAAACAAGTCCTGAAAAGGAAAAGTAATGAGGTTAACGAGAACCATATGCTGCCAGCTATGTGAGCTCTGTTTCAACACACACATTCCTTCTCAAACATGTCACTGCTTGATATCAAACCCATAAGACAGCACTCTCTGCAACACTGGCCTACTCCTCTCCTCACAAGGATATGTTATGGGTTTGTTTTCTTTCTGGGACGCCTCAGCCTCCCCTAAAGGTCATCAGAACGTTGCTTTTTTTTTTTTTTTTTTTCCCTTCTCTGAATATTGACAGGGAGGGCGTCCAGAAGACACTTTCCAGCCCTTCTATGTGCAGAATTATGAACTTGCTGTTGTTTCTCGGTTGGTAACAGCAAGATGTTTGTTTTGTTTAAACTCCTGTTTAGTATCTGCCTTTTCCAAAACCTAACAACTTCAGAAGTCCTCACCAGTTGGCACAAGCTCACCATGTCGTATACGACTGAAACCTTTTGCTCATGACACGAATTAGAATATCAAAGTATCTACACGGTAGTAACATCTAACATCAGTATTCCCAGATGGGACTCAAATCATCTTTGTTAGGTTTAGGACCAACCGGTTGATTCTGAAGGATTTTATGGAATAAAAAGTGTTAACAGCAAAGTAAATGTTAGTTTGTGCTACAAAATGACCAAGACACTTTAATTACAGTGTATTTCATGATTTCATAAAACTTAAATAATAAGAAACGATTCAAATTTGAGTCTCATTTTCATCTAAATGTATTTCTGTTTGCAAGAATTTCAGAAATATCGGTCCTCAACTGGGGCGGGTTCATTTTCAGGTTAAAGGAGGATCTTGTGTAAAGTGAGACTTTAGTGTCGCAGTTTAATGGTGAAATCACCTTTGGTGTTGCAGTTTGGCTGAAGACTAAACTCTGTCCTGGAATTAGATCTTTTAATGTGCAGGAGGAGTTCATTTTCCCATTTTAGAGAGCTTGACTTTTCATTACATAACCACATTTCACCGCTTCGGCTGTTTTCCTGTCATCGTCGTTTTTTTACGATGCGTTTTATGGCTTAATGATCGCCAAGCCCGACCTGTCTTGTTTCGCTGCCGATCACAAAGCATGGGTTCACCTTGATGCAGGTGAGACGACTCTCAGCACGTCTGCTTTCTTTCTGCAGCAACTATGACCTCATGCGTCAGCGGGTCGGCCAATCGGAGAGCTCCTGCTCCCACCTGGTGTTTTGCAATAATGAGTGCGTGTCAGAGCGCGTTTACCTCCCGACCTGATCTCATGCCTCACAGAACAGCAGCTCTGAAATTCCGCTGATTTCAGGGCTGATTTCACAGAGCGGCGTTCTCTTCTCACGCCACATATGAAAACTTTCTTCTTTTTTAAAGGACTCGTGTGCATGAATGTGTTCCTAACCTGCTGTAGACTGTAAACGGCAAGCAGTTGTACACTCCAGTGAAATAGACCCTCCTTTATGAAAAGTGTGGCGAGCACGCCGTTGGACTTGTTTTAGCATCTTGCATAAAAATAGAAGAATTATCCCAGCTTGAATCCAGATTTGAAGCTGCTTTTGATGCTCTAATGAAGGCATGTTTAGAACCGGAGGAAAATCTCCAGACCGCCCGATGCGAAGCCCTGCTGTGGGCAGAGAATGATGGCGAGAACGATAAAGAAGACTTTCTTCTCCTAGAACTTCAGTTCGTGGCGATGCTCATTCCACCTCCTCACAAGGTGCTGACCTGGTAGCTAAGCCTTCGATGACAAATGCACTGCGGCCGTCCTCCTAACAAGAGGAATTTAAACACGCAGGTTTTAACGACTTTCCATGTTCAATCTGATGTCCGTGTGGCTGGGCCAGCTCCACAGATGTGCAGAAGATGTCTGAGCACCGTTTCTTGGAACGGTGACTTCGTTATGACTCATGATGTTACTGACCGATTCAGACGCATGGGTTTTTTTTTTTTTGTCTGCCAGTAGAAGTGCTTCAAATGGGTGGTCTGTCTACTCTGTTCTGGGTTTGGAGAAATAATAGTAGTTTTTTAAAAGCCCGCTCGACGGAGGGAGGGAGGGGGGGCGAGCTCACATGGCCGGCTTTATGAGCAGAATGACAAATTGTAACGTCGCGGTTTATTTTCAGAGGAATTCATGAATGTTTGCCTTGTTGAAAGATTAATGCGTCTATTTGATTTTTCTTCGTCACTGCTGCTGTGATGTACTGCCTGTTCGCTTGGCCCAGGCTCCTTCATTTGTCTGGATCCGTGTTCATTAAGAGCCAGAGCAGCTCAGCCACTCGAGACAGGTTCTGTCTTAGTCTTGGTCAAAAGAGGAAAACAAAAGGTGAAGATTACTGATCTTTGAGGCAGGGGAGTTTGCGCCTGACTTTGTGCTTTTTATGAAAGCTTTTTTTCTTAAATGTTGCCAACTTTGATTTATGATTTGAAGTGGTTTTGCACATTCTTTTAACTCCAGTTTGGTTTCTAAGGCAGGGATTAAGCATAGTCCTGGATTACACCACACTCTGCGTGTATATTCTTGTCTTGGGCAACTGTTTCATTTAAATGATCCTTTTAATCTTCTCATAAATGCTTTCCACTCTTGTCCCCAAAGACCCGGTTACTGTACAGAAGTAGAGTGAACATCAGTCGGAATGAAGGTTCTCCAGTGATCCTAACGATCTGGACGTTCTCGTCTTCCTCCTCCCCTCTTTTCCATCGTCTCCATCTCCATGGTGTTGCTGCATTCCTGGCATTTTTAAAGTCGCCTTTCTATTCCTGGCAACACGCAAGCCTTTCGTTCCCCTCTGGATCCAGAATCCAGTAAAACCACTGGCCATTACAGCTGGGACCAAGAATTCAACTCTCACACCTCAAAGGAATAGTTTCCAGGTTAAATCACGCACATGAAGCAAAAAGTCCACAATTAAAAACTACACGAGCGCCACATGTGCAGTGTTTTCTAACGTAGCGTCTGCAAGGTCAACTATTTAAGAAGAAACATGATCAACAGTGGGGGCAAAAAACAAAAAGGACATAAGACTCAGTTTAACTGGAGCACCACACCAAAACAAGGCTGTCTGTAGAGGCACACTGAATCAAAGTGTAAATCTGTGGACTTCTCAGTGAATAGTTTGAGGGAGTAGCTGTAAATTTTACATTTGCACACCTTTAATCACTGTCAGCAGCTCGCATCAGATTTAAAACACAAACGGAAACCCTAACGTCTTGATAAACGTTAGAGGACGAGTGATTCCGCTCCCTTTCCTCCCGCTCAGCAGTGTCTCTTCCTGTTTTTTTTTTTTTTTTTTTTTTTTTTTTTTTTTTTTTTTTTTGGCAGGATTAAATTATTTTGACAAACCGTTGTCTCATTGTTTTAAGGTGTAATGTCAGCTCAGTGTATCCATCCATCAAAAGCTGTCACTAGGGGTGGGGATATGGTTTGTTTTACTGTGGTCCCCTTTCTGGGGCCTCGTGCTGTCAGATTTACATTTTTGATGAATACATTCATTACTTGGATTCAACTTTTGCTGGGGCTGTTTTTCGGTTTCCTACAGGCAAGAAACACCACCCCTAATAAGAAAAGGATGACTTTTTTTTTTTTTTTTTTTTTATTGCTTTATAAACTCGCTCACACATTTTAAATTGCAATGAGACGTTTAATAAAAAGCACTTCAAATATCATTTCCGCTTCTCCATGATGGATAGTTCACTGGGGTGTTTTTTTTTTTTTTTAAAAGCGCAGATCAGGCCTTTGAGCAGAGCCATAATTATGATGTAACCTTTGAAGCGTTTTTTCTTTTTTTTTTTTTGTGCCTGCCTTTTTCTCTAGACTGTGTTCCACTGTGTCAGCAGTGTGATCCACAGCTCCGTGTTTTTTTTAAATCCTAGGTTCAGCCTTTCGTCTGCAGCTCTTTTCTGCGCTCATGATGGCTCCTCGGGGTCCCTGGGCGCGCATTACTCTTGACGTTTAATGAACTGCGAGGAAGATAAATTTGACTGGTGCTCAACGCAAAACGTTTCTACTCATAAAACTTGCTGTTTGTCGCTGATCTCATTGCCAGGAACTCCTCCGATTATAAGGCCGAAATCCTTTCGGTTTGAGTCTGAACCTATGAAACGGGGAACCTGCAGGGGGGTTTCGTTTCTCTCACAGGGGCGCTTCTTTGCTGGGACATGGAGAAAGCTCTGCTCCTTCTATCCAGGATATTTATGGCTCCAGAGTTACAGCTGACACAACAAGAACTAAGCCCAGGGTCCTCCAGCCCCTTAAAGGAAGTGAGGGGAAAGCGTAAAAAGTTCAAATGTGGTGAATAATTTGAACTGCCTGTTGAGGGGTGGTCTCTTAGCCTCCTGACAATCAGGTAAACCCGAAGCTACGCTGATGCAAAATTCACCCGAGCGAGATTAAAGGGCTTCCTGGCTGATCCGCCGTCCAGTTACTCACACTGTGACCCTGCGCTCTGAAGGCATTATGCTGCGGCACATGTATTTAGCGAAAGCCCTGCATTAAACATCACTTCTCTCACATGGCAGTGTGGCGGCTTTGATGTGGAAAGTGAAGGAGCTTCTTTGCCCTGGGCCGTCTGTTCCGATAGATTTTTATGGTTTCGTCAAAAGGCCTGAGCTCAGCACATCCGTGTCATCCCGCAGCGAGTGCGAGAACAGCTGCTCTGAACCTGAGCCTGAGGAGCAGGTGCTTCTGTCCGTCAGCACGAACCTCGCCGTCCTCCTTCATGCTTCCAGTTACTCCCTTCCTCTAAAACTCTCCATCCCCCCCCACTCTCACTCACTTGCTGTCATAAAGAGGGAGCCAGAAAACAACTTTGCAGTTTTTCACCCCGCCTCCAATGCAGTCCATCAGCCATTGCAAGCTTTCTTCTTTGGTTCTGCACACGAATGATGTGAATACCCGTATCTGTCATAACTTTATGTAAATGTGGATTTAGTATTTGGAAAATGACAAATGCGGGGTTTTATTTAATCAGCATGGGCATTTAAAAAGACAAGATTGTCGCTATAATTAATGACAAATGAAGGGCAGCTTAGTTTAGACCTCCAAGAAGATGGTTGTCATGGGGGGGGGGGATGCCTGGAATTATGCACAGGTGTAGAGTGCATGAAAAACGACTTCTCATTTAGGATTTGCGTAATGTAAACGTTATGACATCACCAAGGAATGAGCAGTAATTGCGGCGTTAAAAGTGGGTGTGGTGCTGGAGGCAGGAAATGACCGAGTGTCGTTGAACCGCGAGAGGTACAGATGTTCTCGCCCGCTGCTTAACGTGGTGAGGTTTAGATGGAGGACATCTCGTTTAAACGTTGTTTTAAAGCCTTCATGCAGTGAGCCAGTTCTCAGACCTTGCCTTTTTGTTTCTGCAGCGCTCCTCGCTCATGCTCTTTGTTCTCTGGCTTTTTTCTGGCGTGAGCCCAGCTTTGAACTCTGGGTTAAGCCTTACATCTTGGAGCAGGTTATTGCAATTCATTGGAAATCTTTTCTAGAGTTGAACCTAAAGTCCTTTTAACATGGTACAGATGTTCTTTATAACAACGGACAAACAGTGCTTTACTGGAATTCTCGCATCATGCAGTTCTTCATTTTTCGAACAGCGAATAGAGGGCAAATCATACTCAAACTTGTAAAACATCATCCACTTTTTAGCCTCCGTTTTCTGTACAATACTTGTGGTGTAAACTCGTTTTAAAGGAGTGTTCCATTACAGTTTTGGGGGGAAAAACTAAACATTGTCTTAAAGATCATTTAAGACCGTTTCGGTTCCAGAGAAACTTGGTCGAGGTTGTGCAGAATGGAACCAGTTAACTGAAGAGTTTAACGTCTCAAACTCCCTCATACTTTTTACATTAAATGGACAGTAGTGAGCCGTCTGACATTCTTAATTTTGTTGTTTTTGCTATAAGATTTTGAACACATTTGTTCAAATCAACAATCCAAAACGGTTTTCTAAACTTCTTCCTGATTTACCGGAATATCACCACTACACACAACACCAATACAAACCCACAACATGCGAGGGTTTAGGAAAATCAAATGGCTTTCCATCAACGCCGCTGTGAATAAAGGAAAGTTATGTTTCTTTTAGTATTTCTATGGATTTCTGAGGTTGAGATGTAAACAGTCAGAGCACTTACACCATTTCTTTGTAAAAAAGGAGGGAATTTTTTTTTTTTTTCTTCTAACTCTGGATAGCATTCAGTGCCTCATAATTCATTCAAATCATATTAAATCCTCTCTGCGAGTTGAGAGAGAGTTTCTTTTGTGTAAATACATCCTCCCGCATAGCAGGTGCCGACTAAAGCGGCTATTCATCAATGGAGCTCTTCTTTATCCTGGCGCTCGGCTTTTGTTTTTGAGAGGAACATGGGCAGAATTCAAAAGGCGTGTGTGTGTGTACGTAAAGTTTGCACTCCAGTCGAGAATGACGCCAGTCTTTGTTTCCCGAGCTTCTCATCTCCCTCAGCAGCAGAACCATTTATAGGGTCAACAGAGGAAGCAGATCTTTCTGCTAGTTGACCTGAAAGAGAGACGTCACGGTGGTGCATTGTGTAGCGCCTTGCAGCGAGAAGGTCCAGGTTCGATTCCCAGGCAGGACGGTCCGGGTACTTTCATTGTGAAGTTTGCATGTCTTCTGGTTGTTCTGGATTCCTCCCACCATCCAAAGTCCTGTGGTTGGATTGGAGATGCTAAATTGTCCTGCGATGGATTATGCTTACAGGGGGTTTTCCCCCACCTTTTCGTCCCAGCACTGCCTGAGCCCCTAATCGGGACGAGTGAGCGAGAAGTCTGTTGCTTCTCCTGTTTGGGCTTCTAAACAGCAGGTTAACAGAAATGTATTAATTTATTTAATTTCATATCTGAAATGTGCTTTTAATGTATGGTGTTGGATATAAACTCACTGAGAATCTATTTTGATGCATAAATAAATCATGAACACAGTAGCTGGTCATATATGAACATATTCATCAGTTTGTCACGAAGGTTCATAAATCATAGCCGTTCGTCACGAACAGTAACTAGCTGGCTTGTTTAAGGATGTTTAATGATGCCCATGTTTTTTTTCCTCACCAATGAGCAAAGGATTCCCTTTTAAGCTCCTCTAGTGATCAAGGATGATGTCTGATTTAATAAATACTTGCTTTTTGTGGTAAAACGATGTTTAGGCAGTTCTATTTCTAGTGAATATTAGCATCAGCAGACCGTTACCTTATTGGTGCATCCCTGTCGACTTCACTAGGCAACGTTATTTCACAGTAAGGTTTATATAAAAGCCATGAACGTCTTTTGCTGTCAAAATTTGTAAACCTGCTGTGCTTTGAACTTAAATATGAATTTGGACATGAAAGTGATAACGTGGTAAAGCTGGGCTATTTTTGAGAATTCAACCTCATAAAATCAGCCTGTGGGTTTAAGGATGATGTTCTGCTGACAGAGTGTCAACATTAACAGGCATGTACATGTTTAGAGCATTTGCTTCAACTTAATTATCTGTCCATGTGTTTGCCAATAGCCAGGCAGAATGTTTCTTCATCATCTCGCACATTAGCCAGTCTTGTAATTCCCATCTCAGCATGTGAACATCCACTCACTGGAGTTTCCGTCTCTCTTGTAAGCTTTCATAAGAAAGCAGACGTGTTACAATAACCGCCTTTATTTTTTGTGTTCCTGCTTCCCCGGAGGTGGAACCAGTTACCAAAGACTACCAAAGAGTTACCTCGGAGCAGGGCGTCATTCTCTACCTTCAAGAAGCTCCCCTCCAAATACCTACATCTCACGCTTGCACCACTTCACCTGTTCAGCTCAGACACTCTTCTATTAAACTTCTATTAAGCAGCACGAATGTTGTTCCTCCCCTTTCAGATGCTTTTTGTTTTGCTGTAAGTTTGTTTGCCATTCAGATATTTGTGTTGCAAACTTTAACTAAACTTTTTTTTTTTTTCAAGCAATCTGAAGATCCAGTGAAAAGAAGGATTAGTAGGCTGTTGTTCATCTACGCTTGCAGCTACGAAACATTTAGAAGTTAAACATGTGTGTATATAAAACTTTTCTTGAAGCTAAAAACCAGAGGAATCAAGATCAAGGAATTTTTTTTTTTTTTTTTTTTTTTTTTTTTCCTGCAATATTCCACCATCTAATCATTCTGCTCTTCCAGAGCGCAAAAAGTGCGTTGTTACAAATCTGCCAACCTTCACTGAAATAGGACCGAAAGAGATTTTCGTTAAATGGTAAAACTTGAAAGCGGAGACAAAGAACGTGTCTTTGTGGCTTTCCGCCGTTGCTTGTTTGGTGTAGAGGGTGTGATTATGAATCTAGCCTGCTGATAAGTTATCTCGCGGTCTCGGAGAGTGCTGTGTAAAAGTAAACACAGCGGCGAACTTCGGGATCCTTCACGCTGCCTTTCCCGAGGAGCTCATCAATCACCATTTGCAGCGCAGAAAACGGGCGCTTTCTTCACCTTCCTCATCGTTTTAGCCTCGAGCCTCTGAGGCCCTGCACTAAAAAAAAATACATCGGCGTCTTGCTCGTTTGAGCTCAACCAACAAAGGTGTAAACTGAGAACTGAACATCACGGGAACTAAACAAACTGAGTTTTAATCTGCTCTAATACCCACCTGCCTTCCTTCAACACGCTCGTCTGTTGTCTCCTTAAGCTGACAAGTGTTGTCATGCGCCAGAGAAGCCTTTGCTTACTGCTGTTGTGAATAACGCACTGTACGCTTAAGAAACTGAGTTTTCACAGGAGAGAAGTGCTTGGAGGAAACAGCCCTGCGCGTTGTTTTAGAGATGTGATTATCTTTGCAGCCTTGTGACACTTTCTATTACGACTTGCGGTGAAGCACTGCGGCTGAGAATGCCTTTATAAGCACAAAGCTGAATCCTTTAAATTGGTTTTATTCTGATTGAATTGAGTCGAGCTGAACGATTCATCCGTACAAAATCAGAATCACAATCTGGAAGTAATTATATTCTAAATGATTCGCTATCGACGAACCTCAAGAATTTCTTACTTTGAAGCGAAATTTGGGACTCTGAAATTGAAGTAAAAATAGCAAAGCCATGTCCTTGTGAGAAATGCTTTCCTTTACACATTGCTCTCTTTTGTTAAACTCCCCTTTTTTTTTTTTTTTTTTTCTTTTTTTTTTCTTTTTTTTTTTAATAGCTGACTCCTGGAGGAAAGGCGGCACAGGCCGGAGTGGGCGTCGGGGACTGGGTCGTGTCCATCGGAGAGAGCAACGCCGAGGAGATGACGCACGTGGAGGCGCAGAACAAGATCCGAGCAGCAACCGACTCGCTCGCTCTGTCACTCAGCAGGTACACAAAATGGGTGTGAACACATGCTCTTCTCAGCTGGAGAAAGCTACACTCGCACCCCAGCGACTGAAATGACACTCTTAGACGATGATTGGTTGAGGCGGAGGGGTCTCTTAAAAACACCAGGTGAAAGTTTAGTCAAACAAACCTCTTGAGTCTGAACCAAAAGACTTTAATCAGATCCAACACGTTCTTTGTTAAATAAAATCTGCTCTCAGTTAAGGAATGTGTTTTCATCAAAGCTGCATCCCAAGACTCTGCTGGGGTGTAGCAGCTATTAAAGTCCTGCAGGAATGCAGGCGGGTGTGTGTGTGTGTGTGTGTAGCTTGGCATCATATTGAGTGGAAGAGTTTTACAAATGGCTCCGGAGTGTTTCACTAACTTCCCCTCATAGTACATGAACATACACGCTTTGTGCCGCCCGCAGATTCTGTAGTTGTGCAGAGCGTGGTCACAGGGATGATTCACCTTTTAAAATCTAAACCTTTAGGCCCTTTTGAAAGCTAATCATCTAAGAACGCTTCACTTTGCTTCATCGAGGTGCATGACGTTCATTTTTATTCCTGCTGCGCTTTCAGTAAGCGTCATATTAAAAAAAAAAAACAAAAAAAAAACCAGCAACCTGCGCAGCGCAATGCCAGCTGTTTCCAGATGACTCTCCAGAGAGGGATCCAGTAATGTGAATATTGAAGTTACAAATGACTCAGAGTTATCCGCCATTATTTATAAAGTAACACTGGAACAGTCTGCAGCCAGTGTTCAACCAAGCGTTTCTCCTTCCATGTCAGAATAAAATGTAAGATATGTAGACTCTCTCTCGTTTTTGCTGTTTTAAAAATGATCAGCAGTGATTTTTGTCTGCATATATTTGTATTATTTGGGTCATGTTTAGTCTGACTTGAATCAATTATCTGCAGTAAAAAAAAGAAAACCATACGCACAGCTAGTGGAAGACCGCTCTAAATTTCGTTAAGTGGGGTTGGGATTGTAAAACATTAGTTTGCAGTGTTTTTTAGCCCCCTTTTTAAAAGGCAGTCATTTACTGTGTTTAATACCTCCTGTGATTAGACACAGACTTGGATTTGCCCGAAGGAGAAAAGTCAAGCTCAAGCTCACCAGGCCAGAACAGCCCTTCATCACAGTAAAATCAATAAGTGGCTCCGTGCCAGACCTGCGGTCTGATTTTAGTGGGTCTTAATGATGGAAATGCAGTTTTTATGCCACTTACAACCCGGTGTATCTCAACCAGGCCAGGTGACCAGGAGGACCCAGCTTTTTAATGGTTGGGCATCCCTGCCATGGATGCCAAAGACTTTATAGAGCAGAGGTCTGAGTGGAGTGGACTGTTTGTGTTTCAGCATTTACTTCATCTTGCATTAGATTAAGTGTGGGGTGTTTTTTTTCTCCTCCAGGTTTTGTCAGGGTTGCCAGTTCTATATGCATGTTTTCCCACTTAAAGGAACCCCCATCAGCCTTTCAGCATGAGACAATAGAGAGGAGGGTGAGACGATGACCTTACAGTGCATGATCGTTCACTGAGGATGGGTTGCTGCTGAGGGACGTTTGTGGTTTTTAGATGAGTAATGGGAGCGAACGGACCCTGCCAAGGAATGATGGATGCACCGCCTTTTCTCCGCGCTCTTCATCCTTGAGCACTCTGTCATTAGACTGCCGCTGTTGTATCAACACAAGGATGATGAAAGACCTTGGTAATGGGCCAGGCCACTGGTGGGGGCTGCGGCCATCTCCTTTTTAGGCCAAAGAGGAAAGTTTTTCGTCTCTCAAATTAGTGGGTGAAACCCCATGTAGCAGTTAGCGACGGCTAGCGCCAAAGACGTCGGTTCAGTTGTGAGGGAGGTGGAGATGAAGCCATGTGCGGAATGACCCGGCACTTGAGTGCTGGGGCAACTCGGTGAACCCTGAGGAAATCCTTCGTCCGCAATGTTGGGACATTTCTGGCATCTTATCCAGAGTGACTTCCAGTTCCTGATTACAGGGGCCATCTCCCTTGAGTCACTTGAGGTTCAGGGTTTTGCTCAAGAAACCAGTGGTGGGGCTACAGGTGGGATTCGAACCTGCAACCTCTTGGCCCATAGGGAAGCATTCTACCACTAGACCACCATCGCCCGTCTTTTGGGACGCCACAAAGATGTCGGCGTCTCTTTTCTCTCCATGCAGTGAAAGAGATGGAGGAGTGAGCGAAGGAGATGGTAAAGCAAAGATCAGACAGAGAAAAAGACCAAAAGTGGAGGAGTGAGTGTTGTAGAAAGGGAAGCTTTACCAACGCTGATGAGGAATAGTTTGGTTTATCTAAAGTTGCTTTGAAAAAGCAATTGCATGGAGGCTGCAGGTTAAATGTCCATCTTTGGTGTTACTCAACTTTCTGTTGTCTTGTCCTGTCTGTTTCCTGCAGCCATGGTCAGCTCAGAGATTTTGCCAGCATGTGTTGCTGTAGTGAGTTCCAGGCCACAAAGACACTGCCGCAGCCATGTCACAGGAAGTAATGCACAGTCACAGGAAATGCAGACTCATGGGGGTGGAATGTACGTTCCAGTGCTCCTTTTTGCTCTTTTATGGGAAAATAAATGTGAGGAAGAGTTTTGAAGGAACTCCTGCATGTTTGGTAAATTTTTTTTTTTTCAGGGATTCTCATTTTCGACTCATTGAATTTTTGCTTTGTTGTGTTCATCTGAAGTAATTCGGATACACTGACCCCTTCTGTAGAGGAAAATGGTAACTATTGTTACGGCATAAAATTAAACCTCTTTACTTTTAAAATGCTCCCACTTTGGTCAGATGAACTAGGAAGCGTGGAGAGCGTCTATTTTCCATCTACACGTGGATAACACCTCTGCGCTTTAAACTAGTCAGAATTCAGCTTTTTCAGAGAAGAAGGGCTAATGAATCCATTTTTCCCTCCCAATTTCCTCCTCAGTTTTGTATCCACATGCATCATTTAATGCATATAGTTTACATTTATGCTCCAGAACAGTTGACCGCTGCCTCAGCTGTCAAACAGGAGTGAGAAAATAATTTCTGTTCAATTCTTCTGTAAAATCCATTTACAGAATTTACCATTCCCAGGGTGCACTGCAGCTGGACAAACCAATCGAGCATTTAATAAATGGGACGTGTGAAGGGGGGGGGGGGCAAAGAACTCCGCTCTGGAGGTTGCAACAAAAACCCCTCCAAAAAGGAGGATAAACCTGCCAAAACCGAACAGATATTACCGGCCTCCATAACTTATTTGTCAGCGTCTGGGGTGCTTAGCCTAAATTTTTCAACAGACTTTATGGTCTTCCCTACTTCTTGGGTCTAGTGATCCACGATCCCAGAATCATTAAGCCGGGTCACCGTAAACGCTTGCTCCAAGTTTTCCAGCTGCAGAGCAGTTTGAGAGTAATGCATCAGTTGCTCTAAACTGTCTTTGCCATTAAGAAGCGTACGTGTTGTTTTGGGAGGAACGCTTCATTAAAGCCAAAGTCACAGCTGCGAGAACAGCACACATGTTCGTTGGGAGTTTGTAAATATCTATTCTGCATACTTTTCTCTTGTGGTGGTAGAGGATGCCCTCGTTTGGTGGTTCAGAGTTTTTTTATAAATAAAATTGGACAAAAAAAAAGTACAGTATTGCATGGTATGGGCGATTAAACTAGGAGGAACACTACAATTGGTAGAACTTTCTACTAACTTGGAACTGGGTGGTCTAAAACGATGTCATGATCCTAAAGATTAAGCTTTAAACTACGTTCAGTCATGAAAAATGGTTCTAACCTGCCCAAAAGCATGTGTGACACTGAGATCATGGGATCATTTTTAATATTTTCTAGGAATAGATGGTTCTGGGAAGATGCATCAATCCAAAAAATATGCTGCGGAAGCTTCTCGTCAAACATTGCCACCTTGGACTTCAGTAAGCAGCTGTGATGGCTTTTGCTTAGTTATCATTTCATTTTTCAACAAAACCAGCTCTTCGCCTCTCTTTAATCTGCTCAAGGGCTGACTAATCTAGACGAAGCATTGAATTATGTCACCCGACGGGACAAAATGAGTCGATCCAGTCGATCAAGTCCCACCCCTTTGCGAAGGAATAGCGCAGACGCTCGGCCATCGCTGACTAATTTTGTAGGAGTGCTTTTATCTCGGCATGTGTGTAATCAGTGTAATGTTGTAACTCTTTCCTTTTTCTCTCTTCTTCAACAGAGCTTTCCAGCCTGAGAGTGGAGAACAGAAGGTAAAGAGATGCCACCTGGTTCACTTTCAGAGCTCCTGCAGTGTTTCACAGTCCGTTAACAATGACCAAAAGAAGAGCTCTTAACTGATTGAAACATTTTAAATCTCTCTCTCAAGTTCAGCTTGTACTTGGCCTGAAATCGCTCTCACGAGCGATGTGTCGAGTCTCATTTGACATTCTGTAATTTTAGAGACCTCATGCCGGTTTGGCTCTGTTTTGCTGTGCTGCGCTGTAGGAGCAGTGCTGTTTGATCACTGAGTGATTGCTCTTTTGCTTACGATGAGCTGAGGGATATTTTTTTTTTTTTTTTTTTTTTTTTTTTTGAAGCTGCTTTTTGGCAGTTTTGATGTTTGTGCAATAAAACAGAATGTACAACCCCAGACACCGTTTGCAGGACTGCTCTTGCAGTGTCTTGACTCTAAAGCATCCATTCAGGAAAGCATGGAAGGACGACTGCGTAGTGCTGGGTGGGGTTGTTCAAATCCATTCGGACATTCACGTTTCACAGCCTCAGATGTCGATGTTAAGACTCTGGTGGGAATTAAAAACCCAGGTTTTTGTCATTTTCCCACCAAACACCATGGATTTGAGGGCTTATTTTTATAAAAAAAAAAAAGCTCCTTTTATTTGTTCTAATCTTTAATCCCCTAGAACAGACTGTTACCTAAAAATGTCTTTAGAAACGGACTGATTATTTAACAGCTCTTTTAGAAGAGAATGTCTTTTTCCCTGTAGTGTCTTTTTAAAAAAAAAAAAAAAAAAAAAAAAAAAGTGGCACATCAAAAATTCATAAAGGCGCTCGATCAAAATCCAATTATCATTCTAAATGCTTCTTGATGCATCACTAATTTTTACTTGCTGCACCTTTTTATATTCTACTTGTTGCTCATAAATGCTTTTTTAAATTTTAATGTAGCATGTACTTTATGCACTCAGATCATATCTTTACATATTTAACCATTTCCTTACAGTTCTGTTTAATTGCTTTTGCTTTTTTAGCACTCATACTATTTTAAATAAGTTATTGTACTTTGTTTTTGCCTCACAGACTACCATGTATTATTCGTTTCACTCTTACATTGAACCCGTGCCCCTAAAATGACTTTACAGACGTGATGGGGCTTTTATGCTTCCCTTTAGTTCCGTGAAAAATTCACAGCAGTTTTTAAAATTTTATTTATTTATTTATATTAGGTGAACATTAATCTGAAAGGTTTAAGAAGGGAGCATTTCCTTTTTATGTATACTAATGACTGTTGGTTCTCTCTGATGAAACGGCACCTCCTTGTGGCTGAACACCAGCGCTCAGGCCTGAAGGGCTGCATTCTTCTTCTGATCCAGTCCACGTTATTTAAGGGATGGCTCGATTCTGGAGGCCATTCAAGTGCCGAGGCAGCAGAAAGCAGAGAGGATGCTTGGGCTGACGCCCAAGAGAAATATTCCTCAAACAAAAGACTGTGTTCACACTTCCCCCAAGCCTCTCTCCTCTCACTCCTCTGCTGAATAGGTGATGGCAGGTCTGCCAGTTCACACAACCACTAGTGGTGTTTTGTTATCACACAGGAAGACTAAAGCGAACAGCTTTTCTGCTTTTTACGTCCTTTACTATTCCCGGTCCGAATTTGGGGTTGTCCTTTCTGTTTGGATCGATGTTTGTGCACTTGCTTGATTTGATCTGCATGTGTGTGCACTTGTGTGTGTGCTTCCTGTCTGTCTCAGGGTTCGCTTGCTCCTGCACCCAGCCAGCCTAAGTACTCCTTCACGTCCAGCACGAACATAAACAAGATGGCACGGCCGTTCGCCGCAGCTGCTCGTAACTCCAGCACGGGGCCCGTCATCAAACCGGTGGCCTACACACCCAAGTCTAACCTCACTGCGTCTAATCCCAGCACACCAGCGACGAGCAGCACGCCACTGTCTCACAACGGGTAGGTGACGGCCGCTCAGATAACCCAGACGGTAACAAAAACGCCGAACAGAAATGAATTATGGTATTCTGATCGTTTTTGAAATGAAACAAATGTCCGCGCAGCAGCAAGAAGTGACGGGACAATGTGATCCTCGGATTAGTAAAATGACAACACAAAAGCCGGCCACCAGAAATCTGGTTTGATTCACAAATCTCTACCTTTTTCTTGCTTCATTCCATCTTCTTTTGTTTTCTCATTTTCCTACTCTTGCTCACACTTCTATTTTTCTCACACTTGCTTTTTTTTTTTCTCTCTCTCTCTGCGCCGTGTAAGTGGATGTTGTTGAATGTCTTTAGCACTTCTGTGATAAACAGACGGGCATTAAGCAGCTGGCTCTGTTTTTCCTCCTTGGCTGAGGGGGTCCCATCACTGCCCAGGTGTCCAGGTTTTCCCACCAGCGCGTTTGGAGCAGCGCAGTGTCAGACAAGTTCCCAATCTGTTTTCCACTCCTCCTCTTTATTGTTCCTCTGTGGGAACGGTCGCTCGTCCCCGTTCCGTCTCTGCCAAAGACGCTCCAAGAGAGAGGCTGCGTTTTAACGAGGCCTTTTTATTGGAACACTCAAAACAACAGATGTTGCTGGTCAAGAGAGCCAGAACAGGAGGCCTTGAATATCTCAGATTTGCGAGCGATTAGGGGAGAAGAGTCCAGGGTGTGCATATAATATGTATGAATATTGTTTGCTTTTTTTGGTTTGGTTTTTTTGCATAATTTGAAAATGCCAGCTGCCATTTACACCGTGGTAAAACTTCACAGTACACAGACCCCGAAAAATGGACTGAAATAAATTGAAGGATAAAGTTACATTAAAAAAAAATTTTTTTAAATGCTACTTAGAGGTAGAATGTTCTTTTGACAGCAGCAGATGTTACACATGTGGGTATTAGCAGTAGTATCAACATTTGAAACAAATTTCTAATACATTGGAGACATATGGCATTTCTCACACACACACGCGCATTTATACAATGTCAAGGGGTGTGTGTGTCTTTAGTTATCTGTTGCTGTTTATAGAGTTGGGACCCTCCCCTAAAATCCGCTGAGCCCTCAGAGCGCTTCTGCTGCCAGGGTGCTGAATTACTGAGTGGCTTTACTTGGAAACATCCTCAACTTGCTGCGTTCTCCTCTTTTCCCAAAGAGACTGCACAAATACTTCTTACTTTCAAGCATGTTTTTATAAACAGTGTTTATGCATTTCTTTAGTCAGATGTAAAGTGTGTGTGTGTGTGTGTGTGTGTGCGCGCATGCACCTCAATGGCAGGTATTCCAAGAGCTTCAGGAACAGCCAGAAGCAGCAAAGCATTTATTCACAACTCCAAACATGCTGCCAAAAGGCCTTTGGAACTACAAGAATAGATGCTTTGGGGGAGAAATTGCTTTATTGCAGGCTTGCTCTTTAAAGGAATAATCCATTTCAGCCAAACATCAACATGCTCTGTCCAGCTGAAGGCCAGTTATCAAGGACGTTGATGTCATACAGCGGGGAAAATAACATCGACGTAAATACATTTCAGAAGGAAATACCGAAATTAACTTACACAAGACGTCGCTAATCCACACGTCCGAAGAAATCAAAACAAAGTCCATAAATGATGTGTAGTAAAGTGGAACAAGGCAGGGAATAAGTATTGAACATGCTTACTGAAACGTATTTAATACTCAGTAGAAAAGGCCTTTGTTGGTAATGAAAGCTTCAAGACGGCGCGTTGCTCAGGTGTGAATTTGAAAGAAACATGTTTATGCATTTTGTGGCCTTAAAATGTCCTTTTTTTACAATACAGACGCATCAGATCAGGTTGAAAAGTGATACAATGAACAGTTAGGAAATTAATCAGAGATCATAATTTAATAATAATAGGATCATCCGATTCACCTCCATTCAATAAACACTGCGAGACCTGAGGGGATCCTTCTGGCGCAGTAACTTATGACTGGTGTGCTTCTGAAGAAATCTAGTCACTCCTCCCTCACTCCCAGCATGATGTTTTCTTCTTGCATCTTGCTTTTTGTGCTTGTCTTTATGCATCATATTTCTAAACCAATTCATGTTTGTTTTTCTCTTTCTCTGATCCAGCAGCCGGAGATTATTGACAAGTTAGTACACCCTTATTCTTAAATGGACTTTTTTTTTTTTTTTTTTCCCTTTTACAATTTTGCATAAATTATGATGTGAAGTTTTATTTAAAATGAGCTGATCTAACTAGACAGACATGAAATGCCTTTTAAAAGCTTCCTCATTAAATTGAATATCATTTTGGCCTTTAATCTGGATCTGTCTGCGAGGCGTCGGAAGGCAGAATAGTCCCTAAAGAATAGTTTTCCTGCATTATCTTCAAACCTTGGAAACGATTTCTGAACTTTTCCTCGAATGCCTGCATCTTTCGGTCGTGTTCTTTTAAAGATCATTACATACACGAAGTATATACCTGAACGAAAATGCTACTTGTGTCTGTGTCCGTTTAGGACCAGCAGTAGATCCTGACAGGTCAGTTGAGGTCATAGTTCCATCAGTGGGACGTCAGTTTTGAGCACCTTTACATTAGTTCATGCTGTAGTCTCCCAGCTTTTCCCCTGTCCCATGTCTTCTTTCACTTCCGTCCTTTACTTTGTGTCTCTTTTTCCTCCTTTCCAGTAGAGGCGAGGGCTTCTATGAAGATCTGTACCCTGAGAAGTAAGTGAGGAAAGTGTGCTGCACTAAATGTTGTGCCAGCCTGTCTGTCACTCATCCTGATGTGTGTGGTGACCCTCTGCACCTCTACTGAAATGGTTTTCGCACCAGGTCACTCAAATCTTTAATCCGAACCAGATGTGTTGTGTGTCTAGACGGATGGGTAACACGTGTTTTTATGCATGTGTGTAAATTGCAACATGAAAGTTGTGCTTATACTGAGCACGGATGAATCGCTCGTTCTCTCCCGTCAGCTTGTGTTTGGTTGCTGGTTTGTATGGCCCTGCGTTTTTGGAAAAAGTCCCATTGTTAACAGGTCTGCCTCCCCCTCAGGCACGGTCTGCGGGTGGAGAACATCCCGTGCTTTATCCCGAATGACCGCAGTAAGAAGCGTCTGATTGAGGACACGCAGGACTGGCAGCCGCGCACCGGCACCACGCAGTCTCGCTCCTTCCGCATCCTTGCCCAGCTCACAGGAACCGACTTCAGTAAGCCGTCTCTGTCCAAAGAATCCTGTCTGGTAGCCTCTCTTGTGTCCAGATCCCGGAAAGCTGGAAGATGAACTCGAGCGTTGTTTATGGAGAACAATTAAAACCCCTATATTCTCTACCTATATAATCTGATTTTCTCCTCTCCCCATTAATTTCCCCAGAAAATGTCTTCCACAGATTGCTTTTGCCTGTTAGGGCTTTCACACGATGACGGATCTCGGAGCTGATTGCTGTTATTTGCGCTCAGGCTGATTTATTTCTTTATTTTTAGTTTCTTTTGGATTAGGACAGAATGCAAGAAAAGTGTGCTCACTGAAAGATGAAATGGGTTTTATGAACATTTCTAAAATTTAAATAATAATAAATTAAAACAAAAAGAACCCAGCAGACTCTTATACCTCAGTACCTCTATGGTGGGGCGTCGTCTTAGGAAGGGTGTGTTTGAACAGCACAGCCTGAGCTGACCTCTGGACTTGTAATAAACTTGTCCAGACAAGCCTCAACACAACAGCCAACCCTGTTACAGCCTGAGGCTATGCTTGAATCTCCTCCTGTAATCGCACGTCTCAGTTCTTGTTCTTGACCGTAGTGGGTGTTTGACCCTCTGAGCTCAGGAGTCTGATTTGTGTCTCTCGTGCCTCCCTCAGTGCAGGACCCGGATGACGAGAACATGAAAAGGTCCAGGTAAACGTGCTTGTGTGGCTCTAACGAAGTGCAGTGGAAAGCGCTAACCCACTCCCTCACCCCGGCCCTCTTTCATTTCGAGTGCAGTGTGATCAGCTCGTTCAGCTAAGATGAAGGCCAGCATCAGATCACGCTTTGATCCTCCCCGGCCATGAGCCAGGCTCAGCTCTGATTAGCAGCGCTCTTATTCTGTTTGCTTTGCAAGAAACACGTTCATTGCATGGCGTTCAGCAGAGCCTGAAACAGCAGCCACTTATTATAATGTTTATTCCGTGTGATGCATGTCCAGTCAGAGTTCCTCTTGTTTTTCCCTGCTCTAACCCAGATGACTCAAAGGTCTGAATCAAAGCTCTGTCCCACCTACATTCTTCTGAACCAGTCCAATCTGTCAAACCAGTCAGTCTGCAGTTTCTGGAAAGAAATTCACATTGCAGCGCCCCTAACATCAGAAAAATCCGTTCGAAGCTGTGGGAGAGATTAAAAATGAATAAATGCAATGAATGAGAGTCGGATTGAGTCAGAGCGGGGAAATCGCCACCTGTGTGCCGCTTTTCTCTCTTAAGCTCTCATTTTAGGAGTTCGTCTTGTTCCAATTCTGCATTCTTTTTCTTCCCTACTGCTTTTCTCTCTCTGTCTCTGTCTCCGTGTTGTGTTCACATGCTGTCCACGGCAGGGAAAAGTTCCTGACTGAGATTCAGAGCCCCCGCTACGCCAGGCTGAGGGACTGGCACCACGACAGGTCCGCCCGCGCCCTCAACATCAAGTCGTGAACGTAGCTCCGCCCCCCCAATGCCTCCAAGGGCAAACCAGGGCAACCCTGCACCGTGGGCATCACACACTAATCCCAGCAATCAGTGGGAAATGGGGTGGGGATGTAACGTTTAGGAACTACGAAAAGATAAAGCGTTAAAAAGGATAAATGAGTAAAACAAAAAAAATGAGAAGAAACAGCAAAGCTGAAGTGGAAAAGAATGCAACCTGAGCCTGACCGTCCAATTTCTTTCCTGCACACAGACTGTCTGAGCACAGTCGGCTGTAGAATCATCACACTGACACTGTCTCTCTTTTAATCCCGCGTATCTGCAGACTGATCTGTAGCGATATTACTGTCTGGAGGGAGTTGTCAGCCCTTGGACTGTTCTGTTATTTCACTCTGATTGTGGTAGTGTAGCTCCGTGATTTGATCTTTTCATCTCTATCCCTTTTTTCTTTTTTTTCCCCTTTTCTTCACTACCTTTTAATGTTCATCGAAAGATTTTGTTGCAGTTTTCCCTCCCTCTCCTGCTCTTTCATCCTGTCTTCAATGAGCAAAAATGTCCTTAAAGAACCTGTTTACCTTTCTCTGCTTTTTTTTCTTCATGAAACATTAAAGCCTAACTTCCTTCCTACTGTCTCTTCCTTTTTTTTTTTTGTCTCATTTGTTAAAATCTCGTGGCAGTGTTGGGGAAAGAAAAATACACACAACTAGCAATAGCTTAGAGTCCCCGAGGACTGATTTTTTTGTCCCTTTTGTTACTAATTATTTTGATCGACATTAGATTAAAACCTCCTTCTTAATTCAGGTCTCGGCAGATGCTTTAACTACTGAGATGAGGAGCCTCCAAGGATTAGACTAGTTGGTCCGTCCGACTCAGATCCAGGTCATATTTTTCCAAACCATCCCTGAAATTTTCATCAGTGAGGCAGGAAACGCCGTCCCATCCGGGATTTGATGCGAGTCACTGAGCCCTCGGTTCACAATTTGTCCTTCTCTGGACTTTTTCATTTGCTGCCTAATGGTTTCACATCCTTTTGAGGGATTCCTTTGTAAGGATATGATCAATTTTATTCACCTGTCTGTGGTCTTCATGATGTGGTCACTGTGCATCCCTAGAAACCACGATTCTACTGAATTAACAATGTGGTGCTGAAAGTCGCCATAAAGAGGTTCACTTCATTACGATTTATCAAAACAGCCACAGAATCAGCTGTGATGCCCAAACCACACGGTAAAAAACCGACACGATCATTTGGAGGAACTGGAGGCGCAGTTTTCTTGACAACAGAAGAGTCGTGGAAGATGAGGAACTTTAGAAGAAACGTCATCAATCCGTGATCATTTAGTAATTTAATCCATGTTAAATTAGAACTTTCTACAGTGAAGAAGCATTCACTGTAGAATGGGTCATATTGAAAAAAATACACTTGACTAAATGGCACAAAGCAGTCGAACACAGGCAACGAGTGGATTTTCAGTTCACTGACCTGAATCGTAAACACCCGGTCCACTTCATATGGTTGGGTTCTGGAACTGGACGTCCCGACGGCTCTATGTCTATAGCTGTGATGGTCTGGCGTCCGCTTACTTGTGACCAAACGGGACCGATTAGCACACGCTCGCCTCATTTTAAATCGGGCTCTAATGGGTTAAACACTTGACTCGCACAATTAGCATAACCTTGTTTTTGTAATTACTGTGATCAGAGAACTTTATAGGATACAGATCGGAGCAGTTTAACTGAGCAGTTTTCATATGATCAAACTCTCTGTGCTGTTTTCCCCAGCTGAGTCTGGGAGGTAACCCACTCCGCAAGTCTTTTATGGTAATGAAAAGAAAAAGGTGATCAGTCACGTCCAAGCGCCGCAGACTTATCAGAGCCCAACGGTAAAATATGGACAATGTTTAGCATAAAAGAAATAGAAGCCTGCTGCAAACAAACCTAATGAACATTTATCTGAATACAGGGAGTTTTTGTTTGGAGGGGAATAAAACTCTTAATTCTGTGCATAATTACCCTTCCCAGCTGTGGCCTAAAGTCATTAACCTCCGAGCACTTTCCTGTTCCTCCAGGCCAGCCTTCAGATTATTCATTATAAAATAATTTAACCTGCTGACTCTGCTGGGCGTGAGCCTTCCGAACAGGATGCCTTTGCCAGACTTGATATGGGCCTGTGATGTTTTATTAGCCGACGCCGTTGTTTTCCAGCCTGATTCTGAAAGTGATTCTTACTCTCTCCACAGTCATGGAGTGACTTCCTGCCCAAGCAAGACCAAACAAACACCCAAAGCTGAAGCGCCCCGAGGTAATTTGTCCCACAAAATAAGTAACTCTCAGCATAACGGACAGTTTAGCTGAGACATAGACGAGAAAGACAAGCACAATAATGATAATACTTGGTTGGCATGGTATCTTCCATCTCTGCTAAGGTGTTTAGTGACTGCTGTGGTTGCTGGGGCGTTGCTAGGTGGATGCTGTCGTATCTTTTTGAAGGGCTTTTGGTATTTATTTCATGCTGATATTAGCAGCACATCATTGTTTCCTCCCCAAAGGTCTGTCATGCCTTTAGGAAAAATGGGGGGGGATACAGCTGCTTAAAATAGTTATGAAAAAAAAAGCATTATTGTGCTGTGCGCTATGCCATAGATAATTTTCTAGATATATAATAATACACATTTGCTGAATAAATTAGAAAATCCCTTAACAATCAGGTTTAAGCCTCATTTAACATTTATATTTTTGGTTGAACAGAAATTCCATGGTGAACATTTAAAGCCGGACCATCTTTCTCTTTGCTGACTTCTAGCTTCTGCCCCGGCGCCCACCAAACCCTCAGGCAGCAGCGGGCCTTCCTGCCGCCCTCCGTGGGTGACTGACCCCAACTTTGCGGAGCGTTACCGCCCGGAGAAGACGAGCACAGTGGTGACGCAGCACAGCCAGCCGGCGCAGCCCACGCCCATGCAGAACCGCAGCTCCATCCTTCAGGCTGCGCAGCAGAACCCGGCCGAGAGCACGGGCCGCACCCCGCTCTGCGCCGCCTGCAACAAGATCATCAGGTAGCGCAGTGCTCCGGCGCCCCCTGCTGAAACCTTGCCGAACTGACTCCATTTCATTATTTTGCTGTATTCAACATTAAGTGGCTCTAGTCCTCCAGCAAAGTGCTGCAAGTACCTAAAAGAGCAGAAATCAATGCGAGGATATGGAGGTAAATGTCAATACTTGGTCAGTGGGGGAAGCAGGAGTCGGGCAGGAAAGAAAAGGTTATGTCAAAACTTCAAAAGTGTTTCTCAGAATGGAAGCATGCTAAAACAGGTCACTGTCCTCTGCCTTTTTGCACCGTTGATCAATATGAAACGACCCTGCTTCCTTTGCCTGACTTGCTATTTCCATTAGAGCAGCCGGTGCTCTAGATTTTTACCCTAACTGTTGATCCCCCAAGTGACCCTTTCAGCATAAAGCACAAATGGCACATGTCTGTTTACACTTGTCCCGCCACTGTGTTTCAGGGGCCGCTACGTGGTGGCTCTGGGCCGTTCCTGGCACCCGGAGGAGTTCACGTGCTGCCAGTGCCGAGCTGTGCTGGACGAGGGTGGCTTTTTTGAGGAACAAGGCTCCGTTTACTGTACCAAGTGCTATGACAATCGCTACGCCCCCAACTGCGCCAAATGCAAGAAGAAGATAGCCGGAGTGAGTGCATTCACAATATAATCATCCAGCCTTTCACACCAGGGCAGTTACGGGGTGGGTGGAAGATGGTTGGGGGTCTATGAAATGTTAGCACTCAGTCGGCTTTTCTCAATTTCCGCCCTGCCATGCGGCGAGAGCGTTCGGGCAGCTCTCAGCGTGAGACAGAAAGAGCAATCAGCGCAGCCGTGTAGATCGGGGGAAAAAGCCCTCATTTTCAGTAGTGCATACTCTATCACAATGTGTGTAGCGTAACAGAACTACCTTAGCATCTCCGATAACAACAAAACCACCACGGGATTGGTCAGAAGCAGTATTTTTATCAAGCGTTTGTACATTTCTCTACTGTAAAGGTTTTCAAATGCCTGCAAAAAGAATGAGACACGCTCATGTTGACATCCTGAGTTTTTACCATTAACAACTCGTACTCGTTCTTTTAGTGCAGAGAGCATTAAGTGCACTTTTGGATAGTAAAAATAACTTTGCCTACTCGAATCGAGGCTTTTTCTTTAATGTTAATCATAAGCAGCAAACAGGGAATCATTCATAAACCATTTCATAGTTCTGAGAGTAAGGACGTGAAGATCAGACCCATGGAGCTCAAAAGCAACTCGAGCGCTAGAGTGCATTGACTTGTTCTTGAGACGACCTGATTTTGAATGTGACTGGAGAGATAACGTGAGCAGCTCTCACGCTCCCTCCCTCCGAACCCTCTGTCCACAGGAGATCATGCATGCCCTGAAAATGACCTACCACGTCCAGTGCTTCCTGTGTGCCGCCTGCAAAACTCCCATCAGGAACCAGGCTTTCTACATGGAGGACGGAGAACCATACTGTGAAAGAGGTGAGAGCCCCCGCCTCGGCCGCTCGCGCCTGGTTGCACATCGTATCGACATCCCCCGCAGAGCCAGGTCCGGGAGCTCCCGCTGCCTTTAATCATTCAGACACTGCTATTTCACCGCAGACATCAAACTCGCCCTGTGCCCCAAGCCCCGGGCATCGACCAGCGGCACCTCCTCAGCTACTTTCTCCTCCCAGTTGCATTATGGTCATGATCTTCTTTACTCAGCAGTGACTTCTTGCGCAGCGTGATTCCTGAGGTTGATTAGGTTCAGGGTTTTTTGGTTGACCAGTAATGTTTGGGTGATCTTAAACTGTGCTTATTGGTATCCCAGGCTCTCTGGTGTTTTAGTAACAGAGTTGAAAAGTTAATTGAATACATTTTTCAAAATACAAAGTGTATATTGGAATACCTTCGCTGGGAAAGGGTGCATTTTAGAGGATTTCTTTAGGGAGGAGTTGGTGCACACGAATATAGCTTTTCATACTAAAACCAGCCTACAAGCACATCCTGAGCTATTCTATTTAAAGTTGATGTAAAACAGTCCTACATCTGGGAGGAAAAGTTTTCTTTGAGGACCGTTTTACCTTTCAGTGCCCTGCATGGACACACTTTAGGCCAAAACGTTCTCAAAACAATCAAGCGGTTCCTCAGGCATGCAGTGTGTTCATAATCATTTAGTTGAGAAATTCTTTTACAGACTCCATTTTATTAGCATTCTTCTCTCGAATATTGCATTTCACACCATGCCTCCTTGTTTGCGTTCGAAATAATGTGATTTTGATGCGTTTTGAAAGAATTCCTCTTTGAAGTGCCGCTATTCTTTTTCATTTATTCAACTCTTTATCCCTCTTCCTGCGTTCACTGTGCCTGATTCGCAGGGCTCTGCGGAAGTTTTGAGCAACCCCTCACTTCTGAATGTTTTTCTTCCAAACAGCCTGATTTTTATTTGTATTTTTAATATTGAGGAGCAGTTCTCCAGACATCCTGAAGGACAGTGTCTCTCATTTTCAGTCCAGTCTCTGTACCTGAGCAGTTTGATAGTTCTGTGTTGGTTAATCCACACAGTGATCTACGTCTGAACCTTCAAGCAGACTATTTTTCAAGACTAATTCAAGAAAGGAGAATAGAAAGCTTTCCAAAAGAGTTTAGGCAATAATAATGATGGTAAAATGTGAACTTTAAAGCATGTTATAGTTGTCCAAACGTTCACCTGTGACCGTGAACGGAAGGGATTTTACCAGGTAAAAGCGCAAACACCATTTTCACGCCGGTCACTCAGCAAGGACCGTCAGTAGTTTAGCGTCTTGTCCCAGTGTCTCCCCAGTTCAATAAAGGTTAAAGTAAATAAAAATAATCTGTCTTAGTAAAATCCTTTCAAAAGTTGTCTTTTTTTATACTTGCGGCACTTTTTATCCATCGGTTTCCCTCGTTTCTTACATCTGTCAGCTCCTCCGCTCTGCCTTTCTTTTACCAAGTATGATTTAAACTTCTGCTGGGGTTAGATTAGGAGGGAAAAGTGCTTTAAGTTGTGTAGATTCAGCGAGGGTTCTTTTTTTATGGAAATGAAGCGGGCGCTCAATGCGTTTTTTGCATCTCGAGTGTTCTTGTGTCAGCAGTCGGCAGACGCTGACCGTTTCTCTCGGGAAGCAGAAGTTGAACCTTGATCAAATAGCTGCAGTCTCAGCACAGGGGGGGAAAAAAATAAATAAAAAAAATACAGGGCTCCAAAACCACGCCGTCCCCTAAGCCTGCCACTTTAAAACCCCCTCCACAGCCGTAATAGAAAAACTGGGACAGCGCATTTAGACATCTGGAGCAATTTGTGTTATCAAAGCCTCCGGCCCTGCTCGCATGGACAGAGCTAATGTAATCCCCCCCCTTTTCTTCTCTCTCGATAACTTTGTCTGTCTGAAATAGTCTCTCTCATCTCTCTCTGACTCTTTCCTCCCATGATAATGAAGCTTGGGGGGGGGGCAGGAAGATTCGTTATGATACACTCTTCAGAGTACAGCATCGATCGGTACGACTCGAACAGAACAAAGCATCGAACAGATGCACTCGTTTGTTTAAAATCTCTCTAATGCCGCCGTTTCCCAGCTTTCTAAACAGGAAACGGGACTTCGTACGCATGTTGTGTAGGGATGTATCTAGTACATTGTCTTGCAGCTTGAGGCCTGGATCGCTGTATCAGTAGGAGTACGCCGAAAAATGAAAGCAAAGTACCCCCACACCTTTTTGTTTAAAAAAAAAAAATAATAATAATAAATGTAAAAATTAAAGTGCCAGAAATACCCTAAACGAATTGCTTTAGGACGTCAGCATTTCAAAGGCTTCTTTTAATGCCACATACTGCAGCTTAAAAAGTTAAGCAGCTTACATAAGATAAGCTTATTTAAACTATTATGTCAACTTTATTTTAGGGCACTTTTTGCTTTGATTTTCTTGTTTCCTGCCATTGTTTTTGGCACTCTAAATCACAATTTTTTAAAATGTATTTATTCATTTAGGTGCAAAATTCTCCTTGTCTCCTTATGATGAATCAAACAAGCCGTATCATGGATTTTGTGAATCTTTGCACTCCTGTCATGATAGAAATTTAAAATCCTGTCATCTCTTATCTGTGCTCATCTCCCCCCCCCCCCCAGACTATGAAAAGATGTTTGGCACCAAATGTCATGGCTGTGACTTTAAGATCGACGCCGGCGACCGTTTTCTGGAGGCCCTCGGCTACAGCTGGCACGACACATGCTTCGTTTGTGCTGTGAGTCATTTTGATTCATCCTGTAGTCTCTTCACAACCTTCTCTCCCGCTTTCAGAACCGTTAAAAAAAAAAAAAAAAAAAAAAAATCTCCTGGCTGGCTTCTGACCTCAAATTTTTCTCCCTGAAATGTTTGTCGGCTAAACGGACTCAAACGGAATAAACCCCCCCACCCTCTCCCTCTTCACAGCTCCAACTGTTTGCCAAGAATAGTCTCCTTTGTGTTCCCTCTCTGAGATTGATTAGGATTCTCATTCTTTTTTTTTTTTTTTTTTCTTTTAATCTTTTTTTTTTTTTTCCCCTCCTCTGTCTCCGCAGCTTTGCCATATCAATCTGGAGGGGAAGACGTTCTATTCGAAGAAGGATAAGCCTCTGTGTAAAGGTCACGCCTTCTCTCCTCTTTGAGGAGCTGAGCTCCGGCACTCGAGCGGCAGTGAGGGAGCAGAGTCCAGCTCCATGGGAGAGAGAACACTTCACCTAAATCCTTCAGCTCACGGCACTTCTAAGGGCTGAGCTGGAGCAACACACGAACCGAGAAGACGGGACCAACGGATGGGATTTTACTAGTATCGCTAACACTTTGCTAAAACCCAAGGCCTTTTATGACGCCTTCCATTAACGTTTTATAAAGGTTTATTCTAAAAAGCATCGAGTCGTCATAAAGGATGATTCATTCTTTACTTTAGAACGAGACACGCAGCTTTTTGGAATAAGTTTTGAAATAGATATACGAGCTGTCATGAAAGGCCTATGAAGGTGTCTTAATAAGCGTCGCCCTGCAATTATTCATTTCATCGCTAGAGTACCGAAACCTGGTTTCTTCAGAGCTTTACAGAAGAAAGAATGACTCGGTCCGCTGAGACTGGATCACTTATATTGGTTCATTTGTCAACACCGTGGAAAAGACAGCTTAATGGCATTAAACACACAAAAAAAAGACTACTATTGCAAGGGTTTCTTATAGCAGTGGTCAGGGAGGTAAAAGTGCATGGCCTCACTCTCTATTCTGGCCACAGATTAGCTTTTTGTCACTCCAGGGCACTTTTTGAGTGGAGGATCCCACTTTAAAGTGTGATTTGTTTCACCATTGATTGGCTAAAACCACTGCATTGCAGGCCAGTACCTACTTATGTACGTGTGTCCCCACCCCCCTCCCCCGCCCAAAAGAGGTGGCTGTTTCTCCTGAATTAAACACTGTTGCTGCCCTTCGCCCGCAGCACTGAAGGCCATTTCGGATGCCTTGTCTGCAAAACCGTTCGAACCACACCGCCATACAATGCATAAGTGGATCATTCGGAATTTAACTCTAGGATACACCCTGTGTATGGAAAACTGCCCGTAAGATTATGATTTACTCAGCTGCTTCCTTAGCGCTGCCCTCCAACCCCCCAGACGGAGCACAGACCTAGTTTCCCCACTGCCTGATTTGCTGTGCCAGGGTACTTAAGGTAATGGCAAACCACTGAGGAAGAAAAAAGAGCCCCTGGCAGCAGAACAGCAGTGCATTAGCACTGATTGCGACCATTTCATATTGACCCGACCAATGATCTTTACGTGCCTCCAATGCTAAGCACGCCACATCTATCTGCTTTAATCCGACAGGTAACTCTAATTAAGAAAAGGCTTAGGGCCTGCATACGCTAAGCAGGGTTTGTGCCAAAACGTTGCTGCTGCATACTTAAACAGACGTGCGAAGGAAGAAGCTTTTACTGACCAAAAAGTTTTAGGGGCCTTTTTTTTTTTTTTTTTTTTATATTTTCCCCCATTATTCTGATAAGACATGACACTATTTTCCCTGTTTTGTCCCAACATGAAGGAACTGCAGTGAGTGCTTTATTTTTTTATTTTTTGGATCACATATGATCCATATGACAGCAGATTAGTTTCTCTCGGGGTAGCCAGGCCATTCAAAGACCATTCCATCGCTTCTCAGTCGAGAAGCTCTCCGCTAGATCTGTAGCGTACGGTGGCTGGCCACTGTTTTATATATTCCATTTTAAAGAACTGCAAACCCATTAACCGAGACGCACTCGCTGTGGAAGCCTTTCATCGGTCCAAAAGTGCCAGGATTTCTTTGCCCGTGCTTCCCAACCGTGCATCAAATGGAGATTAGGATCAAAAAGAAAAAAGCTGAAGTGTTTAAAGGTGAATCAATTCTGTCGTCAAGGTCATTCAGGGTGGTTTGACTCTAGAGGTGCTTGCCGAGTCTCGATTGCTCACAGCGGTTGTCTCAGTGTCCCAAAAGCTCCCTCGCAAACTTGATTAACCAGCTAAGAACGCTGTCCGATGTTCTTTTTACGTTGCTGTTAAAATTATTTTTTACTGGGACTGGAGGCGATAAATCACCTCCTAGGTGTGACTGTCCATCCCTGCCATCGGCACATGACCTCTCCACGCTGGTTCTCCCGTTCTCTGGGTGTTAAATGCATGAATGCATCACCGCCATTGTAAAGAAATCATGTACATCAACCACTGTGTATGCCTTCCTTTACATCTCCGTGATTAGAACCTGCTGAAATAGAAAAAAAACCGGTAGAGTTCACCTTAAATCTGTTATCAGAATCCTAGATTTATTCCAGAGCAGGACTGACGTCTCCCAAACGATGGGTGACATCTTGTACGGTTCTCGAGGCAAGAACGTACGATACAGCGCTAGAACTAAACGTGCTTTGCAGCTGTTGTAAGAAAATCCGCGAGAACATCTGCGTCACCTTCTCAAACTCCCGTCCTTTAAAATACTTTTATCCCGAACCCACCAAGCTTGTCCTCCACCTGTGCTGGAAAACGGGCCGCTTTTCATCATCTTACGAGAATTGTTTCCATCCAGACCACGTGCCTGCATCACGGCCAGAAAGGGAACGAGCTCCTTTCTTGAAATCTGAGACGTCTCCACCCAAACCCCATCACTCGTAAGTGAAACGCAGAATGCAGTATAAAATTAACTTTTTTTTTATCAACTTTCTTAAGTGCCTTTTTCAATAGCTTTGCAGATTTGATGATTTTATCACGTGCACCGTATTCAAAATGAAAACTGCTGTATTCTTGTTTTTTGTTTATTTTTTTTATTTTTTCCACTTTAGTTTTTGTTCAAAGTCCTATAGCTGCTGAACATTTACTCATTTGCCATTTATATTGTTCGAAATGTAAAAGAAAAGAAGTTTCTAAAAATAAAAGCGTCAGCTGTTCCATAAATTGAAGACTCAACTCGTCTGTTAACAATATATAATTTATTTACATCCATTTCAGGTTGAATTACTATACATACCTTTCTGAAATTTCATAGATATATATATACATAAGGCCAAGTAAATACTTGAAAGCACTTAGAAACGAATTTCCAAAATTCTACCCACAAATCCAGATCATTGTCCAAAAGTACAGGAAGCGCTCCTTCGCAGGGCTTCCTATTAGCACAAAGTCATCAACGACAATTTACATCGACGAGGAAAAACCAAAGTACAAAAAAAATTAAAAAAAGGTCAAAATATGGTTTAAAAAAAGAATTGTACAATTGCATAAGCGCTGTGGCGTGTTAGATACAGCATTTTGACTTGCAGAAAGGCAAGGAACATTGAATTAACAAATCGAAAGAACATTCACAGGTACACGATTCTACTGTTTTCATTTGGAAAATAAAGTCGAGTAAAAGTAAATACACCCTCGCGCGCACACACTCACGTTCTTTTATACAGAACAGCTATGGATGAGGTCGACTGAATGTACACTAATGTTGGCTTTTCTTCTCACGGACGCATTTTAAACTAGCCGATCGACGTGCCGTCCAACGCTGGCTTCTTTTTTTTTCTTTTTGTCCCTTTTTTATTTATTTATTTTATTCTATAGGACTTTATTGGCAAAATGGAGGGAAACGTTAACATCCACATTTAGTGCGATGGTTGGGCTTTTCGATGGAGTTCAAACCGTTCAACCTGAGGATCGGGAAGCGCTTCTTCTTTTGAACGTCATTGCATCCATTCCCTCGTCTCGTCTTAGGATTCACCTACGCGGTCTCGCTGGGGACACTAGCGTTTAACTTTGTCTGTTACCCAAATTAAACCCCATCCAGCTCACAAACGGCTTCAGGACAACAATTAAAAACAAAAAAAACGGCGTACAAGCGTTTGGCCTAACCCGCCAACACTGAAGAAATCCGTTATTTCACGCTGTAATCGATGAACAATAAGCCAACACTTCACAGGATATACTTTGACAAATGTAACGCCTGTCGTCTTTTTTTTTTTTTTTTTTTTTTTTTTTTTTTTTCCAGCTCAATATTAAAATATCATTTACATTTACTTACAAAGTGCTATATAATAAATATTTAAACCGCGTTACCAGTGAAATGTTCAATATTAAAATGCTGCACAATTTCAAATTTACATTTTTTCGAAATGGACTTTTATTGTTTGTGAGTTGACTGTTTTGTTACAGGGGATCGTTTCTTTTTATTTTTTTTGTTATTTTTAAAATTTTTTTTTTTGTGTGTGAATGTGCAGAAGAGGACGCGAAGGTCTGCAAGACGACGCCAACAGAAACTAGTCTCAGATGGCTCTTAAACTTTGGTTACCAATTTCCAGAGACGTTACATGTCGTGCCAGCGGCAGGGCTGGGATAGAAAAAGATGTTTTATATACATCGTGATTATAGACAAAGTAACAACAACAAAAAAAAACCCCAAAAGATAAACAAAAACATCGAAAAGTACATGATTTAAATGCAATCGGGACGTTTAAACTCAGGAACCGTTTCAAAAGCATAAGGCTCTGAATCCACAAAGCTCGAAACCTTTATTATACACACGTTTTGGGTTGTTGGTGTACAGAGTCATGGAGATCTCTTCGACGATCCCTTCGCAGCCGGAACTTGTCCAGCCGGACGTCAACGTTCTCGGTTAAAAACGAGGCCGTTTTTGTGGGCCGCGTCGAAAACCTTTCACATTCAGATTAACTGACAATCATGAAACTGTCCTGCACACATTCGTGGGGTCAGTTACAACCGGGGACACAAAAAATGCACAACTTGGCTTAATCTGACTTCGTGATGGTGCAAATGTTACAGATTCGGTTATGCGCGATGAAGATCGGCGTTCGTAAAGCTTCGTGAAACCTGGGCTTCATCGATGTCCGTCATGAAAGTTTTAGGCAAACGTTACAAAAATCAGTCCCCCAGTCAAGTGTTGTAATCTGGTTGCTCTGGTCGCCACACATCGTCCCGTTTCAGCCTTTATTTATTTGCTGTTATCGCCCCGTCCTGCAGATTTAGGGTTACTGAAACAGCCACTCATACCTGGAGCTCTACAGCTGCTCAATTTCAGCCGTTTAAAAAAATAATTATAATAATAATAATAATTTCATCCAAAGATGCAACTCCATGCACTATGAACCCTGTTTTGCTCCCTTTTCATTTCCACGAAGAGCCAAAATTATCGTTCGGATTGTTTTCCCCCACTTCTGGCAATCCAATTAAGCTTCTCTTTTTCATTTAAAAAAAGCTTCTGGTTTTTGTTTTCCAAATAATGGCTGGTCTCAAAGGCTGTGTTCACATTACAGGCCTTATTGGTCCAGTTTTTTTATTTATTTATTTTTTTGAATGTTTTGTTAGTTTTTGCCACAACAGGTGACATTTGTAAGTGACCCAAACCATCATGGAGGTCATTCATCATGCATGAATGTCCATGAATGAACCTTCACGGCAACGACGCCCAGCTCTCAGCTGCCTGTGATTTATGAGAGTGGGCCAAAATGGTCCTTATGCAGTGTTTACTGGCAGGACCCGTTAACCGCCACTGCTACGCTGCAAAGACAGGAAGGTGTAATATGGGCATGCAAAGTAGACCTGGTTCTTACTACGACTGGCCTCAAATGAATTCGCAAATGATGATCTGAGGATCTTAAGTGTCTCAGCTGAGAGAAAAGACCTGGATGGTGCAATAAATGTGGACCCAAGTTGTTCAGCTATTATTTCAAGATTTGGAGGAAATAAGAACCGTTTCATAGTCGACCACACGTTGCCAGAAACTGGGGGGAAAACCAATAGGCTTCATCTTCTCTGCAGTTCTTCACCGGTGTTTTTACGACATGCGTGATCATAAAGTCTTGAAGAACCGAAGTGCTTTTAAAGCGAATTGTTTTATTTACTGCAAACTCCCATAAATGCATACGCAAGGAGCGTCGGCCACCCTTCTTGATCCTATGGCTTCTGAAAGTGCTGCGAAAAGGGGTTCACGAAACGTTAAATTTGAAGCTTTTTTTGCCTTTCTCAACCAATACAGGATGCCCTGAAGCTCCTTGACTTTTCTACACACGTGTTCCGTCCGAGACATCCAATCAGATTCGTCAAATGAGAATGAATGGCTGGGATGCGCCTGCTAGTATTGCATTTTATACCAAAGATCAGAACGTTCATTACCAAGATGACCGTTAAAACCGGGAGCCTTCACGAGGACTGGGTTTGACATCTTAAGTTTTGGGTTCCCGCAGTCGGTGAGATGTTTCCTACCCTCACGCACAGCAGCACTGGCTGCAAAAAAAGTAAAAAAAAATAAATAAATAGAGAATCCCTGAACATCGTGTTCTATTCATCGTCGGCTACGTATCTTAAGATCCCGCACACACAAGGACGTTTAGAGTTGTTTGCAATCGTGAATTTCCCAATATGGCTTTGAATCGCTGGGTGTCTGAGAGGGCTTGGGACAAGAAGCTCCCCTGCTTTCATTTGATGGACATAATTAAAGGTACATTAAGTAACGATGGGCTAATTAGCTACTGCGTGCAGCTGGTCCCCAACGCTCGGTGTCTAGGACCGTTCCAACAGCTCTCGTCTTACTTATTGTACTTTTAACGTCCATAAATGCTGTGAGGTAATGTGTGGCCTCGTGAAATTGTCATCAACATACATTTGCATATTGCTAAAGGTCCCACACTTCCGAAGTCTGAAGGGATCCCAAAGATTCGGCATGCTTCGCCTCCATCTGTCCACTATTGGCTCTCCTTTTGTAAAATTAGATAGAAATGTGCCTGACACTACAGTGGGTAGAAAGTATTGGTCAAATGGGATGGGGTGGTGGGTTTTTGTTTGTTTGTTTTTTGTGAGCAGGGACTATTGTTATCACAGCACACCCAAATGGCCTTGCATGGTGGACAAACCCTGTTCCTGGATTAGTCCTTTCTCAAAGGATGGGAACGTGTTAGGACTATTCTCCCACCATTTGTGTGTGTTAGCATTCCCCATCAGACACCAGGAATATCATGGCCTCCTGTTTGCCGATTTCAGCCATGATGGCGGCCAGCTGGTTGAGGTTTCCGCTGTGGAAGTGCTGGGCTTCCCACAGGTCCAGGATCATCGATGTGGGGCTCGTTTTGGATGCGAAGAAGCTCATGTGCCTGACGAAGAGATACAAGCACAATGTTAGAAGAGATGATAAAAGGTCAGGCCTAATTTTGGTATTAATTCATACCGGTTCCCTTGATGTTTCCCACAATATGTTGTTAAACTAAGAACCATTGACTGTGAGTTTAAAGAATATTTCCAGATTGGCAGCAGAGAAAAAAAAAAAAAAAAGTTGAGCTCAAGCTAGAGGATTAATGCGGTCAGGCTCACTCGCCTCACAACATCTTTTAAAAAACTGACCAGAAGTGCCAAAAATGAAGGGTTTGTTCTAGCAAGATGCTCCTCTCTCTAAACTTCCAAGTGGCTTATTCACACTTTTCAGTCATGTGACTGACTCGAAGGTAGAACTACAGAACAGGACTGTTCAATTTCCCCTTTGTTCCTTGGGCTCTTTCGATCACTATCCAGCACACGCCGCATTATTTCAGCCACTAAAAAGTCCTTGCCAGAGCACCGCTTTGCTGAAATCTTGTGGAGAATCCCTCCCTTTACAAGTTCACAAAAGCACTTGTGTATATTCAATGATCTCCGTTGGGGTTCTGGAGGCTTTCAACCCTCATTGGTCAGTAAATCAGATAAGACGACTAACCGGTTTGGTGAAAAAATTGAAATCTGTTGTGATGCTCAGAATGCCCTGACGTATGGCTGTATCTGGGTCCCAACACGAACGTTAAAAACAGCCCAGTGTCCTCACATTGTCCATTGGCCAAATCATGCCTCCAGGACCGGAGTTGCCCACCGTTGTTCAAGACCTTAATTGAATCATGCATCATGTTTGGAGGTTATTTCTCTACTTATTGCAAAAACGGTTACGGCATTGGCATAGAAACACCAGTACCTGCAGGATTTTGCAGCCAGTGTAAAATTCAGTGTTGACTGTACTCAAGTTTGCAAAACGAGAGTCATTGAACAAGCTTTTCTTTAGTGTAACTAATAGTCCTGTTTGACCTTCGCCGTTTTTCAGCTTGAAGCAGGACCGGCTTATACACTCGAGCTCAATGCCGGTGAATAAAGCTCCTGAAACTGATCACACAGAGCGGTAATACCTCTGTTATTCTGTGTACTGACTGGAGAAGTAGTGTGTGGGTGTTCGGCGAGAACGCTTTGTTTGGACTGTTCTACACTGGTTTACACAGTCGCTCAGCATTTGCATTTCCAGAAAATTCGATTAGATTCAGCATAATTGTCCTTGTGCAGGTACAAAGCCAATGAAACGATGGTAGAATGCTTGAAGAAGGTTACAGAAATAAGTGATGGAGGGTTTTGCATTCGGAGAGATGGACAGGATTGCTAACGAGTATATTTGCACGACTGCTCAGTGAGACGTTCGGACGTGTCCAGAGGAGAGACGAGGAGTTTTTCAGGAGAAAGATGTTGAGGATGGAGCTGCCAGGAAAGAGGAGAAGAAAAAGGACAAAGAGGAGGTTTATGGACGTGGTTAGAGGACTCGCAGGTGGTCGGTGTGATAGAGGAAGATGCAGAGGACGGGAAGAAATGGAGCCGGATGATCGGCTGTGACGACTCTCGCCGCAGATCATGGATGCAATATTTTGAGTTATAATAATAATTTAACCTTCTGAGAGTCTTGGCTTTCATGCAAGCACGTCGCATTTGTCGCTCTTTTTTTGGACACAATTTTAGAAATCGCCAGAGGCGGTCGAACGTCCACCGGGGACTTTTTTTTTTACTTTGAAAGAAATATAAAAATATCTTCTTCTAAATAGAGATCTTCTTTGAGAACTCTAGAGGGAATAGAACGGAGCGCTCTGGAACAATCCCTCCATCTCTGATGCCAAGCAACTAGAGGGCTATGAAGCAGGGTGACCCAGGACCAATCGTCCTAATCAAGACCTCACGAACACTACAATCAAATCCCAACACCGCAATGTTCCAACCCGGTGGTTGGGTAGAAGCTGGAGCAAAGAAGGTACGAACTCCCTCCAAACAGGCTGTACGTTCTGACCTGCTTTAAAATAAGCACCTTCCCCCGCTATTCGTTTGATGAATAGTTTACAGCGAGCCCGCCGGTTCTTCCCGCCGCTGATATTCAGGTAGCCTGTGACCTTTTTCCCCATTGACCAGCCAGAACCTTTCGGATCAAAGCCGATCGATAACTACAAAGCGCTGCTTCTTGTCGGCGGCACGGCCGGCGCTGGAGGATGGCATCTCCGAACGCTCGCGGGAGTGGCTGCTTCGATCCGACGGCCTTTTTCTGTTCTTCAAATGCCCAGAGGCTTGGAGCGTCGTTCTGGACATGCACTTTATCTGAGTGAAAAATGGCACAGAGCTTTGGGGAAGGTTGGGGTGGAGGAGGTGGACTCGGTGTTCCAAACAATCTTTGAAAGGCCAGAGGTGGCAGGTAAACAGTTAGGTTCCTGTATGCTTTGGCAAAACTGGGACAAAGCAGCTTTGAGTTCTTTTAACAACAAGGAAAGGAAAGGAATCTCAAGGGGGAGCCGGCGACCCTGACGGCTCAAATAAATCAGATTTTTAACCATTCCGGCACAATCTGTGAACGCTGACAGCAGCTGGACAGATTGCTCAAAGTTTTCCAAGTTTTTAAAACCACATCGCATTCAGTCCTTCTGGTGAAAAAGCGAAAGTGACGATCATTGTGAACACAGCGAAACACTACAAAACACATCCTCTGTAGTTAACCTACACACACTGTCCAGCAGGGGGCAGCCATGTCCAGCACCCGGGAGCAGCGAAGGGGACGGTGCCTTGCTTAAGGGTATCTCGGGGAAACTACTGGTCTGGGATTCAAATCCTGAGCTCTAGAACGCTGCTGCACTACGCCACGTTCCAAATTATTATGCAAATTGTATTTAAGTGTCAAAGATGAGATTTTGTTTTTCAATTAAACTCATGGTTGGTATTGTGTCTCAGGGCTCTTTGGATCATTGAAATCAATCTGGGACACCTGTGATCATTAGTTTGCCAGATGAGCCCAATTAAAGGAAAAACTAAAGAAGGACGGTCCACGTTATTAAGCAGATCACCATTTTCAAGCATTTTCAAAAGGATCTCGATGCCGAAAAGCATTAAATAGTTGAATGCCTTGGAGAAGGTATCAAAACCATTGGTTTATTTCACCAAAACTTAAGCGTGATCATCGTACTGTTAAAGAGATTTGTGGCCGAGTCAGAGCACACACGGGTTTGTGCAGATAAGGGCAAAATGAGGAAGGTTTCTGCCAGACAAACACATCGGATTAAGAGAGCAGCTGCTAAAATGCAGTTACAAAGCAGCAAACAGGTATTTGAAGCTGCTGGTGCCTCTGGAGTCCCGCGAACGTCAAGGTGTGGGACCTCCAGAGGCTTGCAGTTATGCATAAACCTTCTGTTCGGTCACCCCAAGCAATGCTCACAAACAAACAGCTGCAGTGGCCCAGAACTACATGAAAGCTAACTTTCAAACCGTCTTGTTCACTGATGAGTGCTGTGCAACCCTGGATGGTCCAGATGGATGGAGTGGTGGACGGTCACCATGTCCCATCAGCAAGGAGGTGGCGAAGTCATGTTTTGGACCGGAATCCTGGGGAGAGAGCTGGTTGCCGCCTTTAGATTCCACGAAGGTGTGAAAATGACCTCTGAAAGGTATGTGGAGTTTCTGATTGACCACTTTCTGGTACAAAAAGAAGAACCGTGCCTTCCGTATCAAAATCATCTTCACGCATGACAATGCACCATCTCATGCTGCAAGGAGCACCTCTGTATCATTTTCTGCTTTCGGCATAAAAGGAGAGAAACTCATGGTGTGGCCCCCATCCTCCCCTGACCTCATTCCTTTTGAGGACCTTTTGGAGCATCCTCAAGCAGAAGATCTATGAGGGTGGGAGGCAGTTCACATCCAAACAGCAGCTCTGGAAGGCGGTTCTGACATCCTGCAAAGCCATTCAAGCAGAAACTCTCCACAAACTCTCAAGTTCAATGGCTGCAGGAATTGGGAAGAATTGTATCAAATAAGGGGTCCTGGGTTGATCTGAAACTGGACCTGTTAAGATGTTTTTGATTGAAGTAGCTTTTGGTTTCAGTACATTTGACCTCCTAATGCTGCAAATTCAACCAATGAGGCAACCCAATCTGCTACTGACCGAATCCTTCCCGAATGGTAGATTTCATTTGTGAGATGTTTAGGTTGCTTATGAAGATCTCTCACTTTAAATGTGTTAGCAGTTCATTATTACCGCAAAGCATCCAAATTGAGTTTTGTATTTTTGGTCCTTGAAACCTTTTTTTCACTCTTTTTCCACGTTCCAGGCTACGTTAGCTTTACTTTTAATTTATTCGACTGAAGCAGCGCATCTTTGCGTATAGATTTAGGCTACACTACAAGCCTCAGCAGGAGGCTTTTAAATGGAAGGAGAAACAGTTATTTCCAAATGCGTCTAAATTCCCCCAGTCTTCTCGATGGACCAAATGAAAATGGATTGTTTTGGGCCTGTGCGCTAATTGAACCCGAGCCTCACCACTTCAAATTGTAATTAATTGGCCCAAGTAAAGCTTATTGGACAAATGAAGTCTACCCATTATGTTTCATTACCTAGAGGAAGTTAAATAGGAGCATAATTAAATCACAGCCTTGTAATTTCCTGTTGCTCTGCTTGCGTTCGATAAGCAGCTCAGGGCAGCGTGGGGAGGAAGCCGCCCAGGTGGAAGGGCCGATAACACGCCCGCTGATCTCCAGCCATCAGCTATGGACTGGACTTGCGAGCAGAACCTTAGCCTTCACCCCAAAATGATGTAAAACTGGGATTAGCTGGAACGATTAAATGAACTAATATCTTTAATCTCAGCATCACACGTGAAAATCCAGTCTAAACACAAGGAGAGTTTAATTTAACCAGCTTTAACGTCAACATTTGGTACGGCCACCTTAATCTTCAGCACAGCCTCGACTCTCTTAGCCTAGCTTTCTTGACATGAAATATAGTTCTCCAGGCTTCTTGATGGACATGGCAAAACTGGCGTGAAGGATTCATGCAAAGGTCTGGCTTAGCAAACAAAAAACACTCCTCTGAAACTGCTCGGGTACAGGGACTGCACTGAAATTGAGAAACACGTCCTTCAGCCTGGAGAACGGTTCCTCAACAATATGTCAAAAATATCAAATGTTTCAATACAATTCAATAATTTTTCTTTGCTACGAACCTGAAGAAACTGTGAAGGCCTTGGCTGTCCACCTTCTATGTACAGCTTTACAGTCCGTGATGTATCTAGAACTGGCTGAAAGCTGCTGATGCTAAGGCTCTTTACTTAGATCTGACTGAAACCTGCTTATAGTCAATGATCTATCTAGAACTGCCTGAAACCTGTACGATGGCTCTATAGTCAGTGAGGTATCTAGAACCAGACTAAAATCTGGAGCATGGCTTTACTGTCAGAATGTAGAAATGGGTCCCCAGAATGTCTCAGGTGGCCCAAAGTGCATCCAGATCTTCGGTGAGAGTTTTGGATGTGATTGAGGGGCAAAAGATAAAATGCAGAGGAAAAAATGTAGGATGTCCCTGAAAGGTTTGATAAAAATAGAACATATACATGAAATGGCATCGATAGATGTTTTAAAGAACTTCGACACTCTCCCGGTACCTTTCGAGCTTGAGCCTCTGGGCCAGCAGCCTCCAGTCAGCTCCGTTGGGACAGGAAGCGTCCAGACTGCTGCAGATTTTCTGTCGGATGAGGTACGGGATCTGAAAGGCGCTGGGACCCGCCAAGGCTGGGGTGCTGTTGTCCACCAGCAGGAAATCACTGTCCAGTGGTCTGTTGTCCTAAAGGGGGAGAATAGAAAGTGAAGTCTAATGAGGGCCATGCTGAGTCAGCACAGCTTTAACTTTTCAGGCCAGTTTCCCAGACCCAGATTAGGCCCAAGCTTAGATTCCACCCCTGTCGTCCAATACGAGTTTAAAACTGGCCAGAAAGTGGCTCTTTGGGGTTTTGTGGGGTTTTTATTTCTGCTTTAATATAAACCGAACGCTGACCCTTCTGTAGATGCCGTTTTATGACCCTCGAAGGTTTTTTTAGGGTTTTTTTTTTTTTTTTTTTTTGCAGTGATTTGGTCAAAATGTAATATTTCACCTCTTAAAAGATTATTCTGGAGATAAATCTTGCACTGCTGGACAGTAATAATTCACATTGTCTGCAGTATAGGAGTTTATATAGGACAGTAAAACTCACACGGCTAAATGAAATCCTATAAAATGCACCGCCAGAGTCCGTTCTACCAGCAGTGGAAAAGGCACGTTTCAGTCCTCACGTTTCTCCCTTTGAGACATGATTTGTTTGACATTTGTTTTTCACGTTGAATAAACGGCTGTTAGCACCTCTATGGGACTGTAGGTATGTGTGAGCGCTAAGCTAAAGCAGGAAAACATGAATATTTTGAAGTGAGAGGGACTCGCTTGGAACTTCTACGTCACGTTTTGTAGCAACGTTTTCATTAAAGAGACCCTGAGCTGTTGCCGCTTTTCTCCATTTCACGGCGCTGCAGTCATGACGAATCTAGAACTGACTGAAACCTGCACTATGACTTTATAGTCAGTGATGTATTTAGAACAGGATGAAATCAGCACTATAGTCAATGAGGTATCTAGAACTGATGTACAGCTTTACACTCAGTGATATGTCTAGAACGGACTGAAACCTGCACTATGACTTCGCAGTGAGTGATGTATCTAGAACTGGCTGAAACCTAGAGAAACGTCTCTATATTCACTGAAGTATCCAGAGCTGATGAATACCTGTTGGACAGCTCGGCACTCAGTGACGTGTCTAGAACTGGCTGAAACCTGCACTATGGTTTTACAGTCAGTTATTTATCTAGAACTGACTGAAACCTGCTTACTCTAGGGCACTTACTTGCTTGCACTATACCTCTACACTATCTAGTACCTAAATCTGCTTAAGCTGTGGCTCTTCAATTTCAATTCGCCTACTATCCTGCAAACACTATACCTCTACAGTCTCTAGAACCTAAATCAACTTACACTGCCGCTCTGAAGGCAATGACTTCCAGGCCTTCCAGGACAGACTTCTGTCCAGGTCCTGAAGTCTCAACCAATGGGAGAACTAGTCTGGCTGTACGTACTGGATGGTTTTCCGTCTAGTGATGCTCTTATTTCCAACCAGAATAAGAATAATCACTAACCTATTCTTTGAACCCAAAACATGATCAACTAATACAAATGTTCAATACAGTAAATTTGATTGATCATTCGATTGTATTGATCTTTTCTATCTTTGATCTACTGTAGCGATTCTATTCTATTGTATTGATCTATTTTATTGCGCTGGAGCCACTCTGCTGTAACTGTGTATGTAATTAAATATGTACTAACGTAATTAAGTTGGAATCATAAAGCAAAACAACGGTATTGGCCCTCGAGTTAATGCTGGCTTTAATGTACTGAAGCGGAGCAGCTGTCTCAGTGAGCAATCACATGCCAAGGCGAAGCTCTTCCCCTCCGATCCGGCTCGTGAAGGCTGACGGGCCGGGCCCATGCATTATGCATCAGGCGTGTTAAGCCGGTGGAGATGCAGCCGCCCTGCTGGACCGGGAGTGGACGGCGATGGCGTGGTTACCTTGGAGATATTGAAGTCGAGGCTGAAGCTTTGGCCTTCTCCCTCCACCTGCCAAACACACAGCGTGCAGGAGAGCTCGCATGTGCTCACGCTCAGCCGCTCCAGCGTGAACGTGCAGTGCAAGCTCCGCTGGGAACCACTCCAGATGTGATAGAACGGGATCTCCTGCACAGAAAGAGAGAAAGAGCAATATGGACTGTCAGAGCTGATAAAGGAATGAATATTCATTTTGGTCACTTTATGCAGTGGCAGCTTGTATTGCTTGTTTCCAAACCATGGAACCTGAACCTTAAGTGTCATCAAGCAGGTTCCAACACCTGGCGACCATATGGACAGTGTTTTTCCAACAGATCCTTCACCAGGCTTCTTTAATATTCACTTGTCTTCACTTCGTCTTCCTCTTTTACCATTAATAGTTAGAATTTTCCATCAAGTTTCTTCCAGCGTGGCACAGCAGAGTGTTGTATCTAGACAGTGACGTATCTAGAACTGACCAAACCTGTAGTATGGCTTCACAGTCAGTGACTTTTAAAGAAGTGACCAAAACCTATATCTAGAACATTAATTCTGGCTCTGCAGTCAGTGATGTGTCTAGTAGTGACTAAAATCTGCAGTATGGCTTTACATACTGGGATTACATACATAGTCAGTGACATATCTAGAACCGATGGAAACAACTGAACTGGAAATTTCCCACTATGCATCATGCTTTTTCTGCACAATGAAGATTTGCAATATTTGCATTTTTAAAGACAAATACATTTATTTTCACTTATTATTTGACCCACATTCTAAACCTTCAGATCTGAGGGAAGGTCCAGGTTCTACGATCCTACATGATTCAGATCAAATCCTTGATCAGGCATCATCAATCGCTCTGATTGTCTCCATCCATCTTGGCTTTCCACTTCCACTTTAACCACCAACTTTTCCAAGATTGATTGTTTCGCTGATTTAATTACTTCCTGTACGGCACAGCGGTCTAACACCATCATCAAGGTTATGAGTTCCATCACTGGTGATCTGTGGTCGGAAGCTGGAGCGGTATAGTTGACTGGACGAGGCCCCATGATCAGAAGGTTAGTGTCCCAGACCTGAAGATTAACCTGAGGTACCCTTGAGCAAGGTAGCGTCCCCATCACTGCTCCACGGGCACTGAATGTATGGCTTTCCATTGCTGCACTTAAGTATGAGGGGTTAAATAAATGCATTTTGGTTCACTGTGTGCTGTGGTATATACACCGTAGTCACTTTCACTTCACTTTCACTTAGTTACTTTTTTCTTCAGACCTTTCTGGGTGCTCTGATCTCTCCCATCATCATGCGATTCTGGCCGGCAATGTGGTTACAGAATCCTCCCAGTTGAGCGATCCACCGTGCTTCATCCTTCCCCAGTTGGTTGCATCATGTGACAGGAGACCAAACTAGTGAGAGGGAATTGGCCTTAATTTGTTGAAGGGACCATTTGTTTCCTGTCCCAGCTGTACCAGCCAACAGCATTCGCACCCATATAGAGGCGCGGAAAACAGCTCAGCCTGGACACTTCTGATCTTTCTTTGTGGAGACACATCGTTATATCCGAAGATCTTCCCGAGCTCCTTCATCCTTGTTGTTTTTCAGCTGCTGGGTCCTTTGTTGTTAATAATTGAGGACAAAAACTGTCAACCATTTCTACATCTTCATCCTCGATGATAAAGTAAGCAATCTTTCCAGCGGTCGTGACCTCTTTTTTTTTTTCATGTGCAATTCTCTTATGTTCTCAACTTTTTCTTTAAGGGTCTTTCTGTCCTTCTGCAGGGGGTGGAAATCGGTCAGGGACGGGTGGCACGGGGACAGCATTGTATTTTTTAGATGGGAGGTGGGTATATATATATAAATATTTTTTATATAAATATAAAAACATATTTGTACATTTCTCATAGTTTATTAACACTCTGCACGGGCAGCACCGCTTCGTTGTATCTTGTCAGGATGTTGGCGTTTCTAATATTTTGTCATAAATATATAAAAAAAAAAAAAAAGGGCAGCCGCAGCCTAGTGGTGAGGGAGTTTCCCCCGCATTGGAAGACTGTGGGTTTGATTCCCTCCCCAGTAGGTTGCCCTGAGGTACCCTTGAGCAAGGTACCGTCCCCATCACTGCTCCCCGGGCGCTTTCAATAGCTGCCCACTGCCGTACGGTGTTTGCATGGGTTAAATGCAGAGGTCCAATTTCGTTGTGGTTCATGATGTGCTGTGCTGTGACCTCGCAATGACGAGAGTCACTTTCACTTTCATAAATATGACTGCGTCGTTGCACGACCAAAAACGTATTATTTTATTACGTGGACTCTCATAACTATGAGCTCATTTGACCATTTTAAGAAAGCCTGTCCTGCAATAGCAAGATGCTTTCTCTTTTATTTATCTACATATTTACAGGATATATTCCGTCTCATTTTTCTGATTTCATTCGCAAAATACCTTCCTGGGTGACACTGTAGGGTAGCGTTCATGAGGCTACATCACATCTACATAAACCAATTTGGAAAAATAACATACGCCTACGTTGGCAGCAGCGCTGAGCAATGGTTTTAATATTGAAAAATCATTTTTATATAAAAACTGCCATTTGAAAGAGTACAAACGCAGGGGCTGCGATCCTAAATGCTCCAATATCGACGACTTCTAATGGGAAGAGTTGATTTTACATTAGGAATGAGCAGCGTGCCGCATTATATTCAGTGCTCAAGTATCAAAAAATAGCTTTTTTCTTCTAAAAAGGGCCTGAGTGGGCAAAAAAAGCTCTTAAAAAATCACATTGAAATGGCAAAATCACATTTTACTTTTCCAGATTTTGCTCGAAAGCATCGCATGTGGTTTCTGGGGTGAAACGGATGAAAGGAGCCTCGTCTATGTCCACCAGCTTTAGAGCATCACCCTCTCGTGCGATGTCAGCATTATTTTCCAATCATAGCATCTGGTAATATTGACAAGCTTAAGGGTTTATTTTTCATTTTTGTTGGCAGCAATTTGCCACCCACGTATGGTCTTTCCATTTTCCTGAGGATATTTCTTCAGTCTGTATGGTGGACACAGCAGAAGGCTTCGCTGCCAAAAGTAAATAAGCAGAAAGACAACGTTGTATGGAAAGGATGTACATATTTGAACAAAGTCCGTTCGGCTCATTATTCCTCTCAGCGCAGGGACATCCTTCGGCCCGTGTGTGTAATAAAGGAAAGCTCCAGCGTGGATCTGAGCATATCTGCCTCTTGGGCCCTATGACCCGTTGCAGAGCCCTCTGGACTCCTATAGTGAGCTTAACAGCCCATGTGCTGCACTGTGACTTCCCCCTGAAACCTAACTCTGCTCACCAAATTACCGGAGAGGAAGCCCGCCCCTCGCCGCGTCTGTTCAAAAGACGAAGCCATACGACAAATGCCTTTTCCCTTTTCTGAACCTACAATTAAGCACCTGCTTCTGGTGCCCAATTGCCACCCCATTCCAGCATCTCCAAGAAAAATGGCCGCCGACTTGGACGTCTAAAGTTTTGCATCTCCATTGGTTTTGACGTTAATAAACAGTTCTTTAGAAGCTCGGGTTCAGAGCTGGCTGCGCGCGACTCAGACTAAAGACAAGTCCAACGGGGTGTGATTTAAGATGATTTATGACTAAACGGTCGACGAAGCTGGTCCACGCACCCAGGTGTTGCTGTTTACTGACACTAATAGTTTTGGGGGGGGAGCAGAATAAACACTGGAAGCAGTCAAAAAGCGGTACAGCAAGAAGTGCATCACGCGGGAAGAAATGCGGCACCTTTCCTGCTTTTAGGTCAGACAAATATGCAGGCATGCCTGAGGACAAGGACAGATGATACTGTCCACTAGTGTCAGAAAGGGAAGCAGATGGACAGCTGTCTCACATCGTGCTCGTAGGCCAAATCCAGTTTCACGCCACTGATCTACTTTGAGGCACGGCTGTAAAACTGGACCAGAATCTAGCAAGAAAGACACATTTGTTAAACTTCTTCTTTCCTAGCCAGGAGGAAGACCAGGGTTGAGTTTAGGGGTACACGATGACAGAAGCTGATCTATAGGCATGCAGCCGACTTGGACGAGGCACCAGGATTGGAAGGTTGTGGGTTTGAATCCCAGAGCAGACTGTTGCCCTGAGGTGGTCTTGAGCATTTATTTCCTAACTGCAGGTCCAGTCTTCCTGGAGCAACTTGGAGTTGAGGGTCTCGATCAAGAACTCAGTGGTGGTAATCCATATTAGTCTCCTTTCACTTCATTGGACCACAGCTCATATTAATTTATATTACTTGATTTGGTTCTGTTTTGTTTTATCCCGACCCACCCTAAGTTACCTTTGTTTCGAGCGAGTTGAGAGCAGCTTATAGGAGACACTTCTATCTTCTAGGTGATAAGCAGAGTCAGTGCACTGCAGCCTCCTGTAGGGGGAGCTGTTGTACTGACTGAGTGTAGCTCATGTGCTGAGCATTGCTGCCAGGATGGTGAGACGGACCTTCTCCTGCACATCTGCACCATATTCTACTGCTTTACTGTCCCCGGAGAATCTACACTTCCTCATTTCTCCTCCAACTCAAACTGGATCTACAGGCCCACGTAGGCCAAGAACACACCAGGAAGCAAAATCGTGAGCCTTCCAGACTGTATTTTTTTTCAGGTTTTGTTGAGGAGCACCCCAGATCTTCCTGAAGGACAGTGTTGTTGTCTCTCATTTTCAGTCCAGTCTCTGTACCTGAGCAGCAGTTCTCAGATCTTCCTGAAGGACAGTGTTATTTGTCTCTCTCATTTTCAGTCCAGTCTCTGTACCTGAGCAGTTCTCCCAGATCTTCCTGAAGGACAGTGTTGTTGTCTCTCATTTTCAGTCCAGTCTCTGTACCTGGAGCAGTTTGATAGTTTTTGTGTTGGTTAATCCACATAGTGATCTACGTCTGAACCTTCAAGCAGAACTAAGTGTCTAACTCGCTTGAAGCAGTGAAGAAACAAGTGCAGAAGATCAGGTGATTAGTTTACTGCTGTTTGGAACCCCTTTATCTAGAACTTGGCCTTGAGCACCAAAACATGTGTTCCGCGTTTCTTTCACTAGTGTAAAATACCCAAAGATAAGACAGTTTATCAGGCTAGAATAATAATTTCGCACCAACAAGGTGGTTATATTTGAATCCTTTTGAGAGCTCCTGCTCGTCCTCTTAGGGTTTGGGGAGCTGTTAGATTGTGGCCAAGGCCAGGCAGGCTATAAAAGAGCCGCCCTCTTGCTCTCCCCACGCGGCTGTTCTCTCCTTAATGGGGTTTCGGCACAATCCCTGCATGTTCTGAAATGGCCTAATGAGGCCAAACCAAAAAAAGGTCCAATTAGGCACTCCAATACAGAAGTATTCACAGCATTAAAAAAAAAAAAAAAAACAAATCTCACGTTGGCTGGGACAACATATCAAGGAGCATTTTTAAATGCGGGCCCCTTGGGGAGTTGGGCTAAACTCCCGCTCAGAGGCCCAATGATCAGACTCAGATAGTGGAACGCAGTAGTGCTGGGAGAGAGCAATGGCTAACAGCCATCCCTGGAATAAATGAATGTAATGGCACGGTCAGGAACGGAGAGCAGTGAGAGGAATGAAAAGGGGACGAAAGAAAGAAGACGAGTTCCACCTGGTAGCCGGTGAGTAGCTTGCTCCTCCAGTGGGCCTGTGGCAGGTCGTGGATGGACAGGCGAAGGTTGTGGTAACTGTCTTTGAACAGGAGCACGTGGGGCTCGTCGATCAGCCGGCCTCCCAGCTGGGCCTCCATCTGCATCACCTCCTAAAGAGAACAGCACAGAAACACAGGACAGTCATCATAGCAACACTGAAGAAGAATAGCTGAGCAAATAATGTTTTTAAAAATACCCACTAATGGTAAAACCGAAACATTTTGAAAGAAATATTGACTCTAAATCTCTTCTACATGGCAAATAAAGCATTTCTGCATGATGTTTCTCGCAGGGTGAGAAGGTCCTGGGTTTGATTCCCAGGCGGGACGATATGGGCCCTTTCTGTGTGGAGTGGACATGTTGTCCCCGTGTTTGTGTGTGTTTCCTCCGGGGAGCTCTGGTTTGGTCCAACACTTCCAAAGACTTGTACGTCATGTGGACTGGAGCCTAAATTGTCCCCTAGGTGTGAGTGTGTGTATTTGTGTGTCTGCCCTGTGATGGACTTGCGAGCTGTGTCCCCACATTTCGTTCTGTGATAGCTGGGATAGACTGTAACCAAAATCAGGACAAGCTGCTCAGAAAATGAGTGTTTTGCAACCACACTTGGAGGTCTGATCCACACTGGAGGTCCGTCGAAGGAAACCTTCCAGCTGTTTTCTGTTCTCCACAAAAATTGATCATAAATGCTCAGTTTAATGTTTTTTCGTTTCGCAACCACTCATGTTTCTAGGAAAAACCTTCATTCATTTCACGAAATGCTTCTGTAGGCATCATGCGGCATTACAAACTATCCTTCGCTAAGGTGCTACCTTGACACCACACTGTTAAAATAAAAGAGCCCACTGTGACTGACCCACAGATGCTCCATCTCCCGCCCCATATTGCTCCCTCAAGGTGAAGCTAGAAGGTCACCACAAGGTTGCGCCGCGAGGACGAGGAACCAGCACTGATAAAGTGTCGGCAAGTCATTAGTCAGCAAGACAGTGTTCCTGCCTCGCAGCGCTCCTTAATTTCTGATCCTGCGCTCGTGCCAGGAAGAATCTGCACTAGCATGGCCTGATGGTTTCATCGCTGGGCGCTTGCACGACTGCAGGCCATTTGTTGCCATCAAAGCAGCCATCTGGAATTCGGTATGTAGACTCCCGATCTATCCACTCAAGTTCCTCACCTTGCAGGCGAAGGTGCGCAGGGTTTCTCGGACCTGGAAGCTTCCACGGAAAGGCTTGGGGCCAAACGTGCAAGACACGAAGCACGCGATGAATCAAATTAGCAAGTTTAGAGGACTCGTGGACCTTCCTTCGAGGATGCGGTGCCTTTCATGGCCTGCTAAACAAGACGCAAGAAGAGGAAAAGCATGTAGCGCTCAGAACGGAGAACACAACACATTCATGAGAGGGGGCTCTGTAACAAACAGACAGCAGGAGGGCAGACGGAAGTAGTGGCATGGATAATGACCGTATGCTTCGACGCCTTCCCTGAGCGAACGTGAATGCGCACGGACTGGGTTTGGTGAGCGACTCTAATTAAGGATTCCCCATCTTAGCGATTCCTATCTCTGCCCCCATCAATGATTACATTCTCTCCACTACTCAGGCTAGACTGTTTCAATTAAAATTGTAAGGCACCTAATAATTATCTATTTCATAGCCCTGCTTGCATTGCCGTGACTGGAACAAGCTCTCGAAGATATTCACCCGGGCTTCCAGTGAATTCGGTCAAAACCTACTTTATTTATGTGGAAATGTAGTTTTAACCTGCCGTGCTGGATCCTCAGCCCCGAGAAGTGTTCATTATATCAAGTTTGCTAAGATTTAAAGTTTAGAACATCGCTCAAAGACCATGACTGATTCTTTGATTATAGTGAGCTTACTTTTGGATCACTCAGCTGTTTGGCATCAACATCTCACACCGCAACACCGTGCAGCAGGTGGCAGCTACTTAAAGTGCTCGGAGAGCAGTTATGGGGATGGTTCCTTGCTCAAGGGAACCTCAAGGCAACCTACTGGTCTGGGATTCGATCCCACAACCTTCTGATCCTGGGGCCTTGCCCCAAACTGCTAGACCACTGCTGCTCCAACTTTTGCCACTTATAATATCTAATATTTGGGTAAATTTTTGATAATGGTTTCTTTTGACTCAGTAAGGACTTGGGAGATTTTTTTCAGGTTACGAGAATGAAGAGCAGATGTGAAAGAAGCGCTGATTTAAGAGTTCTGGATAAATGCTAAATGCAATGAATGTAATGTAAACGCAAGTTACAGCCTGATTCAGAACATTTTTGTCCCAATTTTGTTTGAGATGCAGCTGAATTGATTCATTTTCTGAGTCAATACGTAGAGACCAGTTTAGCCGGGGTACTTTTGGGTTCCGACTGGATTTCCTCCCTGGTTGACAGACTTCAGTACATGCTGAAGTTCTGAAACCGGTTCCATTCAGACCGATTTTTGTTGGAATGAAACTGGTTCAGAAAAAACTGCGTTGGGCTGCTAGCAGTGAATGTTTTAAGCTCAGACAAAACGGAACTAGGGGCAGCGGTGGCCTAGTGGTTTGGGCATCGGCCACATGATCGGAGGATCGGGGGTTTGAACCCCTTCCCGATAGGTTGCCCTGAGGTACCCTTGAGCAAGGTGCCGTCCCCGTCCCGCACCTCCCTGCGATGGGCTGGCGACCTGTCCAGGGTGTGTCCCCCGTCCTTCACCCTGTGTGAGTTGGGATGGACTCCAGCACTCCCTCGCGACCCCGTTTGGGATAAGCGGCAGAAAATGACTGACGGACTGACTGACAAAACGGAACTATACATGGTTCAATCTGTCAATGGATGGGTTCAGATCGAATTTTGTTGGGCTATGTTTAGTTCAGTTGGTCCTGAAATTTTGTTTCATGTTCAGATTCCTCTGACCTTGATGCTGGTCCAAAATGTAGCCCCAAGTTGAAGTGAAGTTTTCTGGCTTCATTCTATTGGCAGGACTCTTCAGCGTTCTCGTGGCGTACTTGAGCGAGAGATAACGAGACTCATTTTGAACATTCTCTCCATCTTTTTTAATAATCAGCCGCCATCTCCCCTCCATTTGCTCTCTTGATGCGGTGAAGTCTTTCTCTTTAGCCGTTCGTCTGCCTCAGTCACATCCTCGCGCCCTTTTGCGAAGGTCAAAGGTTCAGTGTTTATCTCTCGAGTCCTTGAGGTCATGTAAGTCAATGGCGGAGGCCAATCAAATCTGAAGAGGAATATAATCTCTCCCTGTGTGGCTTTCAGACAGACAAAAGGCTCTTTAGAGCGGCTACAAAGCTCCTCGTTTAGCGCCCCTCGCCTAAGCACAATTACTCTTCGGGCGGAAATTAGCATTGCAAATTGCATGCTTGTGGACTTTGATCCAGATTCTGACCTATCAGCAGATCTAGCCGAGAGCCTGCCAATTATCCCATTACCAAGAGCCGGGACCCTGCATACCAATGCAGAGGCGGCCCCTGCCGCATCAGGACCGCCTCCGATTAACAGGACGGGGTTGGAAATAAGAGAGCATAAACACGTCAGTCAGCGCCTGCCACTTTTACAGCATCACGCCCCGCACATTAAAAAAAAGAGAAGAAACACCAGCGCTCGCAGTTTGCGTGTTTGCTTTCGACATATGGTTTAGACAGAGAGAGTAATGGCCTCCTGTATGCCTCATTGTCTTCTTTATAAATTACTTTGTGCGACGGCACATTTAGGGGAAGAAACTGAAGAAACCCTTAAAACTTTATTCAGTCCAGAAAGAAAGCGCTTGGCACTTCGCAGGATCAGGGGAGCTCCTGGTCCGAGAGGAAACGAAGCCGTGGCTGGGCTTTTTAGGGTTAAAATATTTGGTTATACTGTGCTTATAAGGCTACATAAGCCTTTGACAGCTGACTTTTACCACCATTAACAAGTCTACTTCAACAAGCGTCCACTGATGTTATGCTTTCTGGGCTTGAACTGATAAAAGGAGTCTTTATGACCTTTCTAAATGTCGAGGCAGGTTGATATCAGGTGTCATAAGTCTGCTGGCTATGACCTGTAATGGCATTTCTAACATTTTCATGGCATGGTTATGTAAAGTTAGGTATCTATCTATAATGACTAGAATTAAGGTGCTATACAAATCGCGCCCTTTTCTTCTAAACCGTCCCTTTTAAAGGCAGGCAGGCAGGGAGAGAAAAATGTGCGAAAGAGAAGATGGAGAGGCGATGAAGAACAGTGAGCAGAAGGCTAAGTGAGGAAACGGGTGAGGAAGGATGGAGAGGCGGCTTAACGTTTGTGTCTGGAGGTCAGAATGGTGCTAAGCTTCAGAGAGACAGATAACAGGATTACTGCAGGCTTGGCTGAGGCTCTCCCGAACAAAACCCGGCCTTTCACGCCCGTCCAGCCGACCGGACGCTCGCTGGAATGGCGCGGCCGTCCATGTGGGGAAAGGAGAGACGCTTGGACAGTTAATCTCCCTCACTGCCTCTGACAGAAGGAGGTTAGCCGCCCTGACTTTTAGACAACAAAATGTCCTCGGCCGGAGAAATAAAAACATTAAAAAGTGATTTAGAGGAGGGGTTGTGTCCTTTAAAAGCGGTTTAAGGAAGGGGTCGCCCCGTGGCTCAGTTCAGAGAGGCACCAGAATGGCATGGATAACAGACAGAACCAGAAGAACAGGATCAGGGTTGGATTTAATCCCATGGAAGCCCAGAGTCATTAAAGTGTAATTAAATAATGAATAAGTAAAGATATAGTTGAATTTACTGAGAGTATAAAAGTAAAAAGTGCAGGAATGTACTGGGAGTGTAAAGTAAAAGTACAGGAATGTACTGAGAGTGTAAAGTAAAAGTACAGGAATGTACTGAGAGTGTAAAGTAAAAGTACAGGAGTGTACTGAGAGTGTAGAGTGAGACGTGTCTCCTCTGAAGGACGTCTGGAGCGTCTGTCTGTGCTGAAAGTGAACTGAATCTCACTCCATATTAATAGAATTAAAGACTATTAAAGCCTCGAACTTCAACTCCAATAAAAACAATCTACTGAAAATAATCCACATGAACTTCACCGCTTCACTTTCATCACCGTCTCTACTAGTTCTCCATCACGGACACACACTCCACACACCCTGAACTCCACCGTCCACTCTCCCTGTCCTCTCTCTCACTCTCCTTCACTCCGTCCTGCACTGATGGACACTCAGAGGGACGTCTTTTCTGTGTGTTTGTGTCAATTTAGTCTGAGACGGGTCTGGACGTTGGGAAGGTGATGGACAATAATAATACTGGAGAATTCAAATCAGTTGTGTTCAGACAAAATTAAGGAGTCTGTTCTAAAACTGGAAGAAAGGACAGATATTTAGGTTCAAATACAGGGAGTAAAAGTAAAAAGTCAGAAAAATATGCACTCAAGATGCATGAAAACGCTACTTCAGTACAAACTACACTGCTCAAAAAAATGAAAGGAATACTTAAAAAAAAAAAAAATAACACATCAGATCTCAATTGGAAAAAAAATCCTGCTTGATCTCCATGCCGGTATGGAATGGGTGATGTGTTAGGAACAAAAGGATTTCATTTGATGAAAATGAAAATGATCAACTTACAGAAGGCTTAATTCGAAGTCACCAAGATATTTAAACTAAAAAACGAAAGTGGCTGTGAGTCCAGTTTGCAGAAATGTCATTGCAGCAACTCAGAATGGTGCTCAGTAGTTTGTTCGGCCCCTCATGTGCTTGTATGCATGCCTAACAACATCGGGGCTCCTTATGAGATGATGGATGGTGACCTAGGGTATCTCCTCCCAGATCCTGACCAGGGCACCACTGAGCTCCTGGACAGTCTGAGGTGCAGCCTGGCAGCATCGGATGGACCTAAACATGATGTCCCAGAGAGGTTCTATTGGATTTAGGTCAAGCGAGTGAACCTGCTCTCATCTGTGAAGCTCAGGGCACCAGTGTCGGACCTGCCAATTCTGGTGTTCTCTGGAAAATGCCAGTCGAGCTCCACGGTGCCTGGCAGTGAGCACAGGGCCCACTAGAGGATGTCTGGCCCTCAGGCCAACTTCATGAAGTCTGTTTCTAATGGTTTGGTTAGAGGCATTCATGCCAGTGGCCCGCTGGAGGTCACTTTGTAGGGCTCTTGCAGTTCTCATACTGTTCCTCCTTGCACAAAGGAGCAGATACCGGTCCTGCTGATGGGTTAAGGACCTCCGACGGCCCTGTCCAGCGCTCCTAGAGTGACTGCCCATCTCCTGTATTCTCCTCCATGCTCTTGTGCTGGGAGACACTTCTGGCAATGACACGTATTGATGTGCCGTCCTGGTGGAGTTGGACTGCCTGTGCAACCTCTATAGGGTCCAGGTATCTCTTCATGCTCCCAGTAGTGACACTGACCTGAGTCAAATGCAAAACTACTGAAAAGCAGTCAAAAAAAGATGAGGAGGGAAAAAATGTCTGTGGCCTCCACCTGCAGAACCCTTCCTGTGCTTGGGGTCGACTCATTGTTGCCCCTTTAGTTCACCTGTTGTTAATTCCATCAACACCAAAACGGCCGACTCTGATTAACAACCCCCTCCGATCCTGAACTGAACAGATCGACATCCCACAAGTTTAACTGACTCGATACTAAACTCTGATTAAAAAGCGTTCCTTTCATTTTTTTTGAGCAATGTATTTGTACTTAATTACTTCCCATCTCTAAAAAAAAGATTTATTTTTTGCTTAGTTTCTCAAAATATTGAAACATTTACAGTCACAGTTGGGGTTTTCTGTTTTTTTGTTTTTATCTATTATCCACAATTAGAGTGATTTTGCTCAGTTTAACTAGCTTAACCTGTTGCTTAGCAACAGAGAGATGGGCAGCCCAAAAAAAGGATTCATAAAAACCCAACACGGCGAGAAAGAAAAGAAAAATTGTGAAACTCCATTAAACACAGGAAAGTTTGGATTTAAGAGGTTTTTTCACATCAGGATAACATTGCTTCAGAGTGATCAAACATCAAACGATGTGTGAAGATTTGTCGGGAGCGTCCGGCAAGTTGTTGCTCCAAGATGGCCATCACGTCCCATGAAAGTAAGATGAGGGATGAATTAATTATAATGGCTCCAGTAACGACGTGAAGATACAGCGACGTCTCCATCAGCGTCTCCCAGGACGAGAGTTTTTTAAAGGTTAAACTCCTCCGGTCTCGTTCTCGCGAGACGAACGACGGCTTTACACGAAAACAACAAACAATGTGGTGAAACTGAGCCTCAGACGCTCATTAGACGGACGAGTGTGTCTGCATGCACTTAAACACTCCTCCAGCAGGTCTTTCTCTCACTCTCTCTCTCTTCATAAATAAATGATGCTCTCTCTCTCTCAATCTCTGTCACCCCCTCCTCACATCTGTGTCCCTGATTCTCTCCTCCTCTCTCTATTCCTCTCTCCTTTTCTCCCTTTTCCCCTTCTCTCTCGCTTTCTTTCCCCTTCCTACTCTCTCTTCCTCCTCCACGCTTGCTCTTTCTCTCTCTGTCTCTTTTTTTCTTTCCTTCCTCCTTTCATATTTTCATGTGACATTTCCTTCTCCGGTACCTCTCTCATCCTTTTAAGCTCTCTCTCTCGTTCTTCCTCTCTCTTTTGTCTCTTATTCTCTGTATATATTTTTGTTCATTTTTCTCTCTCCCATCCTCTTCTCCTCACTTTCTCTCATGCTCATTCCTTTTCTTCTCCCTCATTCTCATTCCTTTTCTCTTTGTTCTCTTGAGCTCTTATCGTCTGCGATCTCTCTCTCTCTCTCTCTCTCTCTCTCTCTCTCTCTCTCTCTTTTCTCTCGCTCTGTATCTCTCACTCTCTCACTTTCCTTTGTGCTTCTGTTTTTTCTCTCTCCTTCTCACATCCTTCCTCACATCGCTCCTTTTCTGTCTCATTCGAATCTCCTTGTCTATATTCCTACCTCTCCTCTTTTTTTTTTTTTGTCTTCTCTCTTTCTCTCTCTCCCCCTCTCACTCTCTATCTCTCTATCTCTCTCTCTCTGATGGAGAGAGCCCATCAGCCAATGCTCCACAGCCTGATTAATAACTCTGAATGTAGGCAAGGCATCAGCTGCACACACACACACACACACACACACACACACACACACTCTGTTTGCTGTTTGCAGGGGAAGATGCACTCTGCACTTGATAAATCATCATGAAAAAGTAAGTGCAACACTGTGGCGATGTGTCATCTCTCTCTCTCTCTTTCTTTCTCTCTCTCTCTCTCTCTCTCTCTCTCTCGCTCTGTGTGATGAAGCCGCCTGTCTTGTTAAACTTTACGTCAGCGATCAAAGCAGGAGGCGTTACGGTGCTGATGCTGCACTTTCTGACTGCCCCCCCCATCTCTCTCTCTTTCCCTTTCTCTCACTACTGCACACACACATACAGCCAATTACTCTGTTTTTAGACAAAGGTCAAATCTGAGTGCACACACACACACACACACACGCACAAACACACACATGCTGAGCTCAGTCAGCAGATATAAAACACCAGACGCTAACAGACATCCAGAGTGGTTGCAGAGTGGAAAAAAATCTCATCTGCCGTCTAGACACAGCCTTAACCAAATTTGGGCGACGCTAAAACGGAAGTGAGCTTCGTAATTCGGGCAATGCACTGCATCAAGCATCAAACAGAGGCACCGTGACTCTCGACAAAAGCACACAAAGAGATCAGCCGCATCAATAACAGTAAATGACACGTTAGGATGTTTTACTGCAGAGCAAACGATTCTTCCAATCGAACGGCAAAGCGTCGCAGCCCCGCCGACTGGAAAAGCCAGCACACGCGGAGTGATTGATGTGAGTCTTCCACAGGACCCCATTACGGTTTTATTTATTGCTTATTTTTCTTTCTTATTCTAAAGCGTGTTGTGCTACAGCTGCAGTAACTCTGAACACACTCTGCATTTGTTCGCTTGCGTAATGTGTGCCTCAGGCCTTTCTCCTTCAGATGTGATCCATATTCTTCACGAACCTAAGTGCATTCTTGAGATCTTTGCTATGGTGGGTTTCCTCCCTTTCCATGCAGCCAGATCCAGCTGCCGTGGAGCAGTGATGGGGACACAACCATGCTCAAAGGTACCTCAGGGGTAATCTGGGATTTGAACCCACGATCTTCTTATCCTGGGGCCTAGTCTCTAAGCACTAGACCAGAGATTTTTGCCCCAGTTTGGAACAACATTGGGTCAAATTTCCCCAAAGAGGAGGACGAGAAGGACCCCCAAGAGGTGGAATTAAATTTGACTTCTTTGGAAATATTTGAGACGGCCTCCCTCGATTCCTCGCTCAATTTAGGCAACATATAGAAAAATATGCTGCAAAAACAGGCCGGTTTGGAATTCAGTGTTTTGGTGATGTCCAGGGATTGTGCACATTTACATATATCCATCATTAGCACTTCTTTTGTTTCTGCAGACTGCTTTTTCTTTCTTTTTTTTTACTAAGGCACAAATGGGACAGCCACTCAGAACAAAGGTCATTTACATCGGTGACAAAAATAGCCTGCTTAGGAGATGAAGAGAGGTTGGAAAGTGGTCCTGGTGACTTTTTATGCTGAATAACGGCACAAAAATAGAAGTAACGTCAAGGGAACAAGTAAAGCTCAGGATATGAGTCCTTTAAGATAGATGGAAATCCATCCATCCCTCCATCACCTGAACTGCTCACGCTGACAAGGATGGCAGCACTGACTATGTGAAAAGCACACAAACCACAACAGTAAGTGTTTCCGACATGGAGAAATGGATCAATAATCCCAAAAGACATTGGGTGTTGGGTTTATCATTATGGGTTTAGCCTGGATTGGGATGGATCTCTCATTAGGATGGTCCCACTGCTGGAAAAAAGTATGTCTCTAACACGCTGTGTTTGTGAGATTTTGGTTTATTTTTTAACATATTGTTTACCTGGGGAGATTAAGGTGCATTGCTGGTGCAGGAAACTTGTATCGTCCCAGTAGAAAGTAGAAACCCTGCCAATACAATGGGATGCCCTGGAGCAGCCAGTTGTGAGCTTAAGGTCACCATGCTCAAGAGATGCCCCAAGCAACTACATTCTCTAGAGTGCTAGAGCTCCATCACTTGGGATGAGCTGAAACGTCGCTTGTGATTCCTTATCAGTGGCTTCAATCAAATTCTCACAGCAATGAACGTCTGAACACTTAGAAGGTTCACTGCAGCAAAGGCGGGACAAGCACAATAGTCTTCCGGAAGAGCACCGATTTTCAGAAGAGATTCTAGTGATGCCAATGGGATGGACCACAAAAGCAGGTCTCTTTCAGGTCCAGTAGCAGACCAGGCAGCTTGGGGGAAAGAACAAGCTGCACGTTAAATATTGATCTAATTGGTCCCGTAAGGACGCAAGCATATTGAGGGAAATGTCACGACTCCCGGGCGTCATCCCACTCTCGCGATCAAAGACAATTACCTCCTTTTTTTAATCGCCCATAATTGGGAGATGAAAGAGGGCCGTTCCCACCAAGCTGCCGGCCTGAAGCACCGCTGTTGATTGACAGGAGAGAGAGAAAGAAAGAGAGAGAGAGGTACAGGAGAGAACGTAGCAGACACCAGGTAGCAAGGTATCAGCTCAGCTGCCCCAAGGCAAAGGCAAAACCATTACGCCATCCGAAATTACAGGGGTGTTTATCCCATCGCTGGCGCGGTATTATCTCTTAAGCTAATTTGGGATCGTGGTGTGATGGGTGCGCACGTGTGTGTGTCTGTGTGCACGATGCCCCATGGCAATAATTACAGCCCATAATACAATTAACACTTTGCCAGCGACGCCGAAGGAGGACGAGAGCGAAATAACGATGCTGGATCTGTGCACTGCTATGCAGATTCAGCCCTGATCAGCGTTGCGATCCTGAAAACAAGAGCCTGTCAGGAAAGCAGATAAGGATGCTGTTGCTGGAGAAGCGATCGGAAATCAGGTTAGTAGTGGAAAAAGCAACGATGTCACTTTCAATAATCATAAAAATAGCAAACAAAACATTTGATTCAACCAAACCAACCCCATATTCTCCCCATTCCTCGCAAAGAACTTATACTATACTATATAAATAACCATAAACTATAGATATTAGTATTTCTACATGTGCTTGCTTTAAGATGCTTAGATCTTCATTGGACAGGATTAGAAAAGAGTACATTAGAGGGACGGCACAGGTTGGAAGTTTTGGAGACGAAGTTAGAGAAGCGAGGTCGCGTTGCTTTGGATGTGTCCAGAGGAGAGACGAGGATTATATCAGGACAAGGATGTTGAAGATGGAGCTGTTGAGGAGAGAGGAGGAGACGAAGGACAAAGAGGAGGTTTATGGACGCGGTGAGAGAGGACATGCAGATGGTCGGTGTGAAAGAGGAAGATGCAGAGGAAAGGAAGAAATGGAAATGGATGATCCGCTGTGGTGACCCCTAAAGGGGAGCAGCCGAAAGAAGAAGAAGAAGAAGAAGAAGAAGGTTCTTGGTTAAAAGTGCAAAAAAATGCTCTTTATCTTTGGAAAGCAACATCGGGTGAAACTGTCCTTTTATCTTCGCCCAGACAGCCTCATTCCTCCTTTTCACCACTTGTTCTTAACAACGCAAAACTTCCAGCGTCCTTCTTCTCGGATTTGGTGAAGGGTTCTGTTGGTTTTGTTAGTTTATGTCTCTTATTCCTGTGAAATGCAGCAGTAAGCATGGTTTATTTCTTAATCTTTTAGTCCGCTCTTCGGAGGATGAGTTTTTATTCCCGATTTTGTCTTTTTTTATGACCCGGGACTGTTTTAATGACTGAGAAACCTAGTATTCAAATGACTCTCCAGATCGCAATGCATCACCTTCTCTAGTGATCAGCACACGCAGCCTACGCTGCCCCGCTACAAGATTCTCTCTAAATCAGCCCTGTTAAAGAAGCCTACATCTCCTATGAGGCCCCTGTGGCTTACCACAGCAAGCTGTGTGTGTGTGTGTGTGTGTGTGTGTGTGTGTGCGCGCATTAGGAGAGCAGTAAATGCACTTAAGCTGGTGGACAGTGGTGTGCAATGTAACAGGAGTGTGAACACACACAAACACACACACAGTGTTACATTCTTGCAGAGGAAGCTCCCTGAGGCCAGCCTCCGGTGGACAAGGACGAGGACAAGCTGAGTGTGAAAGAGGTCGAGGTGAAGGTCGTGAGCAGTGGGCTGCTGTTTGCTTGGTGCAGAAGCGTTTTTGGTCAGTGGCCCAAAACTACCATCACGGCCACTTTATCGCGATTCATTCAGAGTCCACATCCTACATGTGTTTTTTTTTCCTCTTCCTGCTGCTCTTCTGGGTCACCGATCATCCATCTCCATGTCTTCCTGTCCTCAGCATCTTCCTCTTTCACGCTGCATGTCCTCTCTCAACACGTCCATAAACTTCCTCTTTCTCCTCTTTCCTGGCAGCTCCTCAACATCCTTCTCCTGATATTCCCGTCTGTGCTCTACACCCATCCTCATCTTGCCCAACATTCAGCAAAACATTTTCCAAGGTGTTTCTGTCCTTTATAATGAGGAGAATAGGGAGTTGGATATTTCTGAGAAACCCCACTCCAGCTTAAACGTCTGGCTACAGCGGTTTCTTCTGAAGCACTAGAAAGGCTGCTGGCCTCCAAAAGTTCCTGAATGTGGCCTGAGTCGGCGCTCCGGGTTCAAATCCAGCTCCAGCCCCTCTAATCCTCTGAACTCCGCATGGCTGGCGGCTCCTGCTTAAGCACACCAGGCCAATAGTGTCCCTCCCCGGCCAGTTCCCTTCTTTCTTGTTCACTCTCCCTGTCTCGGCTAGTCTCGTCTCATCTCTCTCTCTCTCTCTCTCTCTCTCTCTCTCTGGCAGGCTGTGTGTGGTTGGAGAGGCTAGTACTTAGTTGTGGTCTCTCATGGTGACCGCGGGGCCGTAGCCACAGAGCTTCTCTTTTTCATTTACTAATTAACCATGCAAATGAAATCTTAACAGGCTACTCAGACGTGCTCCTCCAGGGAGCCGGCTCTGGCATTAGCTCTTGATTATTCTTCGTCTGTTCAGAAAGGGGGGGGGCAGCCGAAACAGCGCTGCTGAGGGAAAGGCAGCCGAACGGAAAACACATGGAAACACATCCGTTCGGCACGTACCACCGAAAAATGTCAACCAATTAGCAATCGAGATACCAAAGATACCAGAGTATTAACACTCACTAAGCAGCACACACCAACCAACCAAGCCGCCCGTGGCTCTTTTAGGGATATTAGATATTAGGAAAACAGCCCATAATAGTAAAAAATGGAAAAGTGTAGGTTCACTACACTTGGAAAATGAAGCAACAGGACAGCAAGACACTTTTGAGATTTTTTTCCTGAAGAAATCAACCGGCTTGTTGTCTTGCTCTGGATGTGTTGCTCCCCCCCCCACTGCAATGGCTTTAAGCCTCCCATAGGGGGCGCACCCTTCAGTGAAAGTGAAAGTGACACTGCAGACAACATAACACAATGTAATGCATCTTTTGCTTTTCAGCCACACACATCCTGCAGCAGGGGGCAGCTATTTAAAGCACCCGGGGAGCAGTGATGGGGACAGTACCTCATTCAAGGGTACCTCAGAACAACCTACTGGTCTGAGATTCGAGCCCAAGACCTTTTGATCCTGGGTCCTAAACACTAGATGCTGCTGCTCTACTAGTCTCTACCTCTTACTAGTCCATCCATCCATTTTATGCTGCTTGTCCCACACGGGGTCGCGGGGGAGTGCTGGTGTCCAACCCAGCGCACACAGGGCAAGGACGGGGGACGCACCCTGGACAGGTCGCCAGCCCATTGCAGGGAGCCTCTTACTAGTATTAGTGTTTTTTCTAAAGCGCTGTCCTGCTGCAGTATTGATAGAGAGTGATGGTGTCCACCTCCTCGAAAGAAGAAGAAGCACTGAGACAAGCCAAGAGCCAAATGGAGAAGCTTGGAGCAAGGATTGAACAGCAGAACAATGATCAAAAGGAGATATTTCATCAGAGCAAGATGCAACAAGTAAAGATCCAAAATGAGAACAAAGAAGAAACAATGAAAGGAACCAAAACTCTAACAGCACAATATGAAACACTGAAAAGAACCAAGACTCAAATGACTCATAAGAAGAAAATGTCCACGTCTCTAAAGGAACTCCCAAAGAACACTGAATCAAAGGTCCACCAAAGCAAGAACAACGACAAATGATTGGAGCCAAGACTTAACAAGTAAAACAATCTTCTGAAGAACATTAAGAGATTCCAAAAACAATGAAGAAGAACAACTGAGAAGAACAAAGACCGCAAGAAGAAGAACAAATGAGAGTATAAAGGAACCCAAAGAATGAGCAGAAGAGCCACCCAAAGCAGCCAGGAAACAAAAAAACATCTTAAGAACCTGAAATGAAGCATGAATAGGCGCCAAGACTCTTAAAGAGGCAGAAGAACCACAGAGAAGATCCAAGACTCAAAAGAGAAATCAGCTGTGCTCTGAGCTGCAGCATCTGGGCGTGAAATCTGGGCAACTTTAAGAAGATTACAGGCTTAGGTCTACATCTGCTCACCTTCTGCTGTCTAAGAGTGAGTCAGCTCATTACACCCTGACCTTGGTCAGGTGACCCAAGATGAAGAAGGGAGAGAGGTCATGTACCAGTTATGCCATAAACGTCCCTGAGGACTGCTGGGGGTGTCGGAGATGTTGCAGCCTCGTCCAAGGCTGTCTCACCTTGATGAGGTCCTGCGTGTCGTCTGTGCAGTAGACACGGATGCTGTACTCCAGCGTGGAGCAGTAGGCGGGGGCGAACAGCAGCAGTTTGAGACGTTTGGTGGCGGCCATGCTGAGCGACTCTCCCACCAGGGCGAAGCGTCCCAGCTGCTCCGTGAACACGCGACACGTCTCCGCCTCCAGTTGGCAGTAATATGGCTCAGACACCAGCTCCTCTCCCAGAAGTAGCACATCCTGAAACACACACACACACACACACACACACACACACACACAGGATAGTTTTCATACAAATTCAAGAAGGGGGTCATATATATATATATATATATATATATTTTATTACCATAATATATAAATATGTTATATATTAAATTATATTATATTATACACTATTGTCACTGTAAATATGCATAATGTGATAAACATATACATTATTATTATCATTATTATTTTTATTATTTATGACCATTTTTCTACGATTGTTATAATATAATATTTTATTATCATTTATTATCACTATTTACGTTTTTCGCTCCAGCCAAAGAGTCGCTCGGTTCCATCGGCAGCAGCTGATTGAATTTAATGGAGGTCTGATTAAATAGTCATTTTCGGAACAAATTAGCGCTTAGATAAATAGCTTTCCATCTCATTTGTGCAGACGCCTAAGACTACGGCGTAGCGCCGCATGTGTAAGTAGCTATATGCAACGGTAATGCATTATTATAAGAGTACGCCTTCCATTTATTCCAGGGATAAACGCGCAGAGATTTCATGCAACGCAAACAATTCCTCACACGGGCAGGGCGGAGGTCACGGGACGGTTTTGGGTCAAAGATGCATCGTTCGTTTTCTGCATCGCGTTATATTAATTCATTTGTAATGCCCTGTTTTATTGCTTCTATCATTCACATGTTTAAAAGCCTTCCCCTTAATTGATTATGTTAGATACTGTAGACATCAACACACAGCGTGTAGACATTTCTCTCCAGGGTATGACAGAAGCGTAGGTGTTTGCATGAAAAATGAAAGGGCACGGAATACATCGCATGAAAGAATCCTTTCTTGGCAATTTCCTCCGCATCTATTTGATAACACGCCATTAAAAGGAAAAGGCAGGATGAGAAAATGCACTTTTACAGTGAATGTTTTTGTTCATTATGAGTATACATGCGCCTCCGGTCAGGCTGTCACCAACACAGCCTCAGCCTGAGCGGAAAGACACGACCTCAGCGCGGGCTATGCTCATTAACATCGCCAAGGCAACGGCGTGACCAATCCCTCACCATTTTACACTTCAGCCATCCGTTAATCAATTAGCCGCTTTGACAATTAGACGCACTTTTCCTTAACAGCCATGGTAATGGATTCATTGAGACTGGGAGGGTGAAATATTAGCCGTTCGTCAGTCCGGGCCCAGCTGATGACTCTTGCATGGCAAAAAGCATGATGGCAAACTCCTGACCCGCCGCAGTGTCAGACTTTTGACGGGACATAAGGCACGAGCGTGGAGGCGAAAAAAAGGAAATCTCCTCCTGAGTGGCAATGTCCTAATGAAACATGTCGTTCTTTGGTAGCCTGTGGTCAGATACAATTTTATAATGGCTCCCCAGAGAGGCTTTAATTAGACGAAAAGGCAAGTGGGACCCATAGTGACAGGGACTTGCAGAGGAAGCTCATCACAGAGACACTTTCTCTCAGTCCCACGTGCACACACGCCCACCGACGGCCATCTAATCAACCTCCTGGCCACAGCCTCACCATCACGCGCCCGGGGAGGCCTCGGCTAGGAAATGACATCCCGCCGATCGATAAAATAAGCCGCTATCTTCATTAATGAAATTTGTATCGACAAGAAGCATTTCTCGTTCCACCTCAACCAACTCGCTTTTCCGTTTTTACTGATAGAAACGTATCGTCCGTGTTGCATCAGCTGCAGACCTTACAGCCGGAGAATATCTCGACGAAATGAAAGAAGGAAGTTGATTCAGACTAATTGCAGACCATTTCAACTTTTCTATTTTATCTTTTCTTTATATATAAATCTATTTTTCCCTGTCACCCTCCACCCTAAGTCCCAGTTGTAGCATCAACCCAGACCACATTTCAGCTTCTTCCATCCGCTTCACAGGTCTGCAATCTCTGGAGAAATTAACTGCTCTAAGCCAGTCTGCCAAGTCTCCTATCCAGGACAAACTTACCCGTTTCCTGCCTTTGTCTGGGGGTACCTGGGTGAGCGGGGCGACCTGTCGCCCGTGGGCTATATTTGGGCCGGCGAATGATTAAAAGTGCTCTTCTAACCCCAGCCTAAGACAGGCCAATTCATTCTGCAGACGTCCCACTGCTGCCACACCGAGGGGCCTGAATAATTTATGCACAATATTGAACATGAAAGAGGACCTTCGCTCCCCTCCTTCTGCTTCTTCATCCCTCTCTTCCTCCCCTCTGCAGTCTGGGTGCTGCCTGTCCCATTCTGGCCACTGAGACTGGTTCTGATGTCTGGTGAGCGTTTCTGCATCTGAATTAGCTCACAGTCATATGGTGTACCATTGACTCATGACTCGTGGAAAAATATGCATCCGTCCATTCCGTCGATGGGGTGCTATAACCGGTCCTAGTCTTGCAGGGTGAAAGGTGCACAAAGCATGTCCTCAGTTCATTGCAGGGCAAAAGAAAACACTCAGACAAGAGTTGCAACATCTGAGATTGGCCCTCATAAAGCTCCTTGGTGCAGAAGACCTCTATGCTTCTTTTACTTTTTCCATTAAGAAAAGAAAATCCATTGTTTATTAGACTAAGATGTTTAATGCAGAATTTAAATCAATGCAAATAAAACACAAACTGGAAATGTGATCCATTATTTGTAATCAAAAATAACATGAAATGACAAAATCGTCTCCAGGCTATGAGTCATGAAGTGTTCTGCACTGTTGAGCTTCTGAAAGAGCCCATGCATTTAGGGAGTGAGAGGGCAAGGCCTTATCTTCAGATCACTCTTCAGAGGACTTCTCTCAGAGGGTCTGTTTGAGGAACTGATGGAAATGTGGTCAGGGTGGTGATGAAAAGAGAGAGGAGTCTGCAGGTCAATGGACCAGCTGAGCACCACTGCAGAAAACACACTGAAGTGGTGATTGAATGTGTGGGGCCAGCAAATACACTACACACACACCGTTTACCTGGATTGTTATACTCCTACTTTATAAATCCGCTATATATAGTACTTAAAGTCTGGAGCCATTAATTTCTTTACATTTTTCCTCCAAAGTTCTGCAGATCTTCCTGAAGGACAGTGTTTTTGTCTCTTTTTCAGTCCAGTCTCTGTACCTGAGCAGTTCTCCAGATCTTCCTGAAGGACAGTGTTGTTGTCTCTCATTTTCAGTCCAGTCTCTGTACCTGAGCAGTTCTCCAGATCTTCCTGAAGGACAGTGTTGTTGTCTCTCATTTTCAGTCCAGTCTCTGTACCTGAGCAGTTCTCCAGATCTTCCTGAAGAACAGTGTTGTTATCTCTCCTTTTCAGTCCAGTCTCTGTACCTGAGCAGTTCTCCAGATCATCAGGGGATTCGTTTACAGCTGATGCTGAATGCTGAGTGGTTGGAACCCCTTTATCTAGAACCTTGTATCTTTAGACACTCAGCAGCCTGGAGAACATTTGTGATCCACTGCAGATTCTTTTGCAAATACATTAAACTGTTTGTTTGAACGTTTTCCATCCAAACTAACTGAGGAAGTAAAGCGAGGTATTGTCTCTGTACCCTAATCTGCAGTTCTTGAATTTGATCACTGGTTATCAAAAAAAAATGGTCTTCAGCATCTCAGATACAACTCATGACACAAACATCAGCAGTTAAACAGCAGATCAGACTCAAGGGCCAGATTTGAATAGCTCTGGGCTTGAGGACAACATAAACTGCACCAACACTCTTTCATCAAACAGATACAGTCTCTGCCTCACCTCCCACGTTCCCTCGTAAGACTGCTTCTTCAGCCGGATGGCCCAGTTCTCAGGGCAAGCATCTGAGCAGTGGTCCACGCTGAGGATGACTGGGCGGGTGAGGACCACGCCTGGAGGGCCACAGCTCACCACAGGGCTCAGCAGAGTCTGGCACCCAGCCAGAGGCAGCCTGAAGCGGGGACAGAAGTTGGACAGAGTCAATGTTGAGGCCACAGGGTCAGATCTTGCTCACAGTGGACCCTTCATATACTGATCCTGCACTAAATAAAAACAATTCTGTGCAAAATGCTTGAGCCATGCTTCATATTTTGCTTCCAAAGAGTCACTGCATGTTTAATGTATTGTTGAGGAACGGTTCTCCAGAGTTCCTGAAGGACAAATATTTTGTCTCTCATTTTCAGGACAGTCCCTGTACCTGAGCAGTTTCAGAGGCATGGGATCATCTCCAAAGAGAGAACAAAAGGCAGCAATGTCCAAAGAACAGCTTTGGGACGTCCTTCAAGAAGTCTGGAGAACTTGATCCTGAAGACGACTTAAAGAAACGAGCTCCACTAAGAGAGTTGAGGCTGTGTTGAAGAATGACGGTGGTCGTACCCAATATTGACTCTAAAGCTGATAAGCATTCAATTCTCTTTGTTTTTTAAACTGCATTTACATGTGTTTGCAATAATTCACTCCATCTCTTGTCTCAAAGTGCTAGTTTTAGGAGCTAGTTTAGTTTAAGTCCACCGTTCACTCTCCCTGTCCTCTCTCTTACGTCTCCTTCACTCTGTCCTGCACCGATGGACACAGAGGGATGTCTTTTCTGTGTTTGTGTCCATTTAGGCTGAAACGGGTCTGAATAATGGAGTGAAAATAATGGAGAATTCCTCTGAAATGGGTTCAGGCTAAAGTAAGGAGTCCGTTCTGAAAATGTGAGGAGTAGAAAGGACAGATATTCTGGTTCAAATGTCAGCAAAATAAGTACTCAAGATACTTAAGATGTACTTAAGTACAGTAAGAACTGTATTACATCCCTTCTGCTTTTGTCAGAGTTGGTAGACATGGCACACCGAGCTTTAACTGATGAGGAAAGCACACACACACACACACACACACACACACCAACATCCTGAGGCAGTATGGTTCTGCTGTTGGAGTGTGAATGACTCACTGGAGTGCCTAAGACCAGACAAAACATACACAGCACTTTAATTTCTAAAGTTGGTGTTAGTCATACATCTGACCAAGAGTATGATTTTCACACACACACACACACACACACACATAAGCACTCACACACCAGCATGAGGGAACTGACTTCAATCATGTTCGATACTGCCTGCCAGCTTTCCTTTTTGATTTTTTTGTTCCATGTCAGACTGTTTTTTTATGCCCATGGACTGAAGACAGACCCACCTCAGATCCTCCTTTCTCTGCACAGTGAGGTAGATCTCGTAGATCTTGCCTCTAGGAATGGCCTCTGGGGGGATGAGCAGGCTGATCCCTGATGAGAAAGAGAAAGGAGTTCATTAGTTGTCGCCATCTTTGCTCAAAGTGGCCAGAAGACCATGGGCAGTTAAAACACAAAGGGGGTAAATCCAAGGCCGAGGATGTCGGTCAACAGATATGTTTTTCCTGCTGAAAAGAGGAAGTTGGTTGAATGCTGAGCTAACCCTTATGAAAAAGAGATATTGTTCAGTACATCACACGCTGCTAGCAGATCACTTCATGCCTAAGATATTTTATTCTTCTAAAGATACAAGGTTCTAGATAAAGGGGTTCCACTCAGTGTTCAGCATCAGCAGTAAATGAATAATCTGATCATCTGGAATCATCTGCACCTGGTTCTTCACTGCTTCATGTCTGAAGTTAGACGCTTTGTTCTGCTTGAAGGCTCAGACGTAGATCACTGTGTGGATTAACCAACACAGAACTATTAAACTGCTCAGGTACAGAGACTGGACTGAAAATGAGAGACAACAACACTGTCCTTCAGGAAGATCTGGAGAACTGCTCAGGTACAGAGACTGGACTGAACATGAGAGACAACAACACTGTCCTTCAGGAAGATCTGGAGAACTGCTCAGGTACAGAGACTGGACTGAACATGAGAGACAACAGCACTGTCCTTCAGGAAGATCTGGAGAACTGCTCAGGTACAGAATGTACTGAAAACGAGAGACAAAGGCTTTATAGTAAATTAGAGAAGAAGGGTTTTCACTGGAGGTCTCAGACTTTTGAACCCCAACTGTAAGTGTAAATGATGTAAGACAGCAAACAAAAATGCACTGGTGCAAAAATGTCTTTGAGGAATTTTGCGAAATCTCTGATAGCTGTCAAAATGAATACAAGAAGATGGCCAAGGCCATGTCCACTGCAAATTTTTCCCGGTGTCAGGTTTGCCCTTTGTCTCCATTCCTCTTTGCCCCCAGTCTTTTCCAGAATCTTGCAATGCTGTTCCAGGATCAGTTTCTTCTCCATTCTTGTGTCACTAAAACTAGTCCAATTTCATAAAGTCACGACTCCGTTGTGAGAATGTTCTCGATAAGCGGCAGCACTTCTCAGAGATGCGTTTCCTCTCCATGCATCCAGCGAGCAGGCTGGCCGAGCAAGGGATAGCTCCTGATACCAGTGACTGATGATGCCTGTGTCTCTTATTGAGAGAGCTAATTGCCCTGAATACACTCTGCTGGTGTCCTTGGACTGGATAAGGTTGCCGCACGAGAGCACAGATCAGCTTACGGCGCTCCCAGCCTGCCGCAGCATTGGGCCGGGCCCAGGCAGATCGTTTCCTTCCACAGAACAAGCTCAACACTTACTAACCTCACCTAATTAACACCTTTAACTGTGAGCCCACGTCAAAAATGAAATCTAAATCACATTGTGTTGTTAAAATATTCCGAAACCAAAAGAAAACACGTCTTGTATTTTTAACTCCAAGAGCCTGCACTTCACTTCTGCACTTTCAGAAGAGTGAGAAGTAATTCATATATAAAATGCATCCTGTTTCTTTTTTCTTTCGGTAAAAAGAGGTAAAGGCATCAGTCTGGAATAAATTTACTGCTGTAAAAAGATCATGATGGCACTGATCAGGGTTGGGAGGGTTACTTTGGCCCTTTTCACAGCAATTCTAGTGTTGGTGTGTTTTAGAAGACTGACTTTAATAAATGTGACATCAGTTTTAGTGCTGTCGCTTGACAGTGGAAAGGTACCGGGTTTGACTTTAGTCCCCCCAATTTGCTTTATGAAACTTTGAAACTGAAAGTGACTATTTATTGTCATTGTGAAACATGGCACAGCACAACCTCACACACACACCGTGCAGCAGAGGGCAGCTGTTCAAAGTGCTCAGGGAGCAGTGAAAGGGACGGTACCTTGCTCAAGGATATCTTAGAGCAACCTACTGATCTGGGATTCGAATAACTTTCCAATCCTGGAGCCTAGTTCCTAAATACTAGGTCACCGCTGCCTTATGAGCATCCTTATGCCCTAATCCCATCCTAGCGATCTGAAGAGTGTACAGGTCAACAAACCGAGGGTTTTCTAAAATTCACGTTGACTTCTGCCAGAAAATAAAAGCTAAAAAGCCTGCTAACATGGAGCTGTCCTCCCTGACTGTGGACACTTAATGAATGTCTGATATTGAAACGGCAGTGAAATCCATCATAATGTCATAATTATAAAAACCATAAATCTAGAATCATTTTCTTGTGCATAAATGTTCCTTCCTGTAAAAGTACTGCAGTTTTCTTTCCCTTCTCACTTGCTCTCCTTGACAAAATTGGACCTGATGTCTTAGTCATCACGCCTCCCCACCGCTGCCCCGCGACTCACCCGTGTTGGGGAGGGTTAGGCGGCCACCCAGGAAGTTGAAGGTGCCATAGGAGGTGTTGACGTTGTCCCTCGGCAGCGTTTTGAAGTAGCCCTGAGAGGACAGGCGGCTGACGAAGTCTCCAGGCTCGCCGGGAAGCTTGCCGTTGTGCAGCGT